>OY728138.1:1041284630-1041884630 GCA_963277665.1 Viscum album | reverse complement strand
GAAATGTTCCACACACATTAGTGTGTACTAACCCTAAAATCTCTATTCCCCTTTCACCCTATCCCTTGAATGATAGTTTGGTTATTTTTCTTTGTAAACAAGCATGAAATATTTCAAGTGGTTTTAGCTCAAAAGAGTCTAAATACCATCTTGATAGATCTTTTTCAAATGTTTCTTATTTGCATGACCAAGATAGTGATGCCATAGCTGGGTGTTATATGAGTCATGTGAACAAGATTCATTATTTATTGTTGATACTTGGTTTTCATAATTTAATAAATAAAGATAATTATTTAATTTTGACATACCATAACATATATTGTATTTATAAAATATACTACTTTTTATTCAAAAAATTTGAAAATAAAACCATATACATCTAGGCATGATACTAAATTTATGTTCTTGGTAATAGTTGGTATATAATAACAATTTCTTAAAAATAATATTATTCACATTGGAAATGAAATGTGGTAGTCACCAATGGCCTGAATAGCTAGCCTCACACCATTGGAAGCTCGCAAATTCAACTCTCCTCTAGAAATCTTTCAGAATCTACTTAGTTCCTATATTTGGATATAGATGTGAGCACCACAAGCTGTATATTGATAACTGTACTTCATGCATATATTTTATGTTATTTTAAGGCATTGAATTATGTATTTAATTGATTAATCTTTCCAATATTTAGAACATTTGAATTGTTTTATGATTTATGGCAGGAAACAATATATATTTGAAAAAGGAGTGAATATTTTTGAGGATGTAGAATAACTAGAAAACTAGAATAGAATAGTTTCACAACGTGTAACATAATTACATGACATGAATTCATTAGGAAATTTCCATCACTAGAACAAGTCATGACAAGATTACACATTGTGAAAGTCAGTTACATATCACGAGTTATCATTATACGATGTGAGTTTTTTCGGGTTATGTTTTTGGAAGAGATATTCCAAAATTAAAGTTGCATATAAATTAAAATATTACATGTTGTGTAACCACATTACACGCCATGTAAATTTGAAGGAGAGATTTAGGCAGTTGGAATCAGCGTATCTTTGATTTTTGACCGAATCTATAATATGAGACCTGACCATGGCCTCCTTTTCACCAAAATTTAATGATCACCAACAATTATATATCCCATATGAAGTCTATAAAAGGAGGGATAGGCTGCTGTTATGAGGAAAATTTGAGATCTGAAGACCAAAGCGTGGAGCAAGAAGCTGTAGGGTCCTTTCAGAGTTCTTTATCTCTTTTATTTATGCTTTAATTTTATTTTATACTTCCCTATTATTCTCTCATCACTAGGATGAGGGGATAAAACCTCCTAGTTCTAGGTTAATTTAATAGAAGGGGGAAGGTTTTTTTGGATTGATTTATTTTATTTTATTCATGGGTTTGGTTTGTTGCAATTATTTAATTATTTTTCAATCCCTTTATTTTTCTTTTATCATGACCATTGATAATTAAATAAAAAATGAATCATAAAATTACACAATAGAAAACCCAAAATAAGGAATGACCATTTTCAAATTTAGGGAAAATCAGGTTTAAATATGGTATTGAGACAAACTGGATTCAACGAAATACTAAATTTCTGGATCAAGGGAAATAGGGTATTTCCAAATTAAGGAAGGGATACCATGACTATTGAATCTTACTCACCTAGACTACAAAACCAATAATGAATTAATCAACTTATTTTATTAAATCCAATTACACCTGAACCCCAAAATTACAAAAACCCTGGCACTCTTTCTAAATCTGATCACAAACCAATCAATCTTCTTTACAATCATCTTTTTCTTTCTCAAAATCAAACCAAACCAAACTTTTATCACCAATTTCACCAAATTAATAAAATTAAATCTTTTTGAAAACCTAATCAAACTAATTTCATCATCTTTATGGATCTATCTCGACCTTCTTCGTTACTCGTTTTAATTAATTAGTTGCATCTGTTGAGTTTTTATAAATTTTGTTTTTTCATAGACCTGTAGATGATGCCCTATGGTCCTACCATATATAATACCCAATTTATAGATATTAAAAGATTAAAATCGATAGAAAACACACCTTTAGCTTCTTCTTTCTTCTGAGTATAGTTATTATTCCAATGGCATTGCTTTCCATATGAAAAACATACTACCTCCTTTTCTTTTCCCTACCTCTAGATATTTTTCTTCTTGGAAGGATGGTGCTCGGGAGATTTATACTTGTTCTGAGTCTTGGGACCATTTACCTTATTCTTCCTTTTCTTATTTACCATAAGGACCGTGAGTTTTTCACACCCCATATCCTTATCCATTTGGTGAATCGGTGTAAGAAGTTCCGAAAGACTCTTCTCATTATTTCTCATGTTATAATTTATAATAAAACTAGATAAGGACTTGGGTAGTGATGAAAGTATGAGATATATACACAAATCATATGGTAATTTAATCCCTAAGATGTCTAATCATTCAATGTATCCAATAAGATCAAATACATGAATCCCAACTTGCAATAACTTTCCAAGATTACTTGTAAATAGATCATTGGATATCTCATATCTCTCTTGTCTTTCCTTCTCTTGATATATATCCCCAAGGTGATATATCATACTATATGCATCCATGTCCTCATATGGATTCAAAAGATCATTGGTTATGGATGATAATATGAAACACTGAACATCTATGGAATCATTAAAATGTTTCTCATAGAGAGTTAACTCTTCACCATTAGCCTCTTTACCAAGAACATCAGGAATAGGTTCTTCCATCATATATAATTTCCTTTCATAGTATAGGATAACATGCAAGTGCCTTTTCCACTCTTGAAAATTTGTGCCGGGGAGAAGGTTATCCTTCTCAAGTATGGATAATAGTGATATGTTTGAAGTTATTTTTATTTTTCATTTCTATAAATAAGATGAGAAGAGTTTTAGTACTTCATATGATAAAATTTAAGAAAATAAATAAATAATATATTTATTAATCTCCCACTATTTTATCAAAACCCAACAGTCCTCACCATTGGATTCAGAATATCATATTGCTTGGATATTCTAGTCGAAAGGGTCCATATTCCCCTTATTATCACCCTAACTTTGTCCAATCAAGAAATTTTAAGGTTTTTTGGTAGTAATTATAAATTCCAACTACATTAACTCACAGTTCCTTGATCTGTCAAGTGGACTCCCCAATCCTAAAATCCTTAAATTGGATTTCCTTAACCCTTTTTTCTCTCTATCACACCAAGTCCTACTTTGGTAGTCAACCTTTGATGTTAACTAAGTTAATTCAACCCAATAATTCAAGTTATAATTCCTTGATAATTGAAGGCACCCCAACTTTTGCTGGTCAAGTGCTTTGAGCTATGGTTTATTTTTTACGGAAGTAGTGGAAGGCTATACCGACTTAATATATATAATTAATCGATTTTATCTTTTATGTGTAAATTTCTAATTATTATCTTTATTAAATGATTTTTAATATTAATTTGATTCATTTAAGTGATTATCCATATCTTAGATAATATTTATGCATAAGTCAATTTATTTTAGTTCTATCTTGCATGCTTGTTAATTCATTAATTCATGTAATCACCACAAAATATCTATAATGAAATAACCATGCCACTTGACAGAAATAAAATAATAAATTAGTATGATCATGATCATTTACTAATGGTTAGTTTATCTAGTGGATGATAAACTAATCATCGACCTTGGGAAAAAACACCTTGAACCATTTATAGTTCATGTTGCAGGTTTCCACCTATCTACCTATTTATATCTCTTGGATTGGTTTCGACTCAGCTCCAAACTTGAACTGCCTCCTCTAGTTTGGGAGATCCATCTATTATATATAATTCTACTCACATCCAGGTGAAGGGAACCAAGGGATTGGTTAAGGGGTTTAGATAAAAGAAACCATGGGCAGGCGGGCCCTTACGTAATGAGAGGAGAGATGAAACACATGCCAACAATTTAATTTAATAATAAATTAAAAGAAACCAATCACATACAAAGGTATGGAATTGGTTTATGATCATCCACATGCATGAAATCACTACAGGAAAATTGAATATTTGCGACGGGATCCCGTCGCAAAATTCCTTTTGCGACGGGGCTCCGTCGCAAATCGCCCGTTGCCGAAAACGGCATCGCAAATAGGTGTTTTTGCGGAAGTCCCATCGCAAAAAGTGTATTTGCGACAGTATTTTTCCCCCGTCGCAAATGAGTTTTCGTTTATATATAAAAAAGGTATTTGCGACGGGTCGTTGCAGATATATTAGTTGCGACGGGTCAGAATCCCGTCACAAATGCTAAATTTTAAAAAATACTTGCGACGAAGGTATTTGCGACGGACCGTCGCAGAAAGGTTTTCCCAACGGGTATTCGTACCGTCGCAAATGGTACAGTAAAAAAACATTTACGACGGGCATTCCCGTCGCAAATGTTCCTGTCGCAAATATTAAAAAAAATAAAAATAAAATAAAATAATTATTACAAATTGTATAATATTATATAAAAATAAAAATAATATTAATAATATAAAAAAATTATATTATTATAATATAAATAAAAAATATATAAAATATAATTATGAAATATTAATATAAAATAATAATAATATGAATATAAATAATATAATATAATATAATAATACTAATATTAATAATATAAAAAATTAATATAATATTATTATTATTAAACTTTATATATAATAATAATAATAATAATAATAATATAAATAAATTATATTATTATTATATTAATAATAAAAAATATATATAATATAATTATGAAATATTAATATCAAATAATAATAATAATATGAATATAAATAATATAATATTATATATTATGAAATATTAATATCAAAAAATAATAATAATAGTACTAATATTATTAATATAAAAAATTAATATAATAATATTATTATTAAAATAAACATACATATTTATGAAAAAATAATATTAATAACATTAATATTAATAAAATTATAAAATTATAAACTTCTCAATATTAACAATAAATATAAAATATTAAAAGTAATATTACTAAAATAAGCAGACATTAAAAATAATACTAATAAGTAAAAATATATTAAAAAAAATAAAAACAAATTAAATCACGTAATATTCGTACCAATATGAAATAGGAATTGTAAATAGTTAATATGCCAATAAACTACGAACTCAAATGTTTATTACATCTAAAAAAATCACTGGGGGTGGATAATCTGGAGGACCTGGAGGACCTGGAGGAGGTGGTGGAGGAAACTCCATCCCTAAACTATGAGTCAGACGACGCATACACTCCATATACTCCTGATGTTGCTCCTCATATCGACGTCTCTCCTCATCCTGCTGGTGACGCATCTGCTCCTGCCATCGACGCATCTCCTCATCGTGCTGCTGACGCATCTGCTCCTGCCCCTGACGCAAATCCTCTATAAGCTGACTCTGAGCACGTAGTTGCTCCTGATACCGTGAGGCAGAAGATGACGTCTCTCCACAATCTCCTCTCGAGCTGGACGCCGACATCGCAGAAGTACCATAATAAGCTGCAAAAGTCAAATGAGAGCCGATACCAACTACTCGGCCCTTTTCGAAGTCATATTGGGTCGCCTGCATCCATGCCGTCTCATCAAAATGGTGAACACTAGTCTGATCACCCGTCTCGTCTTGACTCTCAGCCTGTGTCTGAGAGGTCGCGGCCTCATATGACTTCTTAAGTTCCAATTAGAAATTAAAATAATGAAAAGATTATATGCATTTAATTTGAAAACTGTAAAGAAAATAATACTGACCACAATCTGACGCTGGCGGTCACCTCTAATCTCTCCAGTAGCCGGGTCAGTGTACATCCTCCGATAAACGCCGCACGCTGAAATACCGGGCTACTAGGCTTCCTATATGAATATAAAATAAACTGTTTATATTTAAAGTTGTATAAAATATTAAAAAAAAGTACTTACCAGACGCTCTCTATGCGCACTGAATGTACGAATACCGGCTCGATGCGTCACCTCTTGTCTCCCCCGATTCTGTCGACCTAATGCAGATCTCCTCTGAAACCCACCACCCAACCAGTGTGTACATAATCCATCCCAAACGTGAGATGAAATGTACTCTGGTCGGTGGGCTCTACATGACACATCAAATTCTGTCACTCTGGCTTTTTTCACAGCTGCCTTTCTCAAATTATGCAAAAACTGACGGAAATGGTCACGCATAGACACCACCCATGCCGCGTGGATAGTGGCACACATGCTCTCATCGATGGGATACCATAAACCCTAATATAAAGTTATTAATGAATTAAATTTCAAAATAAATAATATTTAATTACGTTCCAGCCAATGATCGAACGTGGCGGCCTGCACATCAGCGGGAATCTGATCCCATGTGAGCCAGGGCTGAGAAAAATAATTGCGCAAGATAGCGCTCCCCTGTCCAATAGCTATATGCGTAAAATTGTGGAAAAAGAACAAATAATCAAACAATTAGGATATTAATAAATTATAATGAAAGATAACTAAAATACACAGGTTACCATACCACCGCATGTGCGCATCGAATCCAAGAGGTGGACGTCGCTCCGGGATAGGATCTGGAATCATCAGTCTGGAAAGACCACGCCCCCTCCGAGTGCTCCCTATAGTGCCAACAACCTGAGGGTCAGATGACTCAAAAACCTCATCATCAATAGGTAGATCAGCCTCCAGCAACTGATGATACGTTTCCGAGTCCATCTAAAACATGAAATGATTGTTATTAGCAAACAGTTGAAAATAACTATTATGTATAGATATATATTTGTTATGATTCTAACCATCATTTTACTGTGTCAATGTTCATCTTCATCATCATCTTTATAGTTGTCAATGTCAATGTCTTCATCTTCCTCATCAACATCATCAATTTCCATATTAGTTTCACTTTCATCATCTCTTGTCATTTCAAATTCAGATGTAACATCATTGACAACATCGTCACCATCGACCCTTAACTGTGGGGTGTCATCCTCGATATTCATGTCTCTGTGAAAAATATGTGTTTTGAGGAGTGTCCTGAAAAATTTCATTTCCTTGCACTTCAGTGGAACCACATTCAGTTTGAGTAAACTGATTTTCTCGAGATTTAACTTTTATTATACTCCACCAATCATCCAACTCTTTTGCAGTAGCACAGTATTTTGCATAATAAATTTGATGTGCCTGATGAGACAATAAAAATGGTTCATTTACTGTAAGAAGACTTTTATGTTTAATATCAACAATTCCATGAGTTGGATAAATACGCAAGCCTCTCTCAGTATCCAACCATCGACATTTAAACATTGTTACATAATTCTGTCCCAAATAACATAGTTCAATAATTTCTTCAAGAATGTCGTAAAATTCAACTTCAATATCTCTATGATGTGATCCCTTCAAACAAACACCACTATTCATTGTTTTCTTTGATTCCCCATATGCACGTGTATGAAAGCGATAACCATTCACCACATATGCATTATAAGATTTAACCATTTTGGATGGTGGGCTAATCAATATACGCAATCGACTATCAATTTTATCAGCATGTATAGATACTTGAAAATTTGTAAAACATTTATCACTATTACAAGTAATAAATTGATTTTATATGTAAAACCAAAAAAGAATGTATGTTACCAGTTTTTGAAACCAGTAGGCAAATTTTTTTTGCCGGCGTTCTTCTAAGTCAGCTACTGTAATTTGTGGAAATTGTTTCTTGATATGATCATCATATAACCTACAAATACAATATGATTAATTTACTGTAATAGAATCTATAGAATAAGGGATAAGAGCACTCACTGTACAATAGGTAATATTTCTTCACAATTGAGTAGAACATATGTATGAGCTCTATCATCATCTGAAAGCCATCTATCATGAACTCCACCAAATCCAAGTTCGAGCTGATTGACAACTGATAATTGATTGTTCATATAATCAACAACATTCCCCTCATTCCGGCCCATGCAGTTAAATTTTGAGGGATATTCAGATTCAAAATAATGAGAGAAAAATAAAGCAATTTCTTCTTGCAAATAAGCTTCAGGAATTGAGCCTTCAACTGATGATTTGTTACAAACTTTTTTCTTCAATTTCTGCATGCATCTCTCAAATGGGTACATCCATCGAAACTGAACCGGACCTCTAAATTTTTCTTCATGTGGAAAATGTAATATCAAATGTTCCATTGAGTCAAAGAAAGCTGGCGGAAAGATTTTTTCCAATTTGCATATAATTACAACAACAACTTCTTCCAGTTTGCTTAATGTATCGTAGTCTGTTGTCACCACACACGTGTCTCAGAAATAATATGATATATCTGTTATCGAATCCCAAATCTTAGAATTTAACAAACCTCTTAATCCAATAGGCATAAGTCTTTCCATTATAACATGAAAGTCATGACTTTTTAATCCGGTAATATGACCATTTTTAACACATCTGCCCAAGTTGGAAGCATAGCCATCTGAAAGTCTCAAATCTGCAATCCACTGACAAAATAATAAGCGACTCTCTTTGGTCAGTGTATAAGCTGCTTTTGGCTTCATTAATCTCTGCGATCTGACATTTTCAAACAATTCAAGTTCTGGTCGCCTGAAAATTTGGGCAAGATCTAATCATGCCTTTACATTATCTTTGGTTTTACCCGATGTATCCAAAACTGTATGAAATAAATTATCAAAACAATTCTTCTCAATATGCATGACATACAACATGTGTCGGACCAACAAATCAGACCAATATGGCAGATTCCAAAAAATGCTCCGTTTTGTCCAATTGTGTTCTTTCCCAAAACCATGAATTTTCTGTTGGTTTATTGTCAGTCCAAAAGTGATGGAAGGTAATGAAAATACAACTGATTGTAACTCTGTACCTGAGATCATTTTTGGAGGTTCATCTCTTTCAATTCTGCCTTTTCTGAAATGAGATTTATTCCTTTGAAA
Organism: Viscum album; assembly: GCA_963277665.1. Lineage (NCBI taxonomy): Eukaryota > Viridiplantae > Streptophyta > Magnoliopsida > Santalales > Viscaceae > Viscum > Viscum album. The sequence goes on along the minus strand of OY728138.1, from coordinate 1,041,875,641 downwards.
AGGATGATTGATTGGAAGAAATCTGCGATGACAGTCAAAATAGAAAGGTTTTTTTCCATTCACGAGCATAAATGCTTTGTTGTCTCCCATACAGTAAGGACATGATTTTGGACCATGTGTACTCCAGCCAGATAACATACCATATGCCGAGAAGTCACTAATTGTCTACATCAAAACAGCTTTCATTACAAAATTCTGTTTCGCAGCAGCATCATATGTACCAACACCATGACTCCACAATAAATTTAACTCATCAATCAGTGGTTTCAAATAAACATAAATATTCTTTTTCAGATGTCCTGGGATTAATAATGTCAAAAAGATATAAGGCTCTTTCATCAACATCCATGGAGGCAAATTGTACGGAGTTATAAAAACAGGCCAACAGGAATACTGACTACCAAAGATCCAAATGGACAAAAACCGTCAGTAGAAAGACCCAATCGCACGTTCCGGGATTCTAAAGCAAAAGACGAATGCACTTGATCAAAATGTTTCCATGAATCACCATAATATGGATGAATCAAGCTTTTACCATTTGAAATATTGGTTTTGTGCCATGACATCATTGTCGCTGTGTTCTGAGACATAAATAAACACTGCAACCTGGGTGTAAGCGAGAAATATCTCAACTGTTTTACAGGAATCAATCCAGAATTCCCTGATTGAGCTTCTTTATACCTCGATTGTCCACATGTGGGACAACTATCCAATGAATCATTTTCACCAGAATATAAGATGAAATCGTTTGAACATGCATGGATATTCTGATAACTAAGGCCTAGATTACGAACGAGTCTTTTGCTCTCATAATAATTAGCAGGCAGCACATTTTCTTCAGGTAACAGTGCTTTAACCAAAGAAAATATCTGATCAAAACAGTTATTTGACATTCCATTATCTGATTTAATAGCCATAAATTTTTCAACTGCTTCTAATTTCCTTATCTTGCAACCAGGATATAATGCATCCTCAGCAGACCTGAACAACTCAGCAAATTCATATGGTGCCACCTCGGGAGGTAAATCAACATCATCCTCGATTTCTGTTTGTTGAACGGATGACCCTGCAACATCATGTACTAAATTCTGAAACCGTGATGGATCCGAAATCAAATTATTAGTATCTTCTCTGGAACTGCGTTCACCGTGTTGATACCAAAAAATATAATCTGATTGAAAACCATAACGCAAGAGATGTTTCCCAACAATGTCAAATGTCTCAAACGTTCTCAGAGCACATTTTTTACAAGGACACTTAATTGTCCCTTCTGAAACAAATTCCGGTTTTGATGATGCAAATGATAAGAAAGCTTCAACACCATCAATATATATAGGATTTAAACTAGAACCGTTTGGATTTCTGCGCTGATTTATCCAATCACGATCATCTAATAATGATTGATATCGATTTCCTTGTTCCATATTCATATATATGTTTCTACAAAATTTAAAACCATTACTATTGTAAAATAATTTGATATAAGAAACAATATCCTAAAAAAAGAAGATACATAATTACAGTTATTTATTAGTAATTACCAATAATTATAGGCGACACAGTTAGTTTGTAATCATCCCAACTAATTATTATTAATTTAGCAATACTTAACAATACTTGGCAAAATGAAATATGCTTGAATAATGAAATAAAATTTTGTAATCATCATTGTGAATATTATATTACTAATTATTCTGATTTTTCCGATGGCTAATCTCTTTTTAACTTTATTCTGACTGAAATTAGTATGAAAAACTTTCCCTGACATACGTTAGAGCACATTTTTCATACTGATTTCAGTGGGAGAAAGTAACAAAGATATGAGATGTTGAACACAAATTAGCCGTCAATCCGCTAGAAATTGTGCCAATTTATAACCATGTACTTGAATTTATTTGATTTTTGATTAATTTTATTAGTAATTATTACTAATTATTACAAATCTCAATATTTCCAACAGATTTTGCTCTATTCTTAACATGTTCAAATCTTAAAGACTCGTCAATTTTCAGGTCATGCCCAATAAAAAGTTTGTGTCAACCTTATCCAATTTAAACTCTATAATTGTCCTTACTTGGTTGATCATCTCGCAAGTAGTGTTGCAATAAGACGACACAAGTAATGAGAAAGACATGACTTGGGTTTTCCTATTGCAACGCTACTTGCGAAGTGATCAACCAAGCAAGAACAATTATAGAGTTTACATTGGACACGGTTGACGCAAACTTTTTATTGGGCATGACCTGAAAATTGGAAACACTTTAAGATTTGATCTCTTAAGAATAAAGCAAAACTTGTTGAAAATATTGATAATTGTAATATTTTATAATTTTTTTATAATTTTAATAATTTTAAATTTTTTTATAAATATTAAACATATAATAATAAAATAATTATATTATAAGTATTATTTAACTATTAATATTAGAGTAATATAATATTTTATATTATGTTACTATTTATGTTACTAATTATATTACTAATTATGTTACTAATTATGTTACTAATTAGAAATGCGAAGATATGCATATAGGTCGGGTAGTTAATCAATCAATGAATAGAAAAAAAAACGTAATTGACCGCTCATCTACCTCAATTTTCTTTTCATTTGTGTGTTGAGGTTGACAGGAAAATTCTACCTCCACATATAATATGTGCTTTTACTGTCAAAATTATAAACCTCCCCACCTCTATATTGGCGAGGAGGTTGATAATTTTGACAGTAAACGCAGATATTACATGTGGAGGCAGAAGTTTCCTGTCAAGCCTCAACACACAAATGAAAATAAAATTGAGGTAAATGAGCGGTCAATCACGTTTCCTAATTGTCCTAATTGTTTCCTAATTGTCCTAATTGTTTCCTAATTGTCCTAATTGTTTCCTAATTGTCCTAATTGTTTCCTAATTGTCCTAATTGTTTAATTGTTTCCTAATTAAATCTAATTATTTCCTAATTATTTTAATTGTTTCCTAATTATTTTAATTTTTTCCTAATTATTTGATAATTATTTTAATTAAATCTAATTATTTCTTAATTATTTGATAATTATATATTTAATTGTTACCTAATTATTTTAATTATTTCCTAATTATTTTAATTGTTTCCTAATTATTTTAATTGTTTCCTAATTATTTGATAATTATTTTAATTAAATCTAATTATTTCTTAATTATTTGATAATTATATATTTATTTCTAATTATTACCAAAACATCCCCCAGGAGTGTCGAACCAAGAGTGCAGCAAGACCCGTTGTCGTGTATCAGGTTACCCCGAGTCAAGCTCGAAACACCTTGTCAGAGTTTTCACTCCTAGGTACATCTTTGCCAGAGCCGCCTCTACTTTTTCGTATCCAGACAAGGATTATTTGGTACAACACATAAACTAATTATACTATATAGCTAAACATTCTATTAAAAAAAATAAAATTAACAATTAAAAATAAAATTAACAATTAAAAATAATTTAACAATTAAAAAAAATATAAATACCTTTAGTAATCTGCGCCTTCTTACTCCTTCCTTCCTCTTCTCAAAATAAAAAAATTAAAACAAAAAAAAATTTCTACTCAGAACTGAAAATTAGAGAGAGAGAAGAATAGAGATCTGAATGTTATGAAAAAAAAACGGATGTGGTGTATATATAGGTTAGATTATTTGTGACGGTCGTATTTGCGATGGGAGACCGTCGCAAATAATAGGTGTTGTGACGGGATACCGTCACAAATGCCTTCGCCCGCATTAAATACAGGCGGCAGGTAAAAGGAATTTTGTGACGGGCCCATCACAAATAGCCACCATTAGCGACGGGCGGATATCCCCGTCGCAAATTTCTATTTACCGCCGCCGGTATTGGTGACGGGGCCCATCGAAAATACCTTCGCCCGCATTAATTACGGGCGGCGGGTAAAAGGGTTGTTGCGACGGGCCCGTCGCAAATGCCACACCATTAGCGACGGGCAGATATCCCCGTCGCAAATTACTATTCACCACCGCCAGTATTTGCGACGAGCGGATATCCCTGTCGCAAATTCCTATTTACCACCATCGGTATTTGCGACGGGACCCGTCGCAAATACCACCCGTTGGATTCTCTGTTGCAACGGGTAAATAGTCCCGTCGCAAAAAACGTATTTACCACCACTGGGTATTTGCGACGGGTTGAAGGTGACCGTCGCAAATAGGCTTTACAGCGGCCGGTATTGGAAATGGGCCTCGTCGCCAATAATATCGGGTGAATATTTGTTTGCGATGGGGAAATTTCCCCGTCGCAAATACTATTTACCACCGCCGGGTACTTGCGACGGGTAGCCTTCTACCCATCACAAATATCCTTCCCGCATTTTGGCGCGCAAACTGCGCCATTGCAATTGCGACGGGACCTGTATTTCCGTCGCAAATAACTGACCATTTGCGACGGGAATATATTCCCATCGCAAAAAATCTTTTCATCGGAGTGTTTGCGACGGGAATAAGGCTCGTCGCAAATAACCCGTCGTAATAATCATTTTTCCCGTAGTGAATAAATTACACATTTAATAAAATTATCATTCAATTTTAATTATTATTATTTAAGGTAAATCGTGCTCGAATCAATTAATTATCTTCTTTAATTAATAAATTTTTTTATCTTAATTCACATCTAAATTTTATTGAGATTCCCATTCATCATAATTTTTAAATAAATAAATAAATTCATTTAAAATTAACTATGTACAAAAAAATGCACCTTGAAGGCAACACGGTGAGTACCCATTTGAACTACCCAACATGTATCATACTCGTATACTATTTACTCTTGCGATATGTGGCATACATGACTTATCATGTAATTTCATGGTGGATACCATCAACTTAATGACCTCATAGAACACATGGTATTTATGTAGCATGTTATGATTCAATTCACATAGAGTAATAATCGTAACATGACTTATACATGATATACATATTCAAACATTATACAGAAATTAATTAGAAATTTATATACATAAAACTCATCACATGGAGTGTATTATCAACTTAATGACCACACAAAACACATGTTGATAAGGTTTGAATAATATATTAAATTAATTTTCAATTCTATGTAATTTGGTAAAAGTACATGATATATAAATTTAAGATAAACGACATGTATTATTCTCACCATTTATCTGCGACACATGCCTAGATGCTTAGATTTTGACCGTTCTATGGAAAATTTTGGAGTACACATCATGTACATGGGCTACATGACATGTGGTATATGAGTTACATGGTCACCAGTCATGTAGGTTGTGTAAGAGGATACACAAACCATCTGTGACTAAGGGACTACATGTCATGTACTAATGTTACACGATGTATACCCTGACTGACCATGCACTAGGCTGTCCCAATCAACACGCGCTGTATAATTAAATTCATCGCATGTAATAAATACATATAGATTGGATTAATTATGAATTAATTCTTGGTGAATTAAACACTAGTACATGGTGTGTACCATTAGGCTATATGATTTATACTCTTTTGTTATCTGACCGGACTCCTCATAACCTCCAAATGAGATCTTCTAATTTATTTCATTCGTAAAATTATTTGATTTGATTATATTTATGAAAAAAAGTAAGAAAGTATATCTCACAATTCAGATTAAAGAACGATTAAATTGCAATTGAAAACTAATGAAAAATGCGTAAATCAATCAATGATATTTAAATAATTATAAATAATTATGTAACTGCTTTGATACTGCTTATAGGTTCCAGGTGCAGTAGAAGTATTGGATAGGGAATGCCCAACCCAAATTTTTTTCATGATTGATGATTAATCTTAGATTTACATGATGATAAAATCCTTGATCAATGGAATTGAATCAAAGAATATAGATAATGTATAAACACCGAAACCAAAGCAAAGGACAGTCACATATTATTTATTATTAATTTAAGTAATTAAATAATTACCTTGAATGAAATTATCTTTTCATTGATGGATCTGACAATGTATCTACATCGTACTATCATTGCATTGTAGGATTCAAGAATATATTCCCTCCAGTGGAAATCCACACATGTTTTATAAACCTTTGAACATAACTATAGGAATCTCCAGGTGCTAGCATGTGAGATCCTAATGCTTGTGTTGTTCGCCTTTGATCATTCCAAGAAACTCTTAATGGAAGGGTTCTATTTGATCTCTCTAGACTTTAGAGTGGTGCTAGAGGAGGATCTCTCTCAATTCTTGAGAGCATTCTTGGATTGGGATATCTCTAGGTCTTTGAGAGGATTCTCTCCAGATATCATTGTGCAGAACACAAATGAATTGGCTCTATTAAGAAAATAATATAATTTGGTTTATATACCACCAAGGTTATAAAATAATAATTGAACATATGCCCTTTATTATTTACTTAATCCCTATGGAACCCCATGTCTATAATAATAATAATTTTATTTCTTGATATGCTCTAAACCTGTGAATTAAATTAAATATTATTTATTCAAATAATATTCAATATATATTAATTCTCACCGGACTATTAAACTCGATCCACCATTCCTCCACAATATTTATCAGTCCTTAAATAATCACTATTAATTTAATAAATAAATATCACTACATTATTCACTAATAAATAAATAAATGTTATATTCATTAAATAAAAAATAAATATTTATTAAATATTTTGCTCACATAATATTCTCTCGAATAACTAGTGACAGGATATACGCGATCAAGAAAAAATGAATAATTATTAAAATATGTGTGGGAATAATATTTATTTAACTTTTTAAATAATAAATAATAATATATTATTTAAATTAGATTCTGGATTCAACTAGCATGTGACCCTCTAAGCCTCTTTCTCAGTGGCATTAGGTGAAACAGCCTAAAGTCCAAGGTTAGCGTATAACAACACGTCAAGGCACCCATAAATAAATAAGTTAATTCCACAATGACATAATACCTCATACAAATGCTTACTATGTAATATAATCCCTTTATTGCGATATCTATAATCAAGAAGGTTTCATGTTGGTGCCATCAACCTATTCGCTTGATGTCTCTTTCTTTGAATTTCCAAAAATTGAACTTACCTATAGAATACCATGACCATGGATTTATTTAGGCTATATCATTTCCATCAAAGGTCCTAAGATATTAAATTCCATTAAAGAACATATGGGGCAAATCCTTTCTCACATTATTCATTAATGAAATATTACTTGTGACACACCCAATGTATCCTACATAGGCGTGAACATATGTTATCACAATTTTCATCAATACATAAAAGTAAAAAACTTATAACACTCATTAATAATAATATTAAATTATAAGGATCAATACACACATTCATAGAAATAAACATCCAATGACACATATAAATGTGTATTTCCTACTGGTGGGTCTCATTATCATAATATCCTACACTAGATATTACCAAGGGATACACTATGAGAAGGTGACTCAAATTCCTATGAGTATCCACCCCTGATAGCCTATATCATTTATGTCCCTTAAATGATTTCATCCATATATAGAATATATATTTAAGAGTAATATTGTGGCACTTTTGGGTTCTCATCATAGTGGGGAACTGCTATGACCTTTCAGTGAAAAACTACTATTAGGACATTATTACATACTATGTTACACAAAATAACAATCATGATTTGATACATAGTTTATTAATATTCAAATTAATGAATAAAAGTTATCATAAAGTACATATATGTTGGTTTTAGGTCACTAAATCCAACAGTGACTACCCATACTTTCTTAAAAATGGTAAAATTACCACCCCCTCAGATTTTAAGCCTCACCCCTTTCTTTCTCCCCTTTCATGCGATGGATGATGGGTTCTTGAGGTCATCTTGAGGCACCCCTTCCCCTTCATCCTCCTTCAACCCCATTGGTTTGGTGATGTTTTCACAGTGATTAAAGGTAATTTCTTCCTCTTCCTCTCTCCCTCCTCCTCCTTATATCACCACTGCTAATTTTGGATGATTTGGATTAGGGTTCTATTGATGATTCCACTAGATCATGATGAAATCAGCTCATTATGATGGGGATTTTGCTCAGGGTGTCTAAAGGATGTACCAAGAGGATGGTTGTATGTTTTTTATCACTATTTTGGTTAAGGTATGTTTCCTGATAAATTTTTTTAGGGGTTTTTCTTAAATTTGATAAAATTTACCATTGGATTGGGTAATTTAATTGGGGATTTTGTATGGATTAGGTCCAGGTGCATATCAGGAGTGAATAAAACCTCATATATCAAGGTTTTAACATCTTTATTACACTTGGTGAGTTTTTAGGTAATTATACCTTATTAATTAAATTTATAAATTAATTATTAATAGTAATAATTAATTAAATTGGGAATTGTTAATTAAGATAGGTGCTCGAGAGATGATACAATAATGAAATATGATTGGATGATCTTGGGACAGAGTGATTAGGATTTATTTAAGGGAATAATTTTTTATGAAGTAGGTGTCTTGGTCTCACCTAAATTTACCCTAAGTTAGAAGCGGTCTCTTGCAACACATAAGGGGTTTTCAAATACTTAGAGACCTAAGAAGAACCTACAGAAACTCATTCTAAGGATTTTTTTTAGCTATTAAGTATCCAAATTTGGGTTTAATTTTATTTGGATTACTAGCGAACTAAAATACCTAAGTGAATTCAATTTATGATAATGGGTTGATCCTAAAATATTGTAAATGGTTGATTATATGAATTTCATTTTAAATCATTTTAATTTCATTAAATCAAGAAGGATTCATTCAATAAAATCATGCTATCCTCATCAATTACTGGTTTAACACCTTAAAAATCACATTGTAATCACCTATAAACTTGTAGAATCATTTTCATTTTCACTCCAAGGTAAAGGATCTCATTATCACATGAAAATTATGGCGATAAAATTCAATAAGGATGAGGAAGAAATAAAATAATTGAATGAAAAAATAAAATAAAATAAATTATTAAACATTTAATGAGTGATAAATAACATTCAATACATCCCATTACTACTCCCTTGGATCAAACTATAAGATGTTTAACCTTCCATTGATGCTATTCTCTCAATTGAAGCGGGAATTAGACTCATGAGAGTGGAATTAAAGAAGAAAAAACAACAAAATAACAAACACTCCACCATTGTATAAAGGATTTATATCTTATATGTGTGAATAATTTCACACCTTAATGAAATGGTATCAACATGTTAACAAAAATAACATAAAATAAGAATAATAATAAGTTTTATTAAGAAACTAAGGTGATTATAACAACTTACATGTGAAAGAAAAATGTTACAAAGACAAAGTGACAACATAACATTAAAATTGAAATAAACCAAAAAATCCTTCAAATAATTCACCAACACTACCTTAAATAGTAATTTAAAGAGTCTTGGGTTGATAAAACAATATTACAAGTCTTACCAATTGATTATGGTAGGCCTATGGCAGTGGAAATTTTGTGAAATGTGGACTTTTCCATCCTTGACCAGAAATGGGAGCCAACTTGCATGCCTCTGACAAATGTGTCCAAAAGAGTATCTATATGGATAAATTTTAGTGGGAGATAGAATAATAAATTTATTCCATGATGTCTTCTAACATCCTATAAAATTTCATCCTAATTTAATTTTCAGTTTCAGATATATGATCAAAATGGAGAGCTGTTATTATGAGCCGTAGAATCTGGACCAGAATTTCATCTTCAAATTGGGATGCCATGAACTCCATTAAAAACTAAGATTCATCTATGGTAAATATTTAATAAAATGTTACTCTTGATTTTATCTATCTCCATTTTAAATTTTAGCTTCATTGGGATTATATCATGGTCGCTACAGTTATTTTATTGGGTTGTTATCCAGTTCACTTTGCCTAGAATTTCTAAGGTTCACGACCCACTTTGGTCGTCATTCCAAATGAATCTATGATATATATAGAAGTATATAATGTTATTCATATAATGAGATACCTTAAAATGAAGTATCAAAATAAAATCAATATCATTTGGTGTTTTAGGAGGTGTTCAAAAATGCACTTTGTGATAGTGCATTTTAAGAAGGAATTATAAACATGCTAAGAAAAGAAGTTTAAATTGTAAAATAAACTAGTAAAAGTGCTTATGAACATTGAATAACATGAATATTAAAATATAAATACTAAATATTATCCTATTTTAGTGGCTAATCAATCCACTCAAACATCTCCCTTTTGTAAATGTATTTTGTTTATGTAGCATGTGATATGTGGTCATGCCACTGTAGGAAATCAACCATTTATAATTAAATAAATTGTTTCACTAATGAAAAATGGATCTGGATAGATGGAGTGATAAGGACCATGGTGGACCCTTGGGAACTGACTTGATTACCTAACTGCTGATGGTTGAGGTCTTGATTCAAATTGTGTGTGGTGAGATGCATGGAACTTAGAGGGGTACCAACAATATGTACTAACATAGAGGACCTTAGAATAGGTGCCCTTAAATACCCTGATCAAGGTGAGTGATGGAATGAGGATGATTGGCCGAGTTAGCCATGATGGAACCCGGGGATGAATTATACCCTTTGGTCTAGTTCATTTGATGGTGGGTTGAATGTTCCTCTCCCCACTAGTATGTGAGTACCTGGGTGGGTATACCCTAGGTAGATTTACGATAAGTTAGGTGAGTGAACTGACTTAGGACAACTTAAGTAGTGTGATGGAAAATATTCCATCTCTCTAGAGTGATGTTAGTGTGTATTATTTTTTAATTCTGATGAGGCAATGATATGATCATGATAATGGTGAGGGGAATTATTTCCTCTGAGTAACAAGCATGAGTCCGAGTGATGAGAATTTGATTGAGGAGCCCTTGTAGGGTGTCTGAGCATAGATGTAACCCAGGGGACCTTAGTGGGTGTCCCAATGTCATGTTAAACCTAAGGTGGGTTAGTGTGGGGAAGTGGGTATTATTGATTTTTAGTGTCACCTTATAACCCGAAATCAATGGTGTGAGCTCGATATTGATGTAGTGATGGGGATAATTCATGCACTCAAGTGACCAACCTTGAATATGTATGATGAGTTTAGGTGGATGTCCAACCTCATGATTATATATATACTATATGAGATGTTACTAATCAGATGTTGGCCCATAGAATTTATATATAATATTCCTATAATTTTGTGATACTTTTGATGATATTATATGAGATGCCTATGATGCCTAGGATATGGTAATTACACATGATGACACATGAGATGCCTAGGTTACCTAGGATCTGGTGATTACACCGAATACTTTATGATATACCTAGGATGTCTAAAATCTACTTTTTACACCTTATACTTTATGATACGACTATGATACCTAGTATTTAGTGTTTACACCTAATTATATGAGATGTCTATAGTGTTCCAAGGATCTAGTGATGACACCTGATGAAATGCGGGATTCCTCAGATGCTACCTAGGATCTCATAATTTCACTTGATGATTTGTGATATTCCTAGGATTAAATCTATTGATACCACTTTTTGAGTTGTATTTGTTGTCAATAAGATAAGTTATTCATTGATTTAAATATGTTTAAGAATAAATTGAAGTGAATAATAAGCTTGGATGTTGAATGAAGATGGAACTGATGAAGTATTGATTGTGATTTGATGAAGTATCTGAGCTTGTTGGTATAAATAATTTATACGATGCTTGAACTAGTTCACAGTGATAACATATCATGGAATTAGAGATTATGATGCAATATGGAAGATGTGGATAGAGACCATTCCACAATTTTTATACCATGCCTTAGAAATAAAGGAGAAATGAGGATCACATTGTAGTTTATTTTTCATTCTACGGAGATTATAAATTAAGTAGTGAGATAAAAAAATGTTCTATAAGACCTCATGACACATATTGAGTGGTAATTACACAGAGGAGGATCAATTATATGTCTCCATTCCATAGTGAAACTATTTGTGCCGATAATAGAATAAAAAGGAGGTGTCTGCAACATGGAATCAAGCACCCGCCACAAAGAAACTTAGAACAGGATTTCAATGGCCCTAAAAAATCTGGGAGTTTGATATAATTTTGGTTCTTCTAAAATTTTAAAGACATCCATGTCACAAACATTATTCAACATCATATATTTGTGTATCAGTTGAGTGAAAACCACTAAAAATCAATTTTCCACACTATTTAGTCCTCAACCATGCTGTAGAATTTGAGTTTTTGGGTAGATTCAAACAAAAAATATAAATTGGATTCATCTATAGTATCTTATAGATATTATATACTATACTAACCTCCATTTTGAATTGTATTGTGAAGATAAATTGATAGATGATCCAAGGGATATTAAATAATAATTTGAAGGAAGTTGAGTGTTTGAATTTGAATTTGAAATTTAAATTCAAACAAGGATTATATGATACCTTATGTGTGAAAAATATACACATAGTAGTGAGAAGAAAAATTATTACAGAGATTTGAGAATTGATAATTTATAAGAATAGATAATGCATTTTTAAGTTAGGAGATCATTTATGAAAGGATAAGATCTATTTCCTGAGTATTCAGAAGATTTAGGATCAAGATTATTCAGAATTTGGTTAAAGTTTTAAGGACAACATGCCGAGTATCTTCTTAAACTATTGAATATCTTGAGGAATATTTACATATGAAGATATTTTGATCCATTAGTTTGTGTATTAGGACAATCATCGAGAGGTGAAAATATCTCCATGTGTTTTGTAAAGGTATTTATTTATTGGATCATATTTGTAGAAGAGTTGTATCCTCTAGTAGAATCCATAAGTGAAAATAACATAGGGGATTCTGTGTTATAAGATGTTATTGAAATAGTAGAGAATACATGTTGGGGGACTAACCAACATGGAAAGGATTAGGCATGGGTAGCCAAACATTGTAAATATAGTATGTTGTGATCCTTTTATAATTCTATATATAAGAAAATTTTGTGAGATTATATTGAGTTGATCGATAATTTTAATAAGTTCAAGAGATTGGGTTAAAAGAAGATAACTTGTAAAAGCAAAAGTATAACTGATTCACCCCTCTCCCTCTCAGTGATCAAATCAGATCCTAGACTAACAAACTCCTAGGATTTGGTGAAGAATGATGATAAAAAATATGGATAGGATTTCCCCTATAATATAGAGATTCCTGATGACATATAAGATGCCTAGAATTATCCTAAGATATAGCGATTTATTCTAATAATTAATGAACCTAAAATTTGAGATTATTTTGTGGGCCAAAATTACCTCGAGCGTGGTTATTGATGTGACTTATCATTCTAAGAGACATCCGACACTGGATGAAGTAGGTTTGATCAATCCCATGTGTCACCTTAAAACCCAAGGAATCAATATTGATTATTTTATCATTCTTCCACTTTTTTTTATATATTTTATAAGAATATCACATAATTCATACACTACATTAATGTTTATGTTAGGGACCCCATTGATAGTTCACTACTTAGTTTTAATCACAACCCACTCAAGCATCCATGAAACTTTGGTACCCAAGAAGACTTCATTATTAATAGGTTCTATCTAGACATTGAATTAATGTTTCATGATTGATTAGGATAACTCATATGGGTTACAAGATTTGGATGATATGAGGCTTAATTATAGTGGTTGATCCTCATGTATTTTATTCTTTTATCTATTTTGTATATGATATTGGCCCAGTGGGAGACTAATTGTGATGTATGATTGTATGCTTCTATATTATATTTTCTATATCATGATTATGTTCTATTTATTATACACACTCTTATTTTATATTTGTTGGACTCCTCATGTGTTAATAATGTTTTAATGATCACAAATCCTTTTACTGTTAATTAATCTCAATCTTCATTGAAAATCTTGCTAATGCTCTTCAATCTCAATAATAACTACTTATCATGGTTTAATGATAACAAATATTATGGATGTTAATTACTCTCTTTATTATTTACAAGTCTTATGCATGATCACAAATCTCACATATATTATCTAGCCTTTGTGTTTATGATTCAAGTTCTCTTACTCTCTAATGGTTAAACTTAATCCATATTCTGCATATTCTGTCTAAGTCCAAATACAGATATTTGTCTAAGTATGGACTCACCGTGAAGGACTCACCATGACCCAGACACCGTGAAGGACTCACCGTGACCTAGACACCGTGAAGGAATCACCGTGACCCAGACACCGTGAAGGAAAAACTGTGATCCAAACACTGTGACAAGCTCATACCGTGAAGCTTATACCGTGAAGCTCATACCATGACCGTGAAGAAGACACCGTTTACATAATCACTGTGACACCGTTCCTTAACTTTTTTTTCAATATTATTTAAATAATATTAACGGTCATATTTGATGTTTTTAATGCAATTAATGTTATTTAATGATAGTTGTTGGCATGTCAGGAAATCGTATATCGTACCTATGAAAAGGGAATCATTCCTACTGCCAGAACTCGTGGAATATAAGGAAGATTAAGATGCAGTACACGATATAGAAGGGAAGTGAGAAAAGTGGAAATATACAACGAGAAGAACTTACATACACCGAGAGCACTACAAGAAGAACAATCCTGAACAAGAAAGAGATCGCTAGACCTTCAACGAATTCTCATGAATGAAATCCAACACCACTGAAGAACACACAACGAATCAAGAGATATTTTTCATATTTGTAAAAGACAAGCTGACTACGACACTCTGTTTTTCAACAGAAAAACCAGAGAAGGACTCCGAAGCATTCCTGCTGAATCCAACGAGTCCAGAAGCTTCATTGATAATCACTAGAGCTTTCTAAACTCTTATCTCCTCTCTCTAAGTGATTTATTTATTAACTTTAGATCAGTGTGGTGTACTCTGTATTTCTTATACACACACTGTCTCCTGTACTAAACTGGAGGATATCAAAATCCTCAAACCACAATTGTTTACTCTTATTTACCCACGTCAACTGTGGAAGAGGTCCTTATGTGACCTGGCCTGTTTGTTTCCCACGAAGAACAGTGGTAGAGGTCCCTGCGTGGCCTAGACAGTTTTGTAAACTGTTGTTAACCCCTATCCAGGGTGTGGATCAAATTTATATAAATTTGAGAGGACTAAGTCTCGGCTTGAGACTGAACCTTTTGTTATATCTGCTGTGCATCTTTAGTTTAAGTTTATAGTATACTACATATATCTTATTTATTCTGCTGATATTACTTTGAAATACAAAACTATTTTAAAGCTACTTTTATAGTCAAATTAGCAAGTGTTTTCACTTATTGTAAATCAGTAGGTTAGTTTCAAAAGTTAGTTTAATATTGTGGTTAATTTAACTAAGACCTAATCAATATTTGAGAAGCTAAGTGAACATTTACAATCTGTATAAATTCAATACAGTTTAACTTGTTTTATAAATTGGGGGATTTTGAATAGACAATATTTTAACAGAAATTTTAATTGGAACTCAATTCACCCCCCTCTTGAGTATCCACTCCGACCAACATTTGGTATCATAGGACTTTTAAAATACTCTGTTTTTCAACTGCGATTTTAGTTGCATCGTTAAAGATCTTAAATTTCTGTTAGTTCTAAATTTTATCTCTTTAAATTATCTTTCTAAAATCTAGTTATAGATAACAGACTTGAGGGCGCTGCTACTAACATGCCACCTTTCTTAAATGGTACAAACTATGCTCAGTGGAAACTTAAAATGGAAATTCATTTAGAAATCATGGGTTTTGATATTTGGACTGCTATAGAATCAGAATATAAAATTCCCACTAGAGTTAGATCCACTTGGGATGAACCTACAAAGACATATTATAATAATAATTGTAAAGCTATGAATTCCCTGTACTGTGCTCTAGGAGATGAGTAGTTTAACAGAATTTCTGCTTGCAAAATTTCTTTTGAAATTTGGGATATGTTGGGTGTTTCTCATGAAGGAACAACCAATGTTAAAGAAATGAGATTAAATACTTATACTATTAAATATGATAATTTTAAGATGAAGAATGATGAACCTATTTCTGATATGTATCTCAGGTTTAACGAAATTGTCAACACTATGATCTCACTGGGAAAGGATATTCCAGCAAATGAACAAATTATGAGAATCTTGAGATGTCTACCAGACCGATAGAGGGGTACTTCTGTTTCAATCAGATAATCTAGTGATATTGGTAAACTGCCAGTCAAGGAACTTATTGGTAAGTTAATGATGTATGAAGAATAACTCAAGGTGAATAAAGAGGAAGATCATAAACTTAAAAGAAAATCTGTGGCTGTAACGCCCCGACCCCAGTTACCCAGAGTCAGTACATTATTACATAACATTGGAATGATCACAAGAAAGATGAAATCTCAAAATACCGATTGGTTTAGTAGCCTTGGAAACACTAGATATATTCATAAAGTTTTAAATTACATCATAAAGTGAAAAACTACTACAACAACATAATGTCTCCATAGTCCACACTATTATCCCCTCATAAAATCTCTGCAGGTCATTCATAATTTACTTCTTCACATCCTGGGAAAAATAAAACATAGAAAAGGGGTGAGCTCAAATTCCCAGTAAGGATAACAATATAGAGAAAAATTTCATAAATAAGAATAAACATTTAAGGAAATGTATAACTAAAACAAAATCCTTTTAAACTTGAACTTCAACATAGTATGGTAAAAGTAAAATGAAATAATTCCATTTATTTATTCACATGGATATTCTAATAATCTAATAATCACATGAAATATTAATAACCACTTTCATAATGATGGAATGCATAATGCCATACTATCATAACCACATAGCCAAGGCCTCGTGCCAAGACTACAAATAAGATTTTGTCAAGGCCTTGTGCCAAGACACTAGTTTGTCTCATGAGACCTACCGATGCATCGAGGAGCTATAGCGGGCTCCACCCGTCACTTATTAAGTCCAATTCATTCCTCATATGAACAGGTTTAAACATAACATAAACATTCGTATTAAAACTAGCATACGAAATGCCAATACTTTAATCACAAACCATGAATGGTATAAAAATAGCACATCCATAGTCAAACATAACTCATTTGATACAATATGGAAGATTGTATTGCATCACATTATCCTCAATAAATAATAATTAAGGATGTTGACATAGATGAAAATAATTATCAAAACTATTTGAGAGAAATATCCCCCTTTTTCTTGAAATCATTTAAAAGTCACACTATTTGTCAAGAAGCCATTTAAAAAAAGATTTTTGAATCAAAGTGTCCTATAACACTTTGAAACTTTTTAAAAGGAGTTTTAATTTTAAAACTTTAATTTCCATATAAATAAATCCTTAAAACCATTTTTAAAACATGGACATTAATGAGAAAGATTTAGATGAATAAGTCTTTAAAACATTTAAAAATGGTATTTTAGTTAGAGATCTTAACAAAAAGAGAGACACTTGAATACAAATAATTGAGGTAATCAAAACTTTATAATATCATGAGAATAAAGGGATTCATGATATACTATGTCAAAGTACATTATATACACCACATAAAAGTTATTTGGTGTATAACAACAAATAAGTCTCAATAGAATGTAAATTGAGATGAAATCTCTCATAAAGGCCGTATCCTTAGGTTAAGGATAAATCAAAGACATAATTGTGTGTGACAAATATAAATACACTAAATATTATTGTATATTTAGTGTAAAACAATCAAGGGACATTCACACATATTCTAGTAAAAACGACACCAATGAATTGGATGTTTATCTCTACAAATCAAGATTGAGTAAAAATTACTCTTATCAAGTTCATACCGATGACTTGAGAATTTATCAATGGAGTGATTATGTGTATAAAAAGTATATACACAGAAAGGGGAGTGGAAATTATGACATAATCAAGTTAATAGTGATTCCACACATAATCTTGGAGTAAAATAATCAATGAAGTATGCGTAAAGCCGAATGAGTGGAAATTGAAATCTCAAATTCCCTTATCGATTTGGTAACTTACGAAACATGCACCCCTGAAAGAAGGATAATACAATGATGATGTAAATACCCATAAATTAAAGTATATTACACAATGAATACAATCATGGGCAGTACACATACACCACATGCAATAAATAAGTGGTGAACAATGGAAATCTCACGGAATTGAAAGTGAGATAAGAAAATACCTTACCTTGTACTTTTCCTTGGTTGGGGTAGGTTAACCTCCTGTATAATGGTGAAATAATTGTTATTAAATTATACAAGGATCATATATATTAATATGATATCATATATGATCTTTTAACATTGCTTTGTTAATAATATCTTACTATTATCGTCGTTTCGGGTGTTAACTTACTCGTTTTCTTTTATATGTTTGTTATGTAAGCCATGTTTTTCATGAATAGGTTGTATATTATTCATATCCAGAATGATATAAAGTTCTTAAACATTATTTTTAAATCATCAAATAATAATTATACTTTAATGGATATGATGGAGAATGAATCTCATCGCGTTCGTGGAGACAGTAGTCTGTACGTACGCACGAGCGACAATATCATTCTTTTGATATTAAAATAATATATACTTGGATGGTATATTATATATACAGAATCATTATCATGTTATATTTATTGTTTACATGAATTATACATCATTATTATACCCATCCAACTAATAATATATTGAATAACAATTACACTACGACGTGGAGACGGTAAGCCGTACGTACGCACGTATGGTGACATGTTATTCAAAGGGTGGATAAAATACTGAATATGATTGTACCATAATTATAATAACATCACAGTATATATAATATACTGGAGTTATTATTTTATAATGGTAATAACAAAGAAAGAAGAAGTGGAAGAAGAAAGGAACTTGAAAAGGGGTGGTGAAAACATTACCTCTTCTTCGGGTTCTTCCTATTGATTTGATCAAAAGAGATAATTAGGTTGGATTTATGATCAAACTAAGGCCTCTAGGTTGTATTGAGGGAAGTTGAGAGATTATTTGTGCAGATGTTGGCCGAACCAAAAGGATTTGAAGGTGTGAAGAAATGAGAAGGAGGAGTGCCCTTTTATAAGAGGGGTGAGGGGTACCTTTGGAAAAGCTAGAAATATTAATTTATAATAAATTAATATTCGGTTTCTAATGGCTCAAAAGTTTATTATTTAAAGGTTAAGGTGATTATAGGTCAAAATCCATTCAACCAATAGAATTTATACAGGTTTGGGTCATTATATTAACCTTATCTTTTAGTTTTAACTCTTAGTTAATTAGTTTGACATTTACCACGTCACTTTATATTTTTATATTATATAGTTAATAAACTTAATATATACATCCAAGAGACCCCAAAGTGGTCCATTAATGATACTCCTATAATGATATAAATCTCTTGGCCGAACCTTAGATTTTTAGGAATTTAATATCAATTAATAATATAATATTTGTTTTAAAAACTCTTTTATGTCAATTTTGACACTATTCAATAGTAGATTTTTTTGAAACTCATAACAGAATGATTACTTCAAAAAAAGTCCATTAAATCAATAATAATATGTCATATTATCCTATAAAATTAGTTCAACTCATTAAAAGTCTCAAATTATATTTATTTGGGTATTTATAATATCAATTATTCTAATTTTTCACTATTATGGTAATTACTTCATCATCATTGTGTCATAAATAAATTAAATTATTTAATGTCTAAAAATTATAAATAAGAAATAATTATGTAGGAAATATTTTTAGCTTTCTAATGAATATTTATAGTCTAAAATCAAACATATATAACCCTATGTAACAATTGTTTTTCTAAAAGATATATGCTTGTGTCATTTTTGTATTCATTTTAACTTAATTAAAATAATGTGTCCCTATCACTTACAAGTGGATCCATGGGGTCCCAAAATAGACCCAAAGATTCCCATGGTCTTCCATGTATCAACCAGTAGGGTTAAGACACGTTTTAGGGTAATTTAGTATTATTATAATATTATTTTTTAACCCT
Source organism: Viscum album (assembly GCA_963277665.1). Lineage (NCBI taxonomy): Eukaryota > Viridiplantae > Streptophyta > Magnoliopsida > Santalales > Viscaceae > Viscum > Viscum album. The sequence continues at coordinate 1,041,855,595 of OY728138.1, read as the reverse complement.
TATTTACCGGATTTACCCTTTAACCATGGTATATAAAATATTTACCGAAGTAATTATTCAAAATGTCTAAAAATAAAAGTTATCTATTTACAAAATTTAAAAATCCTGATTCCAAATATGGAATACATTTTCCAAATTCAAAACACAGAAGTGGCAGAAATTAATTTAAAATTAATTCCCATTGTTAAAACAAAAAGATTGTTTTTAAGAGATAATAACTATCAAAAGATTGACACTTGTTGATGTATGGTTTAATTGTGAAATTATGTCCAATGACAAACATTGAATTAAATGGTAAAAATATATTATAAATATACTTTAAAACCACTCAAATTCATAATTTATCAATATTAATTATTTCAATTAAAAAAGTTGTTTTTAATTAAAATTTAGTAATTTTCACTATTCATCAAAATATGAAAGTTATCCGAAAAGTACCAAAATTTCACCCTAAGCTATAATTGATATTCCGAATTCAAAAATGATGTCTATTTTAAAAAATTCCAAACATATAAGTTGAATTAATTAATTTTATAATTAATTCCCGATGTCACAACAAATAGCGTGTTTTTAAGAAACAATATATATCAAAAGATTGACAATTGTTTAGGTCCAATTTCAAAGTGAAATTAATTCTAATGAAAACCATTGGATAAAATGGTAAAAATATATTCTAATTATACTTTGAAACCACTCAATAATATAATTTATCACTATAAATTATTTTGATTAAAAAAGTTGTTTTTAAGTATTTTTCACTATTCATAAAAATTGGAAGTTCTCAGAAAAATACAAAAAATTCATCTTAGGATAATTTCGATATTCCGAAACCAAAAATGAAGTCCATTTTGAATATAAAATATATATAATTTCAAAAAGTAGGTATTATTATTCATAACGGCTAGTTTGATTGGTTGTGGTGTGTTAGAACTCGATGTTGCGTACAACACATGCTATCACATTATTCAAAGAGAAGCGTACCGTAGAAGCTTGGGGTGTTACATTCTCCCCTCCTTCAATAAATTGCATCCTCACAATTTTTAAAATTTTGCTTGGGAATATAATGGAAAGTCCCACATCGGAAAAAGAGTAAATAAAACTATCACTTTAAAAGAAAGAAAGAGGGGTATAAAGGTCAACCAAGATAACCCATACTCGGATTCCATGTAGGAAAACATGGATATGGATGATAAACTAAGTGTCAAGTTCTAATGGAGAGGGATAGAAATCATGATCAGTAGAAAGTTAACAATAAGAAAAGCAAAAACTTGTGTTGGGACAAACAACCATTTGTCTCCTAGTAGGAACGTAAATAGACAACATTTTTTTGTTTTAAGTTACATTACATAAGGATGAGGAATTAATTTATGATATTGACTAAGAATATAAAGATATATACTTATATTTTAAGTAGAGTTTCATTCTTTAATAAATTTTCACACTAACTCATTTTTTTTAAACGATGAGTATTCAAGAAGACTTGGTCACACTGGAAGAGCTAGAATAAACTTCTATAGAATCACATGATCCATGCAGGATGAACTATATATTTACATTGTCTTTAGAGATTAATCAAAACCAAAATGTTTAGTACAAGATCTAATGATCCCCCCAAAAGGATATTACTTGAGAGAAATAAACACTAATCTCAATTTCTAAAATTAAACCAATAATACCCCAAAGTTAAATAAATACCATTCAATAATCAATTGTCCTTAAAATCCTTCAATATAATCCAAACTAATATTGAAACCCAAAACATAGAATAATTTGATTATGTAGTCTCCCATGTTAAATTTTATCTCCAAATGACATCAAATACTCTTAAAGTCACATACTTAAAAGTAATTAACCTCATCACATATTCTCTATTATAGGTTAATCATTTCCATAAATAACCCAAATCACTATAAATCCACAATAAAAATGTAGATAAAAATCCACCATTACTCCATAAATGAAACCCCATAGTATTCTATTTTCCGTGGGCATATAGTGTTCCCAACAAAGCTAACATCTTCCAAAATAACATTTATAACTTAATCACCAAATCATTTTCCTATTCCAAGGGTATTCATTTGATAAGACATAAGAACCCAAATCAACTTATTATTGATCAATAAAATCATTTAACTAAAAATAATTAGTCACACTATCGAGGGACTTTACGTAGTCCAGTGGTAGGTGATAAATCCCAATCGCACTTTGGTTGTGGGTTCGATTCCCACAGCTTTGTCCAACGCGACAGGTTGTCACACAGTCTACATGTTGTCCTTTTTCAAAAACTATATTTTATATTATTACCAAAATGAGATAAATTCCTCAAAATACCATAACATAATTTAACCACAAATGTTATATCATACCTTGCATTTTCATCCCAAATTATAATAACTTATAATTGTCTCAAACCCAATGATCATATAAAACCAAATGGTTATTTATAACTATATCCACAAGAGAAGAGATAATTCTTCCTCAAATATCATTCTCACATGGAAAACTGTAGGGTTACAAATACAAGAGAAAATTATTCCAAAGTAAACCCATCAACAAGGAGCACTAAAACTTTTTAAACATTTCTCCAACCATTTATTTCCACATAGCTTCTTCTTTGACCAAGAAAATATCCTATAGAATAGGGCATTCACTCGGGTAATGGCCAGGTCCCCTACATTTACGGCAAATGATTGTAAATGGACTCTTGGGACCATTTTTATCTTCTTCCATAGTAATCTTCATTTTTCTTCGGCAATTCTTCACTTTATGTCCTTCCTTCCCGCATGTAAAGCATTTCTTTGTCCCATTGAGACACTTTCCTGGGTGTCTCCTTCCACATTTCCTACATAATGGAAATTGAGGATTCCTTTCTCCATGGTCTCCACTACTGGAGCTCTTATCATTCATCACATTTCTCTTCCTTGTTGAGTCCGGGAGTTGGTTAATATATATGTTGTTGATCATATTTTTGGAAAATTGATGTGGCATAAAGACGATATCTTTTACGCCTATCAACATTCCATTTTGTTGCTCATTGCCACCACCGTTCCCACCTTGTACATCATTCTCAAAGTCACTATGACTTCCTTGGAATCCAGCCATTGACTAAAACCAGAAAGCATTGTGTGAGTAATAGTAGTCATACAATAATTTAGAGATTAACATGTCACCATATTCTCAATTTGAAACACATTAGGATTAACCAAGTTCATTTACTCTCATCTTATATATATAATACTTTGAATTGGTTTGTAAATAAAATGTAAATTATCCTAAGCATATCCCCCGGGAGTGTCGTAACCAAGAGTGCAGCAAGGCCCATTGTCGTGCACCAGTTCCCGTTCGAGTCTAGCTCAAAGCGGTGTTTTTGGGTTTTACCCCAAGGTACATATGTGCCAGAGCCGCCTCTACCTACTCGTATCCAGACAGGGATGTATTGCTCGGAAAACTCACAAAATATCTAAAATACCGAAATTCTAGGAAGTTATTCTATACTAATCCTCAAAGTTCATCTTAGGTCTACGTGCTCTAATCAGAGTTTATCTAAATCTAGCTTCCAAGGTTTATACTAAACTTCCTCTGATACCAACTGTAACGCCCCAACCCCAGTTACCCAGAGTCGGTGCATTATTACATAACATTGGCATGATCACAAGAAATATCAAATCTCGAAAGACCGATTGGTTTAATAGCCTTGGAAACACTAGATATATTCATAAAGTTTTACATTACATCATAAAGTGAAAAACTACTACAGCAACATAATGTCTCCATAGTTCACACTATTATCCCCTCATAGAATCCCTGCAGGTCATTCATAATTTACTTCTTCACATCCTGGAAAAAATAAAACATAGAAAAGGGGTGAGCTCAAATGCCTAGTAAGGATAACAATATAGCGAAAACTTTCATAAATAAGAATAAACATTTAAGGCAATGTATAACTAAAACAAAATCCTTTTAAACTTGAACTTCAACATAGTATGGAAAAAGTAAAATGAAATAACGCCATTTACTTATTCACATGGATATTCTACTAATCGAATAATCACATGAAATATCAATAACCACTTTCATAATGATGGAATGCATAATGCCAGACTATCATAACCACATAGCCAAGGCATCGTGCCAAGACTACAAATAAGATTTTGTCAAGGCCTTGTGCCAAGACACTAGTTTGTCTCATGAGACCTACCGATGCATCAAGGAGCTATAACGGGCTCCACTCGTCACTTATTAAGTCCAATGCATTCCTCATACGAAGAGGTTTAAACATAACATAAACATTCGTATTAAAACTAGAATACGAAATGTCAATACTTTAACCACAAACCATGAATGGTATAAAAATAGCACATCCATAGTCAAACATAACTCATTTGATAAAATATGGAAGATTGTATTGTATCACATTATCCTCAATCAATAATAATTAAGGATGTTGACATAGATGAAAATAATTATCAAAACTATTTGAGAGAAATATCCCCCTTTTTCTTGAAATCATTTAAAAGTCACACTATTTGTCAAGAAGCCATTTAAAAATAGATTTTTGAATCAAAGTGTCCTATACCACTTTGAAACTTTTTAAAAGGAGTTTTATTTTTAAAACTTTAATGTCCATATAAATAAATACTTAAAACCATTTTTAAAACATGGACATTAATGAGAAAGATTTAGATGAATAAGTCTTTAAAACATTTAAAAATGGTATTTTAGTTAGAGATCTTAACCAAAAGAGAGACACTTGAATAAAAATAATTGAGGTAATCAAAACTTTGTAATATCATGAGAATAAAGGGATTCATGATATACTATGTCAAAGTACATTATATACACCACATAAAAGTGATTTGGTGTATAACAACAAAGAAGTCTCAATGGAATGTAAATTGAGATGAAATATCTCATAAAGGCCGTATCCTTAGGTTAAGGATAAATCAACGACATAATTATGTGTTACAAATATAAATACACTAAATATTATTGGATATTCAGTGTAAAACAATCAAGGGACATTCACACATATTCTAGTAAAAACGACACCAATGAATTGGATGTTTATCTCAACAAATCGAGATTGAGTAAAAATTACTTTTATCAAGTTCATACTGATGACTTGAGAATTTATCAATGGAGTGATTATGTGTATAAAAAGTATATCCATAGAAAGGGGAGTGGAAATTATGACATAATCAAATGAATAGTGATTCCACACATAATCTTGGAGTAAAATAATCAATGAAGTATGCGTAAAGTCGAATAAGTGGAAATTGAAATATCAAATTCCCTTATCGATTTGGTAACTTACGAAACATGCACCCATGAAAGAAGGATCATAAAATGATGATGTAAATACCCATAAATTAAAGTATATTACACAATGAATACAATCATGGGCAGTACACATACACCACATGCAATAAATAAGTGGTGAACAATGGAAATCTCACGGAATTGAAAGTGAGATAAGAAAATCCCTTACCTTGTACTTTTCCTTGGTTGGGGTAGGTTAAACTCCTGTATAATGGTTAAATAATTGTTATTAAATTATACAAGGATCATATATATTAATATGATATCATATATGATCTTTTAACATTGCTTTGTTAATAATATCTTAGTATTATCGTCGTTTCGGGTGTTAACTTACTCGTTTTCTTTTATATGTTTTGTTACGTAAGCCATGTTTGTCATGGATAGGTTGTATCTTATTCATATCCAGAATGATATCAAGTTCTTAAACATTATTTTTAAATAATAAAATGATAATTATACTTGAATGGATATGATGGAGAATGAATCTCATCGCGTTCGTGGAGATGGTAGTCCGTACGTACGCCCAAGCGACAATATCATTCTTTTGATATTAAAATAATATATACTTGGATGGTATATTATATATAAAGAATCATTATCATGTTATATTTATTGTTTACATGAATTATAAATCATTATTATACCCATCCAACTAATAATATATTGAATAACAATTACACCACGACGTGGAGACGGTAAGCCGTACGTACACACGTATGGTGACATGTTATTCAAAGGGTGGATAGAATAATGAATATGGTTGTACCATAATTATAATAACATAACAGTATATATAATATACTGGAGTTATTATTTTATAATGGTAATAACAAAGAAAGAATAAGTGGAAGAAGAAAGGAACTTGAAAAAAGGTGGTGAAAACATTACCTCTTCTTCGGGTTCTTCCTTTTGATTTGATCAAAAGGGCTCCTTAGGTTGGATTTATGATCAAACTAATGCCTCTAGGTTGTAGTGAGGGACGTTTAGAGAGTATTTGGGTAGAGGTTGGCCGAACCAAAAGACTTTGAAGGTGTGAAGAAATGAGAAGGAGGAGTGCCCGTTTATAAGAGGGGTGAGGGGCACCTTTGGAAAAGCTAGAAATATTAATTTATAATAAATTCATATTCGGTTTCTAATGGCTCCAAAGTTAATTATTTAAAGTTTAAGGTGGGTATAGTTCGAAATCCATTCAACCAATAGAATTTAGACAGGTTTGGGTCATTATATTAACCTTATCTTTTAGTTTTAACTCTTAGTTAATTAGTTTGACATTTACCACGTCACTTTGTATTTTTATATTATATAGTTAATAAACTTACTATATACATCCAAGAGACCCCCAAGTGGTCCATTAATGATACAAATATAATGATATAAGTCTCTTGGCCGAACCTTAGATTTTTAGGAATTTAATATCAATTAATAATATAATATTTGTTTTAAAAACTCTTTTATGTCAATTTTGACACTATTCAATAGTTGATTTTTGTGAAACTCATAACAGAATTATTAATTCTAAAAAAGTCCATTAAATCAATCATAATATGTCATATTATCCTAGAAAATTATTTTAATTAATTAAAAGTCTCAAATTATATTTATTTGGGTATTTATAATATCAATTATTCTAATTTTTCACTATTATGGTAATTACTGCATCATCATTGTGTCATAAATAAATTAAATTATTTAATGTCTAAAAATTATAAATAAAAAATAATTATGTAGGAAATCTTTTTATCTTTCTAATTAATATTTATAGTCTAAACTCCAACATATATAACCCTATGTAACAATTGTTTTGCTAAAAGATATATGCTTGTGCCATTTTTGTATTCATTTTAACTTAATTAAAATAAAGTGTCTCTATCACTTACAAGTGGATCCATGGGATCCCAAAATCGACCCCAAGATACCCATGGTCGGCCATGTATCAACCAGTAGGGTTAAGACACGTTTTAGGGTAATTTAGTATTATTATAATATTATTTTTTAACCCTTATTTACCGGATTTACCCTTTAACCATGGTAAATAAAATATTTACCGAAGTAATTATTCAAAATGTCTAAAAATAAAAGTTATCTATTTACAAAATTTAAACATCCTGATTCCAAATATGGAATCCATTTTTCCAAATTCAAAACACAGAAGTGGCAGAAATTAATTTAAAATTAATTTCCGTTGTTAAAACAAAAAGCGTGTTTTTAAGAGATAATAACTATCAAAAGATTGACACTTGTTTATGTCTGGTTTAATTGTAAAATTATGTCCAATGAAAAACATTGAATTAAATGGTAAAATTATATTATAAATATACTTTAAAACCACTCAAATTCATAATTTATCAATATTAATTATTTCGATTAAAAAAGTTGTTTTTAATTAAAATTTAGTAATTTTCACTATTCATCAAAATATGAAAGTTATCCGAAAAGTACCAAAATTTCACCCTAAGCTATAATTGATATTACGAATTCAAAAATGATGTCTATTTTACAAAATTACAAACATATAAGTTGCATTAATTAATTTTATAATTAATTCCCGATGTCACAACAAATAGCGTGTTTTTAGGAAACAATATATATCAAAAGATTGACAATTATTTAGGTCCAATTTAAAAGTGAAATTAATTATAATGAACACCACTGGATAAAATGGTAAAAATATATTCTAATTATACTTTGAAACCACTCAATAATATAATTTATCACTATAAATTATTTTGATTAAAAAAGTTGTTTTTAAGTATTTTTCACTATTCATAAAAATTGGAAGTTCTCAGAAAAATACCAAAAATTCATCTTAGGATAATTTCGATATTCCGAAACCAAAAATGAATTCCATTTTGAATATAAAATATATATAATTTCAAAAATTATGTATTATTATTCATAACGGCTAGTTTGATTGGTTGTGGTGTGTTAGAACTCGATGTTGCGTACAACACATGCTATCACATTATTCAAAGAGAAGCGTACCGTAGAAGCTTGGGGTGTTACAGTGGCTTTCAAGACTACTACTTCAAAGAATAAAGATAAGCAGAAGCTTCATGTAAGTGATATCTCAAGCTATGAAGAAAGTGAAAGTGCATCTGACAGTGATGCAGAAATGGATCACATAGCCAGAAGATTTAAGAAGTTTTATAGGAAGAAGAAGTTTTTTCAGAAAATCAAATTACAAAGGAAATTATGATAATAAGGGACACTGGAAAAAGGACTGGAAGAGATCTAACAAATCTGATGAAGTTTTCTGCTATGAATGCAAAAGAAAAGGACATATAAAAGCAGACTGTCCAAAGCTGAAATACAAGAAGAAATATGAGTATAAGGATAATAAGTATAAGAAAGCCATGAAGGCTACGTAGAGTGCTTATGAGGATAGCTCTAGTGAATCTAAAGCTTCTGATTCTGAAAACAGAAATAAGTCAAAAACATGTTTTATGACAAACACTTCTGAGGTAACATCTGAAACTCCTGCTTTAAATACATATTATTCTGGAGATGATTCCGATTCTGAAACTATGTCAAAATCTGAACTGTTTGAATACTGTGATATGTTGGAAGAAACCTGTAATGAGCTGAAAGACAAATACAAAGGTTTAAAGAAACAGTATGCTTTAACTATTAAACATAAATCTGATCTTGACATAGAAATGGAAAATAATGCTCAGTTACTTAAAGAAAACACTGAACTGAAATTGAAAAATGAGCAACTTAGGAAGGATTTAGAAAAGTTCACAAATGGAAAAGATACTCTTACTCAAATTCTAGGTAAGAAGATTGAAGCTAGATACACTACTGGTATAGGATACCATCCTGGACAGAGACAGATTACCAAAAATAGATTTATTCCTAAATCTGGACAGAATACTGCAAGTTCTAGTTCTGGACATTTATATGCTTCAACTAGTTATTCACTTAGCTATAAATCTAATAGAGTATATCTCTCAAAATATTTTGATTCTGTAAATTATATGAGACCCATAAGACAAATGTGGGTACCTAAAGCTTTGATTGCTAACCTGTCTGGACCCAAGAAGATTTGGGTGCCAAAATCATTTCCTATTTTAATCTGTTTTGTAGGAAACCTGCTTGAAGAGTTCCCACAAGAAGACATGGTATCTGGACAGTGGATGTTCAAGAAATATTTCTGGGGATTACTCGTGTTTCAAAATTTTAATAAAGTTTGATGGAGATCATGTCACCTTTGGTGATAATTCTAAAGGAAAGATCACCAGCTTAGGCCAGATTGGTAACACTGACTCAGTATTAATTTCTAAAGTTCTATTTTTTGATGGACTTAAATATAATCTGTTAAGAATTTCTCAATTATGTGATGATGGTTTTAATGTCAAATTTGAAAATGATTCTTGTAATGTTTTTAATTCTAAAAATGTTTTAGTCTTTTCTGCTCTAAGAAATGAAAATGTTTATACTGTTGATTTAAATTCCTTAGCTAAGAAAAATGTTACCTGTTTAAATGATTTTCATAAAGAGTCTTGGTTATGGCATAGAATATTAGGACACTGCAATATACACTCACTTACAAAACTTACTAGGAAGAACTTGGTTAGAGACCTACCTAAACTTGAGTTTCCAAATGACAAAGTTTGTAATCCCTGTCAATAGGGAAAGAAACATAAGGTTTCTTTTAAATCAAAGAAAGAAGCTTTAACTTCTCAACCTCTTGAGTTGGTTCACATGGATTTGTTTGGACCATCTAGAGTTTCTAGCTTAAATGGGAAGCACTATGTCTATGTCCTAGTAGATGAATTTTCTAGATATACTTGGGTATACTTCTTAGCTCACAAAAGTGAAGCTTGTTCTTACTTTGTCAAATACTCCAAATCTGTAGAAAATATTAGTGGACTTAAGATTAAAACCCTAAGAAGTGATCATGGTTGTGAGTTGGAGAATCATGAATTTGAATCCTATTTCTCACACAATGGATATAGTCATAACTTTTCTGCTCCTAGGACACCTCAGCAGAATGGTGTAGTAGAAAGAAGAAATAGAACCCTGCAAGAAATTTCTAGAACTATGCTTAATGAATATGACCTGCCTATTTACTTTTGGGATGAAGTTGTCAATACATCTTGTTACATTATCAATAGAGTCTTAATTAGACCTGTTCTTAAGAATACCCCTTATGAGTTGTGGAATAATAGAAAACCTAAAGTTAATTACTTCAGAGTATTTAGCTATAAAGTTTTTATTCTTAACACAAAGTATAATCTTGATAAGTTTGCTTCTAAAAGTGATGAAGGAATTTTTCTTGGTTATTCTTTAACTAGAAAATTATATAGAGCTTTTAATAAGAGAACCAAATGTGTGGAAGAATCTGTTCACATCAAGTTTGATGAAACTGATCCACATGAGCCTAAAACCTCTCTTGAAAATCTTGAAGATTATTTATCTATTCTGGACCTTAATGACAAATCTAATGAACCTGCTATAAAGACAACCAGTTCTGGACTTATTCCAGAATCTGTTCCTAATGAACCTGAACCTAGAGAAGAACCTGAAATTTCTAGTCCTACCTTTACTAGATCAACTAGAATTATAAAGAATCATCCTTTAGATGCTGTTATAGGAAATCTTGATAGAGGGACACAGACTAGAGCTTCTCTTAGAAATCAGGTTGAACATCAAGCCTTCTTGTCACATCTTGAACCTAAAAACATTGATGATTCTATTAATGATGAATTTCGGTTAATTTCTATGAAAGAAGAACTCAATCAATTTGAAAGAAATAAAGTTTTGAATCTTTTTGAAAGACCTAAGGACACTTTCACAATAGGCACTAAATGGGTGTTTAGAAACAAAGTTGATGAGTCTGGAAACATAGTTAGAAATAAAGCTAGGCTAGTTGCACAAGGCTATAGTCAAGAAGAAGGTATAGACTATGAGGAGACTTTTGCTCCAGTATCCAGATTAGAAGCTATTAGGATTTTACTTTCTTATGCTGCTCATATAAATTTCAAACTATATCAAATAGATGTCAAGAGTGCATTCTTGAATGGATATATTACTGAGGATGTTTTTGTTGAAAACCCACCTGAATTTTTGAACCCTCATTTTCCAAATCATATTTTCAAATTATCAAAAGATTTATATGGTTTAAAGCAAGCTCCAAGAGCTTGGTATAATAGATTAAGTACTTTTCTAATTTCAAAAGTATTTACAAAAGGAATAGCCGATCCTACTCTGTTTATAAAACGAATTTCTAAAGATGTTTTAGTTGTACAAATTTATGTAGATGATATTATTTTTGGATCTTCAAAAACTGCATTATGTACTGATTTTTCTAAAATGATGCAAAATGAATTTGAAATGTGTTTAATGGGTGAACTTAAATTCTTTCTTGGATTTCAAATATTTCAAAATGATAATGGAATTATTTTAACTCAAAGTAAATATACTAAATATCTTTTAAAACATTTTGGATTGGATAACACAAAAAGTAGTGACACTCCCATGAGTACCACCTGTAAGATGGATCTTGATGAAAATGGTAAATCTGTTGATCAAACCACTTATAGAGGAATGATTGGAAGTCTAATCTACCTAACTGCTAGTCATCCTGATATTATGTTTAGTGTGTTTATGTGTGCTTTTTTTCAAGCAAACCCTAAAGAGTCACATTTAAATGCTGTAAAGAGAATTTTAAAATACCTCAAGCATACTCCAAATTTAGAACTATTCTATCCCAAAGGAAAATCATTTGAATTAGTTAGTTATTATGATGATGATTTTGCTGGATGTAAGCTAGATATAAAAAACACATCTGGAACATGTCACTTTTTAGGCAAGTCACTAGTATCATGGTGTAGTAAGAAACAAAATTCGGTTTCATTATCTACTGTAGAAGCTGAATACATAGATGCTGGTAGTTGTTGTGCACAAATTTTTTGGATGAAACACACATTACTAGAATATGGATATCAATTTAGACATGTCCCAATAAATTGTGACAACACAAGTGCTATTAACATTTCTAAGAATCCTGTTTCTCATTCTAGGACAAAATATATTGATGTAAGACATCACTTTTTGAGGGATCATTATCAAAAAAGTGATATCACTTTGGAATTCATTGATACTGAATATCAACTTGCTGATATATTCACTAAACCATTAAATTCTGAAAAATTAGACTACATCATACATGATCTGGGTATGATTAATCATAAGTGAATATCTTACTGATCTTAATGTTTAATAATTTATTGTATTTTACTTTACAGTTTCATAGTCACTATTTCTAAGTTACTGTTTTATGTTCACGGTCTCACTATCAAGATTTTATGCTCACAGTCTGTCGATTTACTGTCTCACCATGACTACACAGAATGGTCACTGTCTCACCATGACGACTATCAACTGTCTCACCGTGATGACTAGTTTTCATCACACCGTAACGCCTGCTCACGGTCTCACCGTGAATTTTTTTTTTATTCTTATTTTAACCCGTATCGCGTATTTTTTTATTTCACCGCTATTTGATTTCCCGCATTTTTGTTTTTATGACGTTTGACATTCCCAAATGATAAAACTTAAGGGTTTCATTCGATTCCTTACCCAAACTCTCTCCTGAACCTTCTCTTCTCTCTCGCCCGAACCTTCAGTGGATGCCAAGGATGAAGCGTCCATCTTCACCCTCATCTGAGAAGTTCCGCTCTAAGAAACAGAATAGGATACCGAGGATAGCTCCCGAAGGACCTCTAAACCCAAACCTGGTAAGCCGTACAGTTGTACCTAAAAAAGAGGTTTGTGCAGAGTGGTTGCTATCTAGAAGATCTTTAGTTTTTAAAGTTTTAAGAGATCAAGGATGCCTTGGATGGTTCAATAGATAGAATAGACCAATCTACCTAAGATTGGTATCTCAATTTTATCAGTATGTAAATTTTTCTTTTGAGTTTGGAGAAATCTTTATGGTGACAAGCTGGATAAATGGTCAAAAGTGATCTTTCTCTTTGATGCTGTGGGCTGTATGCCTAGGGATTCCCCATGAAGGAGTTTGTGAAGATTACTAGAGAGACCCTCCTCCAACAACCGACATATTTGACCTGGAGACTGCTTTGGAAAACCTGACTGGAAATGGCACCAAGCGAAGGGCCATAGCTGCTGAATTAGATGGGGAGACTAGACTTCTGTTCAAGTTTGTTCAAAACTTGATTAGTCTAAGAAAAGGAAATTTTGCTGTGATGAAGTATCAGGATATGTTCCTGATTCATCTGTTGAATAATGGCCATAAGATCAACCTATGCAAGTATGTTATCAATCATATATGTGAGCTGATCAAAGTCACTTCCAAATACACCTCCCTGTTTTACTCAAGGATGATTTCGGCTATGTTAGTTGCCAAAGGGATGGTTGGATAGAATGAAGAAAAGTTAAAGGACCTTGATTTCTTCCTATCCATTCCTATCATCAGAAGGATGAAGATTAACTGGAACTCCTGGAAGAAGTAGTGGGTTGAGGACAACGATCAAGTGTATAAAAATTTTAATCCTGTTGACTATCCAAGAAGGCCTAAAAATCTCTCTGATCCCAGTTTGGAACTAGATGCAGTAGCTGAGTATTCAGAAGAAGAAGAAGAAGAGGAAGTAAATACTGAAGTATCTCAAAGAGAAGAAGTTGAAATACCACAAATAAAAACAGCTCCTATTGAAAAAGAAAGGACTGTTGTCCTTGCTGTTATCCCTGCTGAAATACCTCAAGAAGAGGAAGTTGGTGTTAGTTTGAGAGAAGAGGAAGCTCCTGCTTCTAGTACGAATGTAAATCTAGAAGATCATTCTAATGCTGCAAGGAAGTGGGTTTTTCCTGATTCTGAATAGCAAGTAACCTTAGAGGTAGATCCTATTGAAAAGGATCTTTCTGTTGAAAGAGAATCAAGTCTGGAAGTTCAACCAGTGGAATAGTCGGTTCCTGAGATAATTCCCTCTGCTGAAGAGAGGATGGAAATTGCCTTCCAATTGGCAAGGCAATAATTTGCTGAAGAGATCAGGGATGATCCTGTGGATCTTTTCCATGTCCCTAAGCCTCAAGAATCTGAAAGGGAAGCACAATTTGAGGGGGAGAAACCTCAAAATCTTGAGATTACGGAAGCTGGATCTACTGAAGATTCTCAACCTGCTATCTCATACTCTGTGCACACCCGATTTGTTTTCCCAAGCTTTTATGATGTGAATGAGTAAGAGCAAGTGTCTACAACTGGAATGGATCTTTCTTCTCTGTTTCAACTGAAGTCTGTAGCTCATCCAGAACCAGAACCAGAGCCCCAACCTCAATATGAATCAGAATATGAGTTTGAAGATGACTCTGAACCTCAACCAGAATCTGAACCACTACCTTTACCTGTACCCTTACTCGAGCATCACTCCTTTGTGACCAAAGAGGATCTGAAAGTTTTTGGAGAAACTTTGTCAGCTGGAGTTGAGAAAATTGTCTCCACTCAACCTCGTCCAGTAACTCAGTTAAGTCAAGAAGATGCATCAATTCTATTGGAAAATATTATCTTGCATATTCAACCAAGAATGATCTGAGAAATTCAAGAAGTCAGAGTTGAGAATAAGCTGCTAAGTGCTGATGTTGCAAATCTGAAAAATATGATATCAAGTTTGCAGAATGAGTTATCCTTGAGATCAGAACCTGCTCATGTTTCTGCTCCTGCACCGGTTGCTACTTCTCTTGAGCCATCTGATTCCCTCCTTGCTAGGGAAATTGTGTCTGAAGTTCATCCATACCTTCTTTCTTTTGATGAAAATATTGGAAAAAGACACACCAAGATGCTGGAACGCATGAGAGAGCTTGTGGAAACTCTGAATAAGCTTACAGATGAATACACTGGATGCCTGCAAAAAGTGTTGAAACAGCTCAAAGTTCTAACTGAAGCTGTCAAGCCTTCACCTGCTTCTGGTCAGACCTCCACATCTTGTTTGGATGATTCTATGCTAAGATCCATAATCAAGGAAGAAATTCAGAGTCCCTTCAGTGGCTTGGATCTATCTTCTTTGACAGAAGTGGTTAAGAACAATGATAGAGCATTGGACTTGGTTAGGATTCATTCTAAGATATCCAATGATGCTCAACATGAGATCACCAAGAAAATATATCTTTATCTATCCCGGATTTTCTCTAAAAGTGATATGAAAGATCACTTTAGATATCTTGTTGAAAATTTGAGAATCCCTCCGGTGACTCAAGCTTTTAAAACTCAAGTTTAGAAACTTACAGAGTTCACCAGATTTGTTGACAGATTTATATAGAATAAGGATGATTTTGAAAAGGATATGCAATATGGTGGTGAAATAATTACTGATTTCATCAATCTTTTGAAGCCATATCTTCATGTGCAGAGTACTGCTATAGTTGCTCCAGCAGCTGAACCCCTTAGACCTGGTCTACCTGCCTTAGCCTCAACTGCCATGTCAGTCAGCCAAGCTCTTTCTCAGATCCGACCAGTCATTCTTGACCAACCTAAGCCTAGATATTCTTCTACTCCCACTTTGGATCCATCTGTTTTTGAAGGTCTACCCTTACCCTCTTTGTCTACTGCATCCATTCCTTCTTCTACTTCAGCACCAGCTCCTGCTTCTGATAAAGGCAAAGAAAAGATGGATCCCTGAAGAGTCTAGAGATTGTTTTCTTTTTGATGGGATGCCATTTCTTGTTTATTGTTTTTACTTCTCCTGTATGTTGTATTCTAAACCCTTTGTTTAATGAAAACTGCCGAGTTTCATTTCTTTTTCTCTATTTTTTGATAATCCCAAAAGGGGGAGAAAAATCTACAAGTATAAATGGGGGAGAAAAGTTACAAGTGTCAGTTCTAATTTTTTTTTCTATGCTAGTATCTTTAATGTTACATTTCATTTATATTCTTCCTATATCCGATTTGTGATCATCAAAAGGGGGAGATTGTTGGACTCCTCATGTGTTAATCATGTTTTAATGATCACAAATCCTTTTACTGTTAATTAATCTCAATCTTCATTGCACATCTTTCTAATGATCTTCAATCTCAATAATAACTACTTATCATGGTTTAATGATAAAAAATCTTATGGACGTTAATTACTCTCTTTATTATTTACAAGTCTTATGCATGATCACAAATATCACATATATTATCAAGCCTTTGTGTTTATGATTCAAGTTCTCTTACTCTATAATGGTTAAACTTAATCCATATTCTGCATATTCTGTCTAAGTCTAAATACATATATTTTTCTAAGTATGGACTCACCGTGAAGGACTCACCGTGACCCAGACACCGTGAAGGACTCACCGTGACCTAGACACCGTGAAGGACTCACCGTGACCCAGACACCGTGAAGGACTCACTATGACCCAAACAGCGTGAAGGACAAACTGTGATCTAGACACTGTGACAAGCTCATACCATGAAGCTCATACCGTGAAGCTCATACCGTGAAGCTCATACCGTGACCGTGAAGAAGACACCGTTTACATAATCACTGTGACACTGTTCCTTAACTTTTTTTCAATATTATTTAAATAATACTAACGGTCATATTTGATTTTTTTAATGTAATTAATGTTATTTAATGATAGTTGTTGGCATGTCAGGAAACCGTATCTCGTACATATGAAAAGGGAATCATTCCTATTACCAGAACTCGTGGAAGATAAGGAAGATTAAGATGCAGTACACGATATAGAAGGGAAGCGAGAAAAGTGGAAATATACAACGAGAAGAACTTACATACACCGAGATCACTACAAGAAGAAAAATCCTGAACAAGAAAGAGATCACCAGACCTTCAAAGAATTCTCATGAATGCAATCCAACACCACTGAAGAACACACGATGAATCAAGAGATCTTTTTCATATCTGTAAAAAACAAGCTGACTACGACACTCTGTTTTTCAACAGAAAAACCAGAGAAGGACTCCAAAGCATTCCTGATGAATCCAATGAGTCCATAAGCTTCATTGATAATCACTAGAGCTTTCTAAACTCTTATCTCCTCTCTCTAAGTGATTTCTTTATTAACTTTTGAGCAGTGTGGTGTACTCTGTATTTCTTATACACACACTGTCTCTTGCACTGAACTGGAGGATATCAAAATCCTCAAACCACAATTGTTTACTCTTGTTTACCCACGTCAACTGTGGAAGAGGTCCTTGTGTGTCCTGGTCTATTTGTTTCCCACGAAGAACAGTGGTAGAGGTCCCTGTGTTGCCTGGATAGTTTTGTAAACTGTTGTTAACCCCGATCCAGGGTGTGGATCAAATTTATATAAATTTGAGAGGACTAAGTCTCGACTTGAGCTTGAACCTCTTGTTACATCTTCCGTGCATCTTTAGTTTAGGTTTATAGTATACTAAATATATCTTATTTATTCCGCTTCTATTACTTTGAAATACAAAACTATTTTAAAGCTACTTTGATAGTTAAATTAGCAAGTGTTTACACTTATTGTAAATCGGCAGGTTAGTTTCAAAAGTTAGTTTAATCTTATGGTTAAATTAACTGAGACCTAATCAATATTTGAGAAGCTAAGTGAAAATTTACAATTTGTATAAATTCACTACAGTTTAACTTGTTTTATAAATTGGGGGATTTTGAATAGACAATATTTTAACAGAAATTTTAATTGGAACTCAATTCACCCCCCTCTTGAGTATCCACTCCAACCAACAATATTATATATGATTCTTGGTGATTTCTACTATTAATTCTCACTCTGATATGAGGGTATAGTCTCCTCCTGATATCACCATAGACTCTCTTCTAGTCACCAGCCTCTAACATATAGGGAGGCATGCCCAGATTCATGTAGGACTCCAATTTGGTTATTGTAGAGTGAATTGGGATGGGGAATTACAAAGTGGAATCATAGAGTCTTATTTTATCTTATCATTAGGGTAAATGGTATATGGATGAAATTAAAATGTTTATAATCTTATAATGGACCTATAATGGTGCTTCATGAACACATTTTCAATGGAAATATAGGTTATTAGGGATTCGGGACCGCTGTTCTTGGTTTTCAATTTAATAGTTGAGATATTTATTTTAAGATGATATGTGTATTTGAGTTTTTTATTTTGGTTTTTGGATCTTGGACCATTGGAAAGAGGCCATGTAAATGAATCATTCTTGTCTTGTAAGACTCACATGAAATACTTATGCTTGTGTGTGATTCATATCACTGACGATGAGGGTTTAGTTGTTCAAATCATCAACAACAATTTATATAGTGTTTTCCCATATAAATTGTTGGTGGAATTCTCCTTATCTAAACCATAGTATATTTTCTTCTAGTGATAAGTCACATGGATCTTATAGATGTATGATAATTAATAATGATTATATAGTCCCTCATGTAAGGGATGTATAGAAACCTTTAGTGGGTCGGTATATTAACTTTATTCCTTGATACCATTTCTGTAAATAAAATGGGTTCGGTTACTTAAAATATCAAAAAAACTTATATTTCATTTTCCCATACAACTTCTTGGTGTAATTTTACATAAAAAAACCATCTGACTATGGTATACTTGACAAATATCATCATGGATGATGATGTTATATGTTATTGGATGAGATCATGGTCTTCAGGGGGGATAGTATTATATGTAGATGATGAAATATGATTAGTGCCTTGGAGTGGCCTATGACTTAGAAAGTGATGCTTGATATATATATATATATATATGTGTGTGTGTGTGTGTGTGTCTAAGTACCCTAGAGTGGGTGTTTTGGAACATGAGTTTCCTTGTGATATATGAAACAAGAGAATGAATGTTTCCCCATGACCTATGACCTATTAGATATATTATTTATGGTCTAGGTGGGAGAGACTAGTGATTTGAGACACGCCTTAAGATATTAGTGAGTTGAGTGCTGTGATTGCGAATTAGATCATTTTCCTATTATTGTTAAAATTTTTGTGATATATGAGGAAAACCTAAGAGATGGGTTACCCAAGACTTTTGAATACCTTATATATGGAAACCATGGGTAGATGATTTAGTTTATGAGACTGATTCATGGGAGGTTCCATAGGGTATATGGTATAGGCACATGAGGTGCCTTTTTCTTTCAAGATGAAAATAACTAAGGTGATTTGGTATCGATGTTTAGGATTTAGAGGGAAATATTAGTAGGATGGCTAGAATTTTTGATTTCAGGTGTGTTTCCCATTGAGATAGTGGATCACGATCCTAGATGTCCATATCTAGGATAGTTAGAGAGTGGTTAATCACCTATGATTTTGGAATGATTCCTGATTTGATGGGTGATAATGTGATTAGGCTTAGCATGAGAGAGATGTAAGGATTAATGGAAAAAAATAACTGAAGTGTTTATAATTATATGATATTGAAATGATAATGGAGTATGATCGATGGTTAGGAACATAATCCTAGATTCAATGACATGAGACTCATGGGAGTGTGAGTTAGGTTCTAAGATTGGGTGGTACGTGAGTGTGAACCCCTTGAATTTGGATGAGATAAAGATAATACAGATTGGTTATGTATGGTGTCATTTGAGATATAAATCAGTGAATGGGTGTGTGTGAGTATAGGATTGATGGTTTTTATGAAATTATGATAGTCTTGGTTTCATGATATTTTTTATGATATTGGGAGGTGTCTTTCTATGACTATGATTATAGTGTGGATGGATGGTGTCAGGGGTTTATAGGTGGTGAGAATGGCTTGACATGATTGATGCATGGTTTATATTGGATCCTATCAAGGTTGCACTTAAGGATTGGTTAAAGGGAATCTATATAGCAGGGAGTTCACTATAGACTATTTGAGTGTGTGACACACGTTATAGATAGGATTTCAGCGGATGCCGGGGATGATGTTTCTGATGAGTTGGGAATAATTATTGATTGCAGTTTTTCATTGGTGATTGTGTATGAGTGGTTCTACTAGATCCAATCATTACATATGGTAATGGATAGAGCATGGGCCTGGGAGATCAATATTTTGTCTCAATGGAGCTATGGTAAAGACACCCCTAGGGTGGGGAGTATCTTATCAGTCACAGATGTATGCCCCCATGTTGGTAGGGTTGTGTGTATGATGAGATCGGTCGTTGGATGGTCGATATGGAACCAAGATTCCGGTGAGTTGATGGAACTAATTTTATCTAGCCCCTTAAGGAATCTCAGGTTTGTGGTTTAGATATGACATTGGATGAAGCCTACATGTGATGTCAGTTTTAGGATGGTTTTGTATGTGAGTTGAGGGTGTTTCAGATTGGTGGTGTGTTAGTTATTGGGGTAAGAGAATGATATATGATATGGTTGGTTGAGGATAAAACTATGAAAATACACCAAGTATTAGGTTTATACTTTAGTGTGGATGTTAGATGATCTTGTGATGCCTCCGGGGATTTTGGAATCATGATCAGGAGATATGATTGCGTATTAGTGGGTATGGATGAGGGTTTTTGGGAAAATCCATCCAGATGATGAATACCTAGCGTTTTCATGATGTTTAGTTTAGTGATTTGGAAACCACACATTGTTTGTTATTAAACTATTGAAAATGAATTTTTAGTAAGTGATTCCAATGGTGGGAGTACCATGGATTGGAATTATCCCTTTTGAGATGAGCCTTATGATGGGGAGCACTATGAGTTTGAGAATGAATCAACTGATGAAACCCTAGTGTCTCAATATAGATGGATTCTATTAAGAATCGTCATGGTATTATTGATAATGATGATCAGGTAACTTAGTTTTTGATGAATAGTGCACATCATGTTTGAGTTGCACAGAAGAAGCTCGTTTAACATTCAAGGATAGATGTAACAAATTAATCGTGAATTGATGACCAAGATAGTTTGGAATTAGTGGATGAAAGAGTATTGATAATTATCCAGGATGATAAGTGTTATATTGGGGAGTTTGTAATGACACGCGCCATTACAGATTATGAAATTCATGGAAAAGTTGTATTTTTGACTCCAAAGTAAGGGTTATTTTGAATATTGGGATTCCAATAAAAATTTTGAGAGTTAGAACATATCAAGGAGATGTTTTTGAATATTTATTGTATCCTAGAAGATGTTTTAGGTTCTTGGGTTAATCTCAGGTGCTTCAGGTTGAAGTTTGAAATTTTGGAACACGATTACCGCACGATTAGGGAAAACCATGTGAGTAAACCACATGGGTTAGTTTTTCTTGGGGTGTTAGCGCATGATTTGAACATGGTTTCAAAGAAACCAAGTAAAATTTAAAATTTGAGTTTAAGAGGTATCTACATGGTTGGTGCATGATTTTCCTGTCTGTGTTTTTGGTTTCTTGTTCTGTGATTTGGATGGGATTTTGGTTTGTGGTTTGGATCTGGATACCTGTCTTGCGATTGATCTGCTCCGACATTGCAGCTGTGGTGTGGTACCAAGTATGACTGTTTATTTTATTTGGGTTTTGTGATTCTGACAGTTATAGTGTGTGAAGGATGTTTGATCCGTTTTATAAAGATTCTGCAATATGGATGGAGGAGATGCAAGTGATTTTGTGCTGTTGATTGTGTTGAATCGGTTCTTGGTTTGTTGCTGTTTGAAATTTGGCCTATTATGAGGTTCCCACTCACCATTAAAGTGGATTACTCAGAAAATGAAAAAAAGGGATTTGAGCTAACCACACATTTGGTGCATAGTTATTTGGCACATATTTTGGAAAACTATGTGGTCAGACTATACAAATTGTGAAACCTTAGAAAATATGATTTCAATATTATAAAATGGTTTTTAAAACCATTCAGTAACCCTGTGACTACCTAGAATTTATTAAAAATAAAAAAATTATCCTTTCTCCCCTTAGTATTTTAATATTCACCCTTTTCTTCTTTCCCTCTCACACAACTGAACATGGGAGCTCAAAGAGTCCCCTTCCACTTCCCCATCCTTTTACCCCCTTGGTTTTGTGGTGTTTTAGTGGTGATTAGAGGTAAGTTATTCTTTTTTCCTTCTTCCCTCCTTCTCATTCCATCATCCCCTCTGATTTTGGATGATTTTGCTTAGGGTTTTTTTGATAATTACACAAGATCATGGTGGAATTGTCTTGTTATGATGGTGATTTTTCTTTGTGTAGATAGAGGATGTCCAATGAGGATGGCTGTATGCTATTGGTCCCCATTTTACTTGAGGCATTCCACACACTGAATTTATTTAGGTTTTTAACTAAATTGCATGTATTTGACCCTTGAATTATGTAATTTCATTAGGGATTTTTTATGGCTTAGATATGAGTGTGTGTAGGGAGTTGACCATACCCCATCACTCATGGTTTTAGTGCTATTATTCAAATTAGTGAGTTTTTAGGTAATTATGACTTATTGAATCAAATCAATAAATTAATTATAAAGGGTTATAATTAATTAAATTAGGCATTGTGACTTGAGATAGGTTCTTAGGAGATAATATAATCATGGAAGAGTCTTGGATGAGCTTGGAAGAGAGTGTCCAGACTTACTTTAAGGGAATAATTTCATATGAGGTAGGTGGTCTCTGAAAATATTCTATTTCTAAATGAATTTGTTTTATATAGAATGTGATATGTGGTCTCACTATTACGGGTGAAAAATCCTTTTTAATTAAATAAATTGTTTTTCTAAAGTAAAATGCTTATGGATATATGGATTGCTAAGGGCCATGCTGGACCCTTAAGTACTGGCTTGATTCCTTGGCCGCCGATATCCAAGGGCATGATCCAAATTATGTGGGATGAGATGTTTGGACCATGGAGGGGTGAAAACAAGATTTATGGACATAGATGACTTTTTAATAGGTTCCCTTAGATCCCTTGAGCAGGGCTTAGTGATGTTCTGATAAGGATGGTTGTCCGAGTCATCCATGATGGAAGTTAGAGACACCTTATATCCTTCGAGCTAATTGATGCAAGAGTAGGGAGAGTGTTCCTCCCCCCACTAGTATGTGAGTACCCATTTGGGAATACCCTAGGTAGATTTATAATATATTGGGTGAGTGGACCAACCTAGGATAGCTTGAGAAATGAGATGTACATCACAATATCTCTCTAGAGTGAAGCTGGCATGGATTCTTATGTAAGGACAGTGAGGCCATGATACAATCATGATAATTATGAGGGACACTATTCCCTATGAGTAATGGGAATAGGCCTAAGAGATGAGAATATGACTGAGGATCCCATGTAGGGTGTTTAGGCAGAGATGTGACCTAGGGGACCTTGGTGGTTTCCCTAGTATCTTGTTAAACCCAAGGAGGGTTAATATAGGTAAGTGGGTATTATTGATTTCATTAATTACCTTAATACCCAAAATAAATGCTGTGAAACTGATATGGTTGTAGTGATAATGATAGTTCATGAAATCGAGAAGATGACCTTATTTATGTGTTATGGGTTCAAGTGGATGACTAAACCCATGATTATATATATACTATATGATATGCTAATAGGTGGATGCTGGGCCCCAAAATTTATATATAAGATGAATAGTATTTGGTTTAATGCTTGATGATATTATATAAGATTTCTAGGATGCCTAGGATCTTGTGATTACACCTCATGACAGATGATATGCCTAGGTTTCTTAGGATCTAGTGATTACACATGATACTTTATAATATTCTTAATAAGCATGAGATTTGATAGTTATGCCCGCTACTTTATGAGATGCCTAGGATGCCTATAATTTTGTGGTTACACTTGGTGATATGAGATGTCTAGAGTGTTCCTAGGATTTAGTGATGAAACTAGATGAAATGTTGGATACTTAGGATGATACCTAGGATTTGGTGATTTCCCTTAATGATTTATGAGATACATGGGGTTGTCTCCTAGGATCTAGTGAAGCATGATAATAATTAGGATGCATGGGATTACACTCTAGGACCTGACAATACCTGATAACGTATGAGATTACTAGGAATCTCCTTGGATATGGTGTTTTTTACTATTAATTAATGAATCCAATACATGATATTTCCAGGTGATATGAAATTCCCTTGGGCATGGTTATTGATGTGAATTATCATGCTCAGAGACATATAGCACTGTAAAAAGTAGGTATGGTTGATCCCAGTTGTCACCTTAGAACTCGAGAAATCAATGTTGATTATTTTATTATGCTTTCACTTTTTTTATTTTCTAATCATATCACATAGTAAATACATATTTTTTTTGTTATGTTCGGGACCATGTTAGTGGTTCTCTATCAAGTTGTACTCACACTCTATTCTGGCATCCATATAACTTTTGTACCCAAGAAGACTTCACTGTTAGCAGGTTCAGGTTGGGAAGAGGATCATTATTACATGATTAGGTGGGATAACTCAAATGGGTTTAGATTTTTTATGAGTTGAGGCTTAGGAATAGTGGTAGATCCTATATAGGGTCATCTTTGTGGGAGATGATTTTTCATATTTGTTTGTATACTTTTGTATTTGATTTGTTATAGCATGATTATATTCTATTTATTCTGAAACTATGATTTTTTATTATACATGATTATTATTTATGTCCACTATTATTTATCACTATATTATGAGGGTTAGTCTCTCCATGGTATCACTATAGACCCTCACTGCTAGTTAGTAGTCTTTGGTTTATGGTGAGGCATGACTGGAGTCATATAGCACTCTGATTCGGTCACTGTAGAGTGAACCAAGACACAGTGTTACATTATTCAATCAAGAATATTTGAATTTATAATACTAAATAAGATACATCACATGCTTCTAATAATTATTTCATATCAATTAGAATAAATATTGAACTTTACATATCTAATTTTCACACTCAAAATGGTCTATCTAAATCATTTATCAAGTGATTATAACTTATTGCTAGACCACTTCTTATAAAAACAAAATTTCCCATTTCAACTTGGGATATTCAAATTTACATTTAGTAACACCAATTCAAATAATACCATAAATTTATCATGAATACCCCCCTTTTCAATTATATTGTGGTTATAAACCAAATATTTCACATATATGGACATTTGGTTGTGCTGTATATGTGCCTGTAGCACCCACCCTAAATAAAATTGGGAATTTCATTACATTTAAATGTCCCTTGACTAGAAATAATCATGAGGCAATTATAGGAAATTTATTTGCAACAAGATTTTTTAAATTTCATTTTGATGAAAAATGCTGCCTACATTAAAGGATGAAAATCAATTGATGTTAAAATAAATATCATGGAAAATGATTTCATTATTATATATCGATCTCATAAAAATACAATTGAACTGAAATTTCAAAATATCATTAATTTGAAAAATTTAAATTAAATTACCCCATGCATTTAATTATTAAAAACAGGTTACAAAATAATATATACCCATGAGAAATTTACCAATATAAATAAATGTACAAGAAGGATAATCTAATGGTATTATAAAAAATTATTCCAATCCATTTATAAAGTGTAGAATACCACTTGGTTTGAAAGATAAAAATACTTTTCAAAAGAAAGGGAAACAAATAATTTTTTAGAAGAAATAAATGAACATGAGGAGAATGGAAATTTTCTTGATCATGATGTTCCTCATGAAAATAATGTGCCATAAGTAGATGATCGTGATCAATAAGAAATTTCTACAAATTTTACTAACACCGGAAGATATTGAAACCAAGCATATACCATTTTTGATGACACATTTTTATATAATATTTCATCAATATTATTGATGATGATTAAGAACCAAAAATTATTGATGAATGTCATGATATATAATATTGGAATAAATGGAAATTTTCAATCTAACATGAATTAAAATCACTTTCTAAACATGAGTTTTTTAGTTAAATTGTGAAAAACCTAGAAAGTATTAAACTAGTTGGTTATAAATGGGTATTTTTGAGAAATAAAAATGAATATAATAGAGTTATGACATATAAAGAATGACTAGTTGCTTGAGGTTTCACAAAAAGACTTGGGATTGATTATGATAAAACATAATCGATTGTAGTAGATGTTACAACCATTTAGTATGTCATAACGTTTTAAATATATAAACTTATTGAATTATTCTTGATGGATGTTGTGACTACATATTTATATGGTAATATTGATAATGATGTTTATATGAAAAACCCAGAAGGATTAAAAATGTTGGCACCATGTTATGGATCTTGAGATCTTTATTTTGATAAGCTAAATAAATCATTATATGGGTTAAAGCAGTCATGGAATATGTAGTATAACTGTCTAAGTGAATATTTGAGTAAAGTGGGTTATAAAAATGATCCAGTTTGTCTACGTGTCTTTATTAAGAGGAGAAAATATGGAATTTTCATCATTGTTGTATATGTTAATGATTTGAATTGAAGGGTATCATGGGAAATAATTGCATCTAATCATGTGTGAAAGAAAACAATAAACCTTTACTAATATTACTTGAGTGTGAAGTTAATAAAATGAAATGGAAAAAACATAATGGGAATACCTCAATGTCCATTTGCAGTCAGTTCCCTAGAATCAACTGATTTTGTTCTTTTGATTACCAGTATATTTAGGGTCTTGAATATAATTAAATAAATTATCACATCATGATTGTTCTTATGTGTAACATCAATGTGATAATTTCCTTAGAGTAACTATTGTATTTAAAGGTCATAATAGTTCTACACTATGATGAAAACCTTGAAGTACAATGATGATATTCTTAAATTCACACTCTATAGATGGATTAAATCATCTAATTGGACATACATGATACAAGATATTAGGGGTAGGAAGATTATAAGACATTAAGACATATTATCATAAATTTTTTCATTGGTAATCTCTAAGAATAGAGGTTTTGAGAATATACCCGCCCATAGGAATTCAAAATGTTTTACGTGTCATTGGATATTCCAATTTATGGATGTGTATTGGTTCTTAGGCTTGATATTATTAATACATGCTAAGAGTCACATACTTTAATGTATTGATTAATACCATGACTGTAATACCCCAAAATTACGTGTAAATTTTTTGAAAATTAAATGCGATTATTTTAAGACCAGGCTATGAGACAACATGTAATTCTGAGGCCCAGAGTGGTCAGAACATATTCTTGAACTATTTTTGAGGTTCATTAAATAATCGTTTAAGTGGGTTTTTTATAACTCTTAAACCGGTTCCCAGATAAAAAATATGAGGGCACCATTGAACTCAGAGTGTCGGGATTTTCCTAAAAAAGGCCTGACATTGGCCAGCCTGGGCCAACAGCGGAAGTTAGTTTTTTGCTGTAAATAAAATAATTAAGTAACAATTATTTTAGTTTCAAATCCTTATAATTCCTAAACGGTAACTCGGATTGGAAATATGAGAGTACCGTTGAGCTCATGAGGACCTGTTTCCCTTAGGCGAAGCTTAACCTTGATCGGTAAAGGTCGAGGGGGAAATATAGTTTTTAGAATTTTAATAAAAATTAATTTAAAATAAACTTGATTAGTTTATTTTTATTTTGAACTTTAGAAATTGTGGTAGAAAAATGGCGTTGGAATGCAATGAAACCAAAATTTTATTTTATAAACGAAATAGTGTAATGACACTACAATGTAATGGTAATGAAAAAGAATTTCCTCCTTTAATGATTTAATCAGGGGGTGAGTCATTGACACATTGGGAGAAACACTATGAATATATGATGGATCACCGTTGACAAATGATGAACGACGATCACCAATGACTTGAGCACTCCACCTCATCTTTGAGAGATCCCTCCCTCGATGACTGATCGAGGACCTTCATGGACTGAACACCTTTAGTGACAGATTCTTACTAGGATTAAACTCTAGCCAAGTAGGGGTTTAAATTGATAGTGAATTGGGTTTTCCCCATTCTCCCCCTCTAAACAAAGAACACAGATCAAATCTCTAACAAGTTGATCCACAGATGGATTTTCCTTGCAGGGTTGGGGAATATAATTTTGGGTTGATATCAGGATTAAATCTTAGTGATTTATAATTTATATATCATGATCCGCTAACATGAACAATTCCAAACCAACAAGAACAAAGGCTGGATGTTCATTTGGGTGTTCTTTGTGATCCCCTCCATCTCTATCTCCCCATTCTTTATGGTGTAACAGATGGTAGAACATCGACTGTAGAAGCCCCAAGCAGAAGGGTCGTGGCCAGGAGGGCCATGAAACTGATGAGAGACCACAACACAAGGTCGAGATAGCGGCACCGAGATGCGGTGGTGGCACCAGGCTACAATGGAAGGAGGGAGGTGGTGCACTGGCAGTGCGCCACAATGGTGATAGGAGCCGTTGACATGGATTATGGTGGCTGGAGGCAAGTGGACGTGGCCACCCAGCCGTGTCGGAGTCGCACGTGGTGCAGAGCCGCGATCCGCAGACCGTGATGGAGAGCTGGACCCATGGGCCAAAGGGGGGAAATCAGTCCGCATGAGAGGACCGGTGTAGATGGGAGGCGCCACTCAGTTTCCACATTGGAGGAGTGGCCTACTGGCACGCGGTCCCCGTGGGACCGCGTTCAAAGTGGATGGGGCTGGCCTCAGCCACCAGTTGGGTGGATTGGGCTAGAGAAAAGATGGATTGCCAATGAAGGCTAGGATAACGGGACAAATCGGGCCTCTGGGTGGTCCAAGCTGGGAAAGAACCGGCCTAACAATTTCTGGATAGGCTGAATGAAACCGGATCATTGGGCGACCCGGCAGGCTAGACCCATGGATGAACTGGGCCGGGAATAGCGGCCAGGCCAGACCAGGTCAGGCCATACCCAACTTAATTGGGTTGGGTCATCCAAACTGGGTTGGGTTATGCAAGACCCCCAAGCTGGGTTGGTCGGGTTGGTCTAACCAGGTTGGACTGGGCCTAGACACAATCGGCCCCTATTCACCAAAATGCCAATATCTTTTAGACCAGATGTCTGATTGATGCACCATTTATGGATTTGGGAACCTTGAGACAAGATGGTATTTTTGGAATAATCTAAGTGAGTTTTCGTGGCAGTTGAGATGTGACCGATGGATTGAGGTGTAGATTCTCCCAGAATCAAATGCGCTACGAGCAGGAATCCTATGGCTGGTAGTGATGTGAAGGATATTAAGAGTAGGTCTTAGTGATTCAGATGACCAAGATAAGAGTGGGTCTTAGTGATCCAGCTATCTTAGAGACAAGCGAGTCTTAGTGATCCATCTGTCCAAGAGAAGAGCCGGTCTTAGTGATCCAGCTAGCCCAGAGACGAGCGGGTATTAGTGATCCAACTGTCCTAGAGATGAGTGGGTCTAAGTGATCCAGATGGCCCAAAAAATGAGCGGGTCTCAATGATCCAACTGGCCCAGGTGACGAGCGGGCCCAGATTATGAATCCCTCAATAGTAAGAATGTTCAACTTTATGACTGATAATTCTACTTCCTATACTTTGAGTTATACCTGGTGTGAGCTATTTTTCTTATGATCATGTTCTTTGGTTTTTCTTTGTGGTCTTTCCTTTGTGGATTGGGTCCCTAATGAGTATTGTGTTACTCACCCCTGCACGGGCCTCACTCGCACGTGCCATGTCTCGTGCCGGTGATCGATGCTTCGACAGAGACCTTGGTGGTCCAGGACCAGGTGGTGCCTAGTGAGATGGGACGGACAAGGCATACTTCTACTTATATCAAAAACTATAATCCACCTATCTTCTAGGTAGGACTTGAGAAAATGGACGTTGGAAATTGTACCTTTATTATGGATTTGTGATTGTATTCTAGCCCTTTTACTTTTCAGTTATACTATAATTTTAGTAGTTGTCTTGTGACAATTGTGGTTTACTTAGTGTTTACCTTTATGCAGTTTGTACTGTGTGCATGTGTACAGGTTTAAAGGATAATTCCTTCCCGTTTTGGCACATTCCTATTCGGTGCTAGTTGACAGCACCTAGCCTATGGAAGGAAGGCTTGGGGTAGTCATAGCACGGGCCCCGGGGGATGGTTCATGACAAAGTGGTATCATAGGGAGGTTGGTTCTACCAAAAGAACTAAGAGTCTCTAAATTTTTATGGGGCAACGGTGTTAAGTATTTCAGGATCGGATTTTAGGCCAAGGAGTCTAGTGTTGGTGCGGTGACCAAAGTATCCATACACCAGGACCTTGAATTATGTTTTCCGACTCGGTATATGAAAACACTAGTTTCATGCGTCTTTGAGTGTTTTCTCATGATCTTTTTTGGTCAGAGTCAACTCAGTAAGTATAATCTATTGACCGTGGTCCATCTTGATTATCTTTCAAGATGACCCCACGCAGATATCCAATCAAGATTCCAGTGCATGACCATGAGGATGGTCCACAGAGTTATGAGACTTCATTATAAGAGCCAACACTTGAGATGGAACCTTTGGGTGGTTTCCCAACGATACCACCGCCTGTTGGTCAGTAGTTACTACCAGCGCTACCGGTAGAGGATGCATGTAGGATTAACGTCATACATGAGTTCCAGTGACAGAGACCTCCCAAGTTTAGGGGAGAGATAGGTCCTAAGGTTACTAAGTATTGGATGGAGGTAGTGACATGGGTCTTTTGCTTAGTCAGGATGCTACTTGACTAGATGGTGGTTCTAGCAGGGAGCCTTCTGCAGGGCTCAGCGGGGAGATGAAGTTTGACCATCCAGACTCATGAGGAGGTGACCCTCACTTGGTCTGACTTCGAGAAAATTTTCAGGGAGGAGTTCTTCCTCGTGACTTTCCGCTCAGTGATCATATAGGAGCTGCTTCACTTATAGCCGGACAACCTTTCAGTGGTTGAGTACTCTGCGAGGTTCATAGATCTCTCCCGTTACTCTATGAATATGGTGTGGGGCCCTTTCTTCAGGGCCTGGACATTTGAGTAGGTACTCTAATGGGAGATCATGGCATCGATGATTTCCATCAGTATACCTATATAGGATAGAGTGATAGAGAGACCTATACTAGTGGAGAGCTTCCACATAGAGTAGGCACCGGTGGTGGGAGCCACCAAAGGGAGATAGGTGGCCGAGTCATCTGTGGTGGGAAACCAAAAGATGATACAGAGGTCCAAGAGGACTAGACCATCTGGAGGATGACATGAGGACTCAGGGTTAGTGTTATGAGGCCACTGGGGTAGTAGAAGTTAGTAGAGGAATAGGGCGTGCTACTCGTGCGGCGGGCAGGGACACATGGCTCGTGACTGCCCGACCCGCTGCACAGACGATTAGCGGACGATCAAAGGGCTGTCGAGGTAGCGGCATAGGTTTGATTGAGGTGGTCCATAGGGCGATAAATATGGTGGGGGAGTGGGAAGAGCAGAAGGATGTGGAAGGAGGTTTGAGGTGCTACCACCACCACCCCCAGGTGGTCCACCATAGGCTCCGAGAGCTAGTGGATAGGGGAAAGGCCAGATTCAGGCAATAGAGACCTATGAACTCAACACTCCAGAGATGATTAGGGGTACGATCTATGTCTTATCCACCTTAGATGTAGTTCTTATTGACACAGGTGCCAGTCATTCCTTCCATTCCACAGATCTTGTTCGGAGCTTGGAGATTTTGATCAAGCTATTGGCTCTATCCTTATGATTAGATACTCCTATATGAAGGAAATCGATGATTACACACTAGTAGCAGTAGTGTGAGATCACTCTTGGAGACGATAGCTTCGACTGGGATCTCCTAATAGTGGCCTCGGGGCCTTATGACGTCATCTTGGGTATATACTAGTTATCAACAGTCCATGCTCATATCGACTGTTTTATACACACAATGCAGTGTGTCCGTTGAGATGGGAACAAGTTTCCATTTTTCGGTGAGAAGGAAAACACAGAAATGTAGGATGGACTCACACATAGGAGGGTGTATTCGTTCACTGATCAGTTGGCTAGAATGAACCTCGGTGCAGTAGATGAGACGATTCCACAGTTTCCTGCATTGTTGGATGAGTACCAGAACGTCTTTCTAGAGGATGTTCTAGGACTACCTCCTTATATATAAGTAGACTTCTGCATTGATATGTACCCTGGGATAGTGCCAATATTGACACCTTCATATCGTATGGCTCCCATAAAGCTCCGGGAGCTGAGGGTATAGTTGGAGGACTTGTAGAGGAAGGGTTTCGTAAGGCCCAACATTTCACCATGGGCAACCCCAGTATTGTTTTCCAAGAAGGCATACATAAGCTTGAGGTTATGCATGGACTTTCGATGCCTGAACTAGGTGATCATGAAGAACAAGTATACTCTACTAAGGATTGATTACCTCTTCGATCAGCTTAAGGGAGCGAGATATTTCTCAAAGATAGACCGTAGATCAGGCTATCACCAGCTTAGAGTGGGAGATGAGGACATATCGAAGACGAATTTCAGATGTCGCTATGACCAATATTAGTACTTTGTGATGCCTTTTGTCATGACGAATGCCCTATATTTTTTCATGGGAATCATGAACATGATCTTCTAGCCATACCTAGACCTATTTTTAGTGGTCTTCATTGATGAAATATTCATGTATTCAGCTTCAGAGGAGGATCATGCGATACAATTGAGGATTATTATGGACACACTCCGAGAGAACTAGATTTACGGTAAGCTCTCTAAGTGCGAGTTCTGGATATGAAAGGTCCACTTCCTCAGACATTTCATATTAGAAGCTAGATTTTCAATGGATCGAATGAAGATAGAGGTGGTGCTTGCTTGGGATCCACCCAAGAGCATTACCAAGGTGCGGAGTTTCCTTGGGTTGGTTGGGTACTATCAAAGGTTTGTACCTAACTTCTCCATAATAGAAGCACCCATGACAACATTGAAGAACAAGGGAAAACCCTTAGTGTGGATAGAAAGATGCCAGTAGATCTTTCAACAGTTGAGGTAGAGCTTGATGAGTTCTCCTATCTTGAGACTTCCAGAGGAGGTTTCCGACTACATGGTGTACTATAACACATCAGGAACTCGGATTGGGTATGTCATGATGTAGGGGAAAGCAGTTATTTCTTATGGTTCATGATAGTTGAGACTGCATGTGTAGAACTAAGTGACTCATGACCTCGAGTTAGAAGCGGCAGTCTTCTCACTAAAGATGTGGCAACACTACCTTATGGGCGAATGATTCATCGTCTAA
This sequence comes from Viscum album, assembly GCA_963277665.1. Lineage (NCBI taxonomy): Eukaryota > Viridiplantae > Streptophyta > Magnoliopsida > Santalales > Viscaceae > Viscum > Viscum album. The sequence continues at coordinate 1,041,822,216 of OY728138.1, read as the reverse complement.
TCTGAACACAAGAGTATAAAGTATATATTTTCTCAGAAGTATCTGAATCTGAGATAGTGACGTTGGCTAGAGTTCCTTCAGGACTATGAATTTGAGATAATCTATACTCTTGGGAAGGGAAATGTGGTGGCAGATGCTCTCAGAAGGAGATCAAGTTCACAACTACTGAACGAGGCCTCATCGTAGTTGGAATCACTTTAGATATCTTTTTTGGATAGAGTTGAGGCAACTTATCTCTAGTCGATGGTAGTTTCCCCTACACTCTTACAGTGAGTCAAAGAGGCGCAACTCGGAGATTCCAACTGTGAGACTACATGTGCCTAGATGTCCACAAGGAATACCCTTGTTGGATATTCAAAAATTGGGGAGCACATCATCCTTTTCAGAGGATACACAGTAGTACCAATGACATTACGGGAGGAGGTTTTGAGGGAGTTCCATACACCCCCTTTGGTGGTACATCCAGGTGTGTAGAAAATGTATCAGGAACTCCAATGTTAGTACTGGTGGTCGGGGATGGAGAAGGAAGTATTAGAGTCTGTCTCGAGATGCCTCAATTGTCAGCAATTGAAGGCTAAGCACCAAGTTTTAGTAGGTTTGACACAACTTATCGATGTACTAGAGTGAAAGTGGGATGGAATATCGATGGACTTGTTGACAGTCTTACTACGTAAGTCTAGGGGGAACGATACCATTTGGGTGATCGTAGACCGACTCACCAAGTCGTCCCACTTCCTACCCATTAGAGAGTAGGGTTCGGTAGAGATATTGGGATTCCTCTACATGCATGAGATAGTTCAAATACATAGATTCCCATCTAAGATAGTCTTAGATTGTGATGCACGTTTTACATATTGGTTGTGGAAGGGATTATAGGAGGATTTTGGGACTCATTTGCGCTTGAGCACAACCTTTCACCCACAGACTGATGGTTAGACGAAGCGGACCATACAGATCTTGGAGGACATGCTTTGTACTTACGTCCTTGATTTTGGTTGCAGTTGGGAGGACCACCTACCACTGGTGGATTTTATGTACAATAATAACTACCACTCCACCATCAGTATTGAACCGTTCGAGGCACTGTACGAATGACCATGAAGGTCATCGTTATGCTGAATAGACTCAGGGGAGTCAACACTCATGGGTCTAGAGATGGTACATGCTACCACTGAAAAGGTGTTGGTCATCCGAGATTGGATGAAGACTGCATAAAGCCGACATAAGTTCTATGTTGATAGGCGATGAAGACCTTTGGAGTTTGAGGAGGGGGACCACATATTCCTAAGAGCCTATCCTCAACAAGGGATACAAATATTTGGACAGGGAGACAAGTTATCTATGAGGTTTATTGGACCTTTACTAATACTGTGTAGAGTGGGTGATGTGGCGTACAACTTGGATCTACTGCCACAGTTAGAGAGGGTGCACAACGTCTTCCACGTATCCTAGCTGAGAAGATACGTACACGACCCTTATTACTTAATTGATCACAATGACCTGGAGATTTATGATGAGGTTAGATTCATGAAGTACCCAGTGAAGATAGAGGATCGATAGGAGAGGATACTTTATAGATGGTCGATTCCTCTGGTTCATGTTCATTGGAAGCATGAAAATCTTTAGAAGAGCATGTGGGAGCAAGAGGATCAGATTCTTTCTCAGTACCCCCATTTGTTTGATTAGCCTTCGTATTGGATTATGAGGACATAAATCCCTAAAAGGGGGGGATTAATGTAATACACCATAATTCCATGTATTTTTTTTTTGAAAAATCAATGGGATTATTTTGAGACTAGGATCTGAGAAAGCACATAATTTTGAGTCCTAGAGTGACCATAAAATATTTTTGAACTATTTTTGAGGATCATTAAACAATTGTGCGAGCATGTTTTTATAACTTTTAAACCCGTGTCCGGATAAAAAATATGAGGCCACCATTTAACTCAGAGAATCAGGATTTTCCTAAAAAGGGCCTGACATTGGTCGGCATGGGACAACAGTGGAATTTAGTTTTTGGATATAAATAAAATAATTAAGTAACAATTATTTTATTTTCAAATATTTATAACTCCTAAACGCTAACTTAGATTGGAAATCTGAGAGTACTGTTGAGCTCATGTGGGAATGTTTCCCTTACACGGAGCTTAACCTCAACCGATGCAGGTCGAGGGTGAAAGATAATTTTCGGTATTTTAATAAAAATTAAAATAAAATAAACATGATTATTCTATTTTTATTTTGAAATTTTGAAATTGTTGTAGTGAAAAGGCGTTGCAAAAAAACTAAACCAAAATGCTGTTTCATAAATGAAACAACATAACAACAGTACAACACAATAGTAAAGGAAAATAATTTCATCCTATAATGATTTAAATAGGGGGTTCTTCATTAAAACATTGGGAGAAACACTCTAAATCTTTGAAGGATCACCATTGATGAAAGACGAACAATGATTACCAATGACTTGAGCACTCCCACTCCTCTTTGAGAGATCCCTCCCTCGATGATGGATCAAGGACCTTTTCAGATGGATCGCCTTTAGCAAAGGATTCTTCCTATGATCAAACTTGAGCCAGGTATGGGTTTAAATTATTAGTGAATTAGTTTTCCCCATTCTCCCCCTATAAATAAATAACGCGGATCAAATCTCTAAAAAGTTAATCCACGGATGGATCTTCCTTGCTGGGTTGGGGAATATAATTGTGGGTTGATATCGAGATTAAATATTTGTGATTTATAATTTATATGTCGTGATATGCTAACACGAACTATTCTGGACCAACACAAACAAAGGCCGATTGTTCATTTGGGTATTCTTTGTGATCCCCTCTATCTCTCTCCCCATTCCCCATGCCGTAATGGATTGTGGCACATAGGCTGTAGAAGCACCAAGTTGAAGGGTCACGACTAGGCAGGCCACGACACTGGAAAGAGACCGTGGCATAAGGCCGCGATGGGGACACCATGCCGCGGCAGCGGCACCAGGCTGTAGCGGTAGCACCGGGCTGCAACAGTGATAGGAGCCTCCAGAATGGAGGCTGGTGGCAGGCGGATGCGGACACCTATCTGCATCGAAGGCCTACGCATCGTAGAACCTCGATACGCAGACCGCAGTGGTGAGCTGCACCCGTGACAATGCCGCATGCCACGTGGGGGGGGGGGGGGACCGGTCTACCTGAGCGGACCGACGCATAAGGGCGGTGCCGCATTGGAGGAGTGGTGGGCACACAGTCCCTGTGGGACTTCATGTAAAGGGGACGCAGATGGCCTCAACTGACCACATGCAGTGAAAACAGGAAACCCAACATGCGTCTAGGCAGAGAGAGGACCGACCCACTATACAGGCCAAGTGGATGGTGCGAACCGGGCCCCTGGGTGGTTTTGGATTGAGAAAATACGTTCTTCCAATGTGGGCCGGGCTGATGGGACAAACTGGGCCATTGGGTAGACCAGGATGGGAAAGAACTGGCTCGCCAGTTATGGACCAGGCTGTATGAAACTGGGTCACTCGGCAACTTGGAGGGCCGGACCCATGGTCGAACCGGGCCGGGTCTAGCAAGGCCCAATAGGCCTGGCCTAGCGGACAAGCCATACCGGGATGACCCATACCCAAACGAATCGGGTCGGGTCGGCCAGACAAGGCTGGGTTGTGCAGGACCTCCATGCTGGGTTGGTTGGGTCTATCCGACCAGCTCAGACCATGCCTGGACACAACCTGCCCCTGTTTACTAAAACACCGATATCTTTTAGACCAAAAATCTGATTGATTCACTATCTGAGGCGTTGGGACCTTGCGACGAGATGATCCTATGGGAATACTCTAGGTGAGTTTTGGTGGTACATGAGATGCAACTGAGGTCTTGAGGACTAGATTCTTTCGGAATCAAGCGCACTAGGAGAAGGAATCCTATGACTAGTAGTGACACAAAGGATATAAAGAGTGGGTATTAGTGATCTTGCTAGACAAGAGAAGAGCATATCTTAGTGATCTATCTATCCCAGAGACGAGCGATTCTTGGTGATCTGGCTGACCAAGAGAAGAGCAGGTCTTAGTGATCCAGCTGGCACAGAGACGAGCAGGTCTTATTGATCCAGCTAGCCCAAATATGAGTGGGTCTTATTGATCCAGCTGGCACAAAGACAAGCGGGTCTAAGTGATCCAGCTGGCCCCAGAGATGAGCGGGTCTCAATAATCCATTTGTCCTAGGTGATGAGCAGGCCCAGATGATGAATCCCTCAGCAGTACAAATATTCAGCTTTACGACTGATAATTCTACTTCCTATACTTTTAGTTATACCTGATTTGAGCTATTTTTCTTGTGATCATGCTTTATGGTTTTTATTTGTGGTTATAATTTGTGGTATTTCCACTGTGGATTGGTGTCCCTACTAAGTATTGTGTTACTCACCCCTACACAGGCCTCACCCACACGTGTTGTGTCTCGTGCAAGTGATCGATGCTTCGACAAAGACCTTGGTGGTCCAGGACCAGGTGGTGCCCAGTGAGACAGGACAGATGGGGCATAATTCTACGGCTACCGAAATCTATCCTCCACCTACCCTCTTGGTAGGGCTTGAGTAGACAGACCTTGGCAGCTGTACTTTTCTTGTGGATTTGGGCTTGTATTCTAGACCCTTGTATTTTTTAGTTTTATTGTACTTTTAGTTGTTGTCTTGTGATAGTTGTGGTTTACTTAGTGTTTACCTTTTCGTAGTTTTTGCTGTGTATACGTGTATAGGTTTAAAGGAAAATGCCTTTTATTTTTTGGGATATGCCTATTAGGTGCTAGTCGCCAGCCCCTGACCTATAGAAGATGTGCTTGGGGTAGTCACGACATGGGCTTTGGGGGACGGGTCGTGACAATTATAATATATTCTCATGGTGATGTAGGTGTTGTGTCAGAATTACTAACATGAAGAAAAAAGAGGGGGTGAATTGTTTCCTTTTAAAAAATCTTGACAAATTTGAAATATACCTCTTGAATTAAATTGATTCTTTACTTATCTATTAAATAAAATTACCAAAATAGAAAATAAATAAAGGAAATAACAACAAACAATTATTTATAGTGGTTAGGGGTACAAAAATCTTGTAGTTCACTCCACCAATATGCTCTTCATAAGCTTAGTTATTTTTACTAGTGAGTTCATTTTCTGGGGACCTCTACAACTGAGTGTAGATAGTTGAACCCTTACAAAAAAGAATTTTAAAAATCCTTATGGTTATTTTATAGGGAACCAATATATCAAAAATTTAGTGTAATAAGATAACACTCTTGTATGATTGAGTAAAATCTATCAACACTTCAACATGGAATAGTTTAGATGTAGATTATTCAATTACTGGTTCAACTTATAGTTTCAACAATTGAAAAATGTAGATGATCTTCAACAAAGAACAACAGAAGAAAAATAATCTTCAATATCATACAAGATTCCTTTTTCTTTTGAAAATAGTAGACAAAACACTAAGTAGATGATAAAACTATATGTCTCCAAAGTATAGCTATAATAAATGTGTTGATGAACTATAACAAAAAATTAACAATGGATACAAAAACAGTAGTGCAAAGATCAATAAAAAAAATATCAAAACATATATGTCTCCAAAGTGTATCTATTCATAGAACTAGATATGATGTCATGATATTATTTTTGAATTCACATATCCACCTTTTATAAGAATAAAATATAAGTATTTAACAAGATTCTTAATTCTCTTTAGTTCAAAATAGATCCATTAATACCGCTAGATAAAAAGTGATAATAAAGCACTTATTATGATTTGAATTTGAATTTTAATTCTTAGAAAAATTCATAACATCCCTCAAAAATAAGAATGATTTAATCCATTTAAAAGTGCCTTTGAAACAATATTTAAATAACTTTAAAGAGATATTAATTCTAGTGAGACCGTTTAAAAAATCCTTGAAATAATCCATAATTTTAAACTCCTTAGTTTACTGAGTGAAACTTAGGGTCGCTCGAAAGTAGCAATACACTTCAAAATTCCATTTGAAAATGTATGGTTTATTCTAAAATAAGGGTTAATGAACCACATGTTATCTCTTTAAACATAGGGTTGATTCCAAAAGTATGGTTCCTGATCCATACTTTTACCATAACATAGGGTTCCTAATCCACATGTTTACTCCAAACATAGGGTATAGAAGTACGGTTCCTTACTAAAAGTAGTGTATAAAAAACGTTTCCATATTCCTTTGAAGTGTATCCATAATACTTAAGAAATTAAATATACTTCCACTAAATTAGAATATAAAATGCTTCTATAAGAAAAATAATTATTCCAATAATCATTATCCTAAAATCCACTTAAAGTAACTTCATTAGTAACACAAATGTGGGTGTTTGTGAGCATAAAAATCAGTAATAAATTAATGAAAATTATTGGATCAACCCATTCCCAACAATATTTCCCTTTTTAAAGATCACTGAACCATATAAATACAAAATCAAAAATATAGGTTTGAATTAAATAATAAATAACACTGATATATAAATGACAGTTTTATCCAAATTTCAAAAATAAGAAATAAAATTTTTTAAGTACAAGAATGAATAAATTTCACATAAAATTGTCCCAAATTATTTAACATATAATAATTTTAAAACATTATAGAAACATTATAGAAATGTTGTGTCCATCCACTATATTTCTCCCATGAAAAAAATATTACAAATATTTTCGCCCAAAGATAAATAAAAAATTTATGTTTATCCTACATATTTATCTCCATTTTTCTGATATCAAAAAGAAATTAAGAAATATATTAATACATATATGACATAGTAAAATAATTCTTAGTGAATTTCATTTTTAGATAAGAAATAAATTCAAATAATGAATAAGTTTAAACATAAAATCACGAGATTCAGTAAATAGAAAATAAACAGAATATAATATTTTTTAATTATAAAACCAAGATTACAAAAATTTTAGACTCAAGGGATTTTATGGACTAAGGTTTAGGATGCGAAAATGTTTCAGGTATATTAGAAAGATTAAGGTGCATATTTACACTCCAAACTCTGAACTCTTTTACCTATAAAAGATATATCTCTTGAAAATAATAATATTCTTATTTTTATATCTGTGGATATTATTTATTTTAAAGAAGATGAAGAAAACTAACTAACTAAAAAATCTTTCAGATTAATAAGATCTGATTTTGAAATAGATTCACATCCGTTCTTCTCCAATTGACTTACTACCTTGACTTTAAAAACATCAATATATTTTCTTTAAATTGAGATTTCCTGTAGGCTTTGATACTATATTTTAATCAATTCAATTTTTTTTGAAATAGAATAGTTTTACATATCTTTATAAGATTTCCTAGACCTTTTAAGATCTTCATGTAGCCTCACTACTTATCCTCTTAAAAAATTAAACTTTTATACTAGTTCTACAACACTAAAATTGAAAAATTTATATAGAACATATCATCATCATCAGATGGATTTTTCTAAGACTCTATAGAAATGATTCAACTTTTAACCATTTTAAAAGATTGAACTTCTGGTTCTTTAGAACCAAGAATTTGTATCCCTTTTCTAGAATATTTTCCTAGAGAATCCTCCACTAAAGAAACTGAATGTTCTCCAAATATATTTTAAAAATCATCATGAAAATAACTATATTTATTATATATTTTTTAAAAATTATCCTTATCAACACATTCTGAATAACTATTATAAATAAATCATTCCAACCATTAAACACTTATCATTTGAGGATGAAATATTTTAGATCTAGAGATCCTTAGTCTCTTAGACCAACTTATATTGGATTTATCAGAGGTCTTTGAAATTGAAATTTCAAGAAGGAAGGAAAAATGTTTGAAAGGTCTTGATAAAGAATTTGTATTAGGGTTTTAATGAAGAAAAAGGGTCTTATTTTTACAGTTTTTAGGAAAATTTTTAGTTTCTTGAGCCAAAGTTGCAGTGTAATCATTTTAGATTTTATAGTTGAAAAAGTTGTTTTACAAAAGAATTAGATTACATAAAAATATGTTTAAATAAGCATATAATACTTATAAGAAAAATAAATTTTCAAGTAGAAGGAGTTTAACAAAAAAATATTAATTTAGAAAAGAAAATAATTTTTCATAGACATTGAATAAACCTAATTTTACTTATACTATTTGTAGTATAGTTAATATTTTAAACTCACAATTAATTATATATTCTTCTAGAAATATATCCCTAAGAAGATATATAGTTATTTTTTCAATGAAACAACAAGTTATTTGTAAAGTTTTTTTAAAATAGTTGCACATATTAAAAATATTTTATCAATTTTTACATAAGGAGTATGTATAATGTTATTATAATAATTAATTAATTTCAAAAAATAATATCGTGAGATAGTATTTGACGGTTCAAGAATAAGAATAATCAAATGAATAGAAAAAACATTTAATTTTTTTATCCTCTTATAAAAAATAGTTAATGCATTTAAAAATAGAATGAAATACTTCATGGATTTCAAAATTTCATCTTTAAGGATCTTTCCTTTTAGATAGAAAACTACTTAAGAGTTGGGAAATATTTGTAGAATAATTATGATTTTTATTAACAAAAAATATTATCATATTCTTCACATATCTACTCATTAATATAAAATCTATATTTCAATGGAATATATCATTAAAATATCAAACATATGTTTCTTTAAGTACACATTTGCTTTTGTGTTTGGTAGTGTTAGAAACTTAAGATTTAGGTAACCAAATGTGTTAGTTTTGAGTAGATTTTTCATAAATAGATTTAGATAATTTTTTTGAATAATGAAAATGTTTAAAATTATAGAATTGAGACTTTCTAAAATAATATTCATTAGCATAATTTTCATTTATACCATAATGAAAATATTTAATAATAGACATGATCATATTTTTTTGAACTAGGAATAAAATAATTCCTATATAATTTGTGTTTTTCTCCATTACTACCAATCATAAGATTTCCTTTATTATTAGTTTTATTTTTACTAATAATTTGACTCAAATAGTTTTCTACCTTAATAAGCATGATAGAGGATTGCATTAAAGTATTGAATTCATCTAATTATTCCATAATTTTATTTTCATACAAAGTACAAGAATTTTTTGAAGGATTAGATCTTAAATCTACATTTTTATTTTAAAAATCTCTCTTTATCAATATAGATAATATCATAAGTTTTTCTAAGTTTTATATGATGTTTCTTTAAAGATTAAAATTTATCTTGAATAATAAAACATTATTTATTTATTTAATCATAACAAAGATTTTTAGAATTATAAATTTGAGAGTAAGAAGATTTTACCTCATAATCACAATCCATAATACATATATTTACCATTTTTTATTCATGTCCAGCTTTAGAGTTTATAGTGGATTCATAACTTGATTTATCTAAATAACTCTAGTTAAAATTCATGACTTTATTTTCTTTACATTTATAATTAGCCTTCCTTTGAGATGTAAGCAAAGTACAATAAGATCTCTTATGGCCTTTCTTCTTGCATTCATAAAATCAGACTTTTTTTTATTTATTCTTCTCCAACTTATCCTTTCTAATTTTATACATTTTTACAATTTTTTTGAAAGATTTGATAGCTCTTCACTTGAAACCAAATGACTTGAATAAAAATATGCATCCAATGAATCTTTGAGTGAAACTTTTTCCATTTTGATAGAAATATTATTTCCAGCTTCTATTTTCATATCAACTTCATACATCATTAAGTTACCAATCAATTCTTTCATGTTCAACTTTTTAACTAGTTTAAATTTTTGAATAGTATAAAATATTATATTCAACTTAAAAGGTAAAACTATAAGTTAATTTAATGCCTGATATGGTTTTAGAATAAGTTCTCCCAAGGTAGTAACATCATTGATAACTTTTGTCAATATCTCATTCATCTAAGTGATTATTTCATATTCATGAATCCTGAAAGTATCAAATTTTAATTTTTTAGTGTTTTCTATCATTTGTAAAACATTATCATTTCTTTTATTAGCAAAAAAAATAGTCAACCACATCTCATATGTGGTAGAACACTTAGAAACTCAATTGAATTAATCAGATCCAAATCCAAAAATGATAGCATTCATAGCCTTTGAATTAAGATCATAATATTTGTCTTGAGTATCATTCCACTTCCCTGGTTCCTATTTTGGAATTTCATAACACTTGATTTTTTTTAAATAAACCCTTATTCCAAGATTCTTTAAATAAATAATCATACATTCTTTCCAGGATCCATAATTCTCACTATTAAAATAAGGAGTATGGATCATCAACATAACTTCTTTATGATAATCCATTGAGATATATCTTCATATGGATCTTAAACTCTAAATTGTTAGATTCAAAAGAAATATATCAAATTTAATTGGAATTTTTGATACCAATTTTATGTTTTCGAGTAAAAATAATAAGATTTACAAAAAGTCTATCATCAGATACCAATTGAAGGAATTTGATAGAAACAATAAAATCTTCAAGGCTTTAAAAATAGAAATATATCTAATGTAACCCTTCCTTTGATATTAATTTTTGTATTGGAATGACTAAGATGAATACACAAGAGGGGGGGGGGGGTGAATTGCGTCCTTTTAAAAAATATTAAAAAATTAAAAACATCCCTCTTGAATTAAAGAAATTATTTACTTCTCTCTTAAAGACGAGTATGAAATAGAAAATAAATAAAGGAAAAAAAATACACAATGATGTATAGTGGTATGGGGCATAGAAATATCCTAGTCCACTCTATAAGCTCTCTCTCCATGAGCTTAGTGATTTTACAAGTAGGTCCTTTTTTTGGGGACATCTACAGTTGAGTGTTGGTATTTGATACCTTATAACCAGGCCTTTAAAATTCCTCCGCACTCTTTTATAGGTAGATAATCCATCCCCAAATTAGTGTGAGAATCTGGCACTCCATCACAACTGAGTACGACCAGTCGATATTTCAATAGAGTGTAGTTGGGATGTAGATTGTTTAATAATTGGTTTAACTTAAAGTTTTATCAATAACTAATAAATATAGAAGATCTTAAACAAATAAAAACATTAAAAAAATAATCTTTAATGTCATGCAAGCTTTATTTTTTTATAAAACAGTAGAGAAAACACTCAGTATATGATAACATGTATGTCTCCAAAGTGTAGCTCTAATAAATGTGTTGACTAACTATGAAAAAAGATTAAAAATGGAAACAATATTAGCAGTATAATGGTAAATTTGTAAAAGATAAAAACATGTATGTATCTATTTATAGAACTAGAGACGATGTCATAATATTATTTTTGAATGCGTTTCACAACCTTTGAGAAGAAGAAACTCTTAATATTTAACAAGATTCTTTATTTTCTTTAGGTTAAAAAAGATCCATAAATATCGCTAGATAAAATTAAATAAAAAAAATCTTCATGATTTGAATTTTATTTTGAATTCCCAGATAAAATTTTAACTTCCCTTAGAAATATGTAAAGTTTAATACATTTAAAAAGGGCCTTTGAAACAGTCTTTAAAAATATTTAAAGAGATATTAATTCCAGTGGGAGCATTGTAGAAATCATGTAAATAATCCACAATTTTAAACTCTATAGTTGACTAAGTCAAACATAAGGTTTCTCAAATATAGTAATAAACTTCAAAAGTATGGATGATAATGTAAAGTCGATTCCAAAAGTTGGGCTTTAGCAGTTCAAACATAGGGTTGATTCCAAAAGTATAGTTCCTGATCTATAATTTTACCACAACATAGGGTTCTTGATTCATATGTGTACTCTAAACATAGGGTAAAAAATTGAAATTACTTACCAAAAGTAGGGTATAAATAGTGTTTCCAAATTCCTTTGAAACATTTTCAGAATAATTAATAAATAAAATATATTTCCACTGAATTAAAATCTAAAATTCTTCTAGAATAAAAATTATTATTCCAATAAGCATTATCCTGATATCCACTTAAAGTAACTTCATTTGTAACATAAATGTGGGTGTTTTGTGAGCATCAAAATCAATAAGAAATTAATGGAAATTATTTCATTAATACATTCCCAACAGTAGGATACATTGGTAATTCCATGAATGATATAGAATCAATGAATAATTTAATAAAGGTTTTTTCCATTCTGATTTATTAGAAGTAGATATGACTATCCTTTTGATTAAAATGAAACTATCTAATAAATCCATGTCCATGGAAGGATATCGATGTGTTCATTTATATATGTCAAATAATGATAAATAAATCATATAAGTTAATGATATAAATTAATAAACTTTCTTGATGAAATATCAAGAAAAATATATTATATTACATAGTGAGAATTCATAGGAGGTTATTATCATTGAGAAATTTAATTTATTTCTCTATGAGTGACATAATGTGTTTCTATATGATAATATTTTACTTTAGATATATTATCCTAATTCAACTAAGAAATAATCCTAGAGGTCCACACACTAAGTGTGTCAAAAACCTTTGTTAAATTCTATTTTAATTTAACAATTTGAATAAATATTATTCTTGACTTGTGGCTTAATAATTATTTAGGTATGATTGATCAAATTAATTAAATAACTAGTTATTTGAAAGAATATTTATGTGAGTTTAATATTAAATAAATATTTATTCCCTAGGCAATTAATAATTACACGACTATATAATATTTATTTATCTCTTGATTATTCGAAAGGTAATCAAGAATTATTTATTTGGATACATGAATATTAAATAAAAATTTATGATCAATTTTAGTGAATATAATATTTATTTATAGAATGAATGAATAATTTAGTGACATTTATTTATTTAAATAAACATTCATTATTCAAGGTTCTATAAATATCGAGGAGGATTGGCAGATCGAGTTAGAGGGTATGGTTGGAATGATATATTCAATATAATTTAAATAAAAATTAATTAATCTATTTAAGAAATGATATTTAAATAATATATGAGTTTATAAAATGTTAAAGAAATAATAATTATAATAATAATATTATTATTCGATATGCATTTTGATAAGGATTAATAAATTGGATAAGGGCCTATGTACAATAACCAATACTCTAACCTAATTATATAAACTAGATAATATCATTTATAGGGTTAGAAATTATTGTTCACAAAAAATAATCTCTAGAGAATTATATCAAAAAAACACAAAAAATTATCTAGAATGATCTCAAGAATGGATAGAGACAATCTTCCTCCCTCTTCATAACTAAGAGAACAAGAGAGAGTATTTTAGGCATGGAAATATTCATGTTTCTATCAATGATGAATGATGAAAGCATCTTGAATTCTATATGTTAGCACCCAATGTTCCAATAGATACATTCTATGGTTTTTGGAGCACACATGAATATTGTTAGACAAATTTTATGCTGGAATCCTTCGACACAATGATAATAATAAAAGAAGAGATCAATCAATTTGATAATGGAGAAAGAACTACAAGAAAAGGTAATTATTATTTAAATAAATATATTATAAATTATATAAATAAATATCATCTCTATGAATATTTTGGGGTTGTATTTTTTTGCTTCTAAGGATACATCTAATGAAATCAATGAAAATCCATTATTGGGAAAGGCCTCGACCGCTTTCGCTATTCCCTAGAGCCTTCAAGTGGTATCAAAGTGCTCACATATTAATTATAATTATTTTTTAATAATTGATTGATTTATGCATTTGATGTTAGTTTTAATTTATAGTTAATATATTTTTTTAATAAAAAAGAGGATAATACACATCCGTTCACCATTATATAATCATGAATAATGAAGAACATATGAAGAATGATCATATATCCATTTTAAGGCATTAGAGATTGTTTCCCGAGGAAATGGTTAAATAACGTGTTATAAAAAAGTGTACGTCATGTATTCTAGTCTATCACAAAAGTATGTGTCTTGAGAAATAAAGCTTGTCTTCTGGGTGTTATTACATAATGTTTATTAATCACATGCCATGTGACCGCTATGAGAGGCACAAATTTTGATCGGGGTACATGACGTGTAGCCAGTATTCATGGAGTGTAAATCCACATGGTTTTCTAATGAAATTTGTATAAACCACATGGTTAAATATGAATTGTGTATTTATTATATGACGCATACGATCTGTCAAACCATGTAACATGGGAAAGAAGTAATTACACAGTGTATAGCTTGCATACACACTGGGTACCATGTTTTTTACTACCTAGAATACTTGACGAGTCCCTAAGAATGTAGTGTGTGATTGGACAGAGAGGATTACACATCATGTAACTGGTGTATACACCATACAATCTTTTCTAGATAATTCCAAGAACATGGATTTATAAGTATTTCATTTGAATCAAATTACACAAAGAAAATATGAATTTCTACATTAAACCTGTAACGAACCAATCATTTATGAATAAAATTTCTTTTCATTTAATGTATTATAGATATAGAAAACACATTCACTCTTTTTTTATTATTATTGGGTTTAAATAACCATTAACTATCATTACCATTAATAATACAACCGTTGAATAGTAACTACACAACTAATATAAATATAAGGTTTTAACAAATCCTTTCGACACAGACAAAGGAGACGATGGCCGCATCCAGTAGACTCGGGCCATACTAAGCTCATTTTTTAGTGCTTGGAAAGGAGGTGGCATTAGTGGGATTCGCTCTTGACCAAGCCCAAGCTGAGATTCAACATTTTAAGCTTGAACGAAATCGCCTACAGAAGAATTCAAGTTAATAGATATTACCATCTGGACGATGTTATCCAAGCTACCCTAAGAGTCTATCAACATCGCACACCTTACCCTTAGGTATTATGTGGGTGTTCTAAGGGGATATGTAATAATTTATTAGTTACTCATTTTTTAATCCATTTTTAAAAATAAAAGTCTTATTCCACCAATTCCTTTATGGGAATATTCTTTCTTAAAAAAATTGATGAATTTGATAAATTGATTTTTCAGTTTCTTTTGAGAAATATATATAGTATTATATTAAACTATGATTTTTATTAATAATATTATAAAAACAGTTCTTATAAATGATGATTATATCAGTTCCTTATCTATAAATTATTAGGTAATCAGTTTGATAAGAGTAGTATTTTTATACGATAAAAAAGAAAGTGTAATTTTAAAGAATTTATTTTAAGGAAATAATGGTTTTTTGAAATAATTAATATTTTAATAAAATAATATTATAAAATTAATTTTATTAATAATAAATGATTATATAATTTTTATGAAGTAAAATGTAATTTTTATTAAGGTTTAAAAACTATTTTTGTCAAAACCCGTTAATTTTCAATAAATAATGGTTCTCATTTTAAAATTTAAAATTCACATATTTAGAAAATTATTTTGATAAAATGAATATTATTTTTGTAATCAAGATGTCAAAATTATCCAATGGTGATTTTTCATAATTTTCTGCGACAGTCGAATTTTTGGGTAAAAATTAAATAATATATAAATATATAGTGTGTTTTATAACATCATAATGACCCAATAGTGATGTAATAAATACCATAAAAGGGATATTATACCAAATATATGTTTTAACTTTAAAATAATGTGATTTTATATTTATTTGACTTATTTTATAATTCCTTAGTGAATCCTCCAAAATGTATAATATATTTTATGATTTTAAAACTCATTTCCTTGAGGGAAAAAACCATGTGAAGATTTGTGGTTTTGAATATTTTAGTGTTTAGTGTACAAAATCTAAATAATAAAGAATTCCCCCTCCTTTCCTATATAAAGCCACCCAAGAACCAATTCCTCTTCACTCAAAATCCTTTAAGCTTGTCCTAACTCTACTATCCACTCCCTAGAATCCTCCAAAGGCACTCTCAATCTCCCAATAAGCCACTCCCAAGCCTTTGAAATCACACATCCAAGTATGGGATCCTTACTTTCCCCACTTTCTCATTTTTTTCCAAGTTTCCTTATATTGTTATACCCTTTTATTTTTCAATTAAAAATGATGAGCTATATTTTAAAACCTCCCCCATACTACCATTATTATGTTTTAATTGTGAGATACCTATTTACCTCTCATTAATCCCTCACATGTACACCCGTTTCCATACTGAAATTTCGTAAGAGTTATTCCATTTCTTCACTTTCTTCAAGTTTATTTATTATTTCACACCTTATATTTCCAAATTAATTGTCTTGGGAAATGTATTCATATAATCCCATTACTTTCCATTTCATGTATGTATTATGAGAGAACTATTTCTCTCTTATAAACCATTTTTATGAATTTTTATGTCACGCCGTTAGGCTGCCGAAATTGCACCGAAAATTTCCATGCCAAAATCATCATGTAGTGAATAGCATAAACATTTATCTATCAAGGGTATTAAAATTTATGAACATATAATTATTTATTATATACTTTCATGTATGTATTCCACATTAATTTTTCATGGAATAAATGATGATGTTGAATGAATCCATGTTATATGATCTATGTGGCACACTTAAGAATGAGACTGAAATTATTATGAAGGGTGCACCCTGATAGAGATACAATGCATTAGGTAATGTTTTGTATCATGGTACATCATGTTGGGATTGGTGTTTACCTTATTCTTTTATAGTACTTTTATCTATCATTTTGGTATAGGGGTTTACCTGATTCCTTTATGTTAATGATGCAGTGTTTTAAGATGTTTCCACATTTCCATGTTATGATAATCATGCTATATCATGCCTTTTTGTTCATGTTTCTCTTGTGATTCATTGATATGACTATTGCCTAAATGTATTTTATTCTTCATGTTATTCCTTGTTTACTCCCTTACTAGGCTTTATAGCTCACTCTTTTCTTATGTATTTCTTCAGGTTACCCCATGCAATGCTAAGTACGAAGAAATGTTGTGGTCATGTAAAATAAGTTTTCAATAAAGATGTTGTATTTTTTGTATTAAGTGTAATGTAATGTTCCTAATCCCCAAAGAAACTAGAACTCTTAATCTTCTGGGTTGTATGAAGTGCAAGTTTATGTAATAAATCATGTTTAATTATAAAATAAAGAGTAGGGTTGTTATAGTTGGTATCAGAGGGAGGTTTAGTTATTTTTGGGATTAGGGTTATAAAACTATAGTGAAAGACTTAGGGATAATACTGAGTATAATAAAATAATCCCTAAATTTTTGTGAGTATAGAGTAAGTGGTTTATCAAGAAAATACATCCCTATCTGGATACACACAAGTAGAGGTGGCTCTGGCACAAATGTATATAGGGGTAAAACCTGAAAACACCGCTTTAAGATAGACTCGAACGAGAACTGGTGCACGACAAAAGGACTTTCTCTACTATTGTTTTTACACTCTTGGGGGATATTCTTCAGTAAATTCATAAGATTAGTATGAACCATTATTAAGGTAACAAAAAAAATTCCCCTAATAATAAATGTTAGGAAGTAGATCATGGATAACTTAGATCGAAGCTTATAAATTTATATGTGAAGGAGATAAATGTAATTTATAAGTTATCCTTTTTTTTTCATTGGATTCACCTTTATGTATTTAATATTTTAAAATACTTACCCCCAATTTTACTTTTAATCTATCTAATGGACAATAATAGGATGACTCGAGCTAATAATCGATGTGAAGATCAATGTGATGACTATTATAATGAGATTCCCAATACGATGGGAGTGTGAATCACAAACTTTGACAAGATACTATCTTAGTTAACTCAGGTTTTGAATAGAAACCTTGGTCAATAATAATTTCCAACCCCTCCATAAGTAATAAAAAGTCACAATCAAGAGCTTCATGAGACAAATGCCTCCTACTTTCAATGGACCATCTGATACCTCATTCGTCGAACAATAGATCAACACCATTGAGAAGATCTTATCCATCCTTATATGTTATGAATAAGTGATGGTTATTTTGACTTCTTATCATATGGAGTGTGAAGCTAATCAATGGTGAACATTGATAAAAAATATGAAGCATGAGGAAGAGATCGAGGTGATGGGATGAAAGGATTTCCAGAATATGTTTTTTGATAAATATTTCCCCACATCCTCTGTATTAAGATGGAAAGATATTTACTTTCAATAAAAAAAAGGATGATGAATTTGTTGGGATGTGTGAGGAAAAATTCACTAGACTTTCATGATATGCCTCTGGTTTTATCGTTACCCCTCAATTCAAGGTTGAACACTTCTTTGGTGGGTAAAACCTATCCTATAGAAAGCCCTAGTGATCCGAAAATTATAAAGCTATGAGAATATTGTTTGATGTTACCTCAAAGTTGATATGGAGATCATAGAATCTCAGGGGTATCATGGGGATAAGAATTAGAAAGCGAACTTTGATTCTAATAGTCCGATGGAAAAATACAATGGTGTTAAGAAATTATGGCATCCCACTTGCCAAAGGTGAAAAAAGAAGAACCCTATAAATTTCATGAAAATGACAAGGAAATAATTTAGGTGTGGGAAGGAAGGGAACTAAGATAGAAATTATCGACAAGAAAAACGCACTACTGCGATAGAGGAATGAAACACTTCATTTGATCCTCAACGCATTGTTCATTTCTATAACTACAAAGAACCATGATATTTTGTGAACTAGTGTCCTGAGCCAAGGGTTTTAGGAGGCAACCAACAACCTCAAAGGTATCAAGAGAGAGATTTTCCCATCACTACTACTGAAGTGAACCCTGATAAAAAAGTGGTGACATGTATGCTAGTTATTCATTCAAGAATAGTGAACATATTTTTTGATTCTGGTTCTATGCATTCTTTTATATCCTGAAAGTTTAGTAGAACAATACAAACACCACCAAAAATCCTGGAAGTAGAGATGTCAGTGAGAATGAAAAATGGGGAAATTATTTCATCCCATGAATATAACTCCCCCCTATCCCAATTTTTGGATTGAACTTCCCAACGAACCTCATCATACTTCCCTTGGTGGAATTTGATGCAATTTTTGGCATGGATTAGCTCTCCCTATAAAGAGCCAACATAAATTGTCGTGAGAGGGAAATCACTCTCCATATGGTGAATCGGCCCCCGATTCTATACAAGTGCATGGATGTGGATGAATCTTATTTAGCCCCATCATATCATGTATGGATATTACTTCCCTATAAGGATGCATATATTTCTCATATGATTGAGTCTAAGGAAGGGACCATCCTTGAATACTTGCATATTGTCAGGGAATTCACCGATGTGTTTCCTGAGGAATTTCCTGATCTTCCTCCTAGAAGAGATGTTTAATTATTGATCTATCTTATACCTGTGGCTCTTTCAATATCCATGACTCTATATAGAATGAATGTTGTGGAAATTGAGGAGCTAATTAAACAACTACAGTAGAATCTGGATAAAGGGTTTATATGCCCAAGTGCTTTACTATGAGGTGCACTGGTCCTCTTCATCAAGAATAAGGATGGGTCAATGTATCTTTGCATTGATTATCATGAGCTCAAAAAAATCATGATAAAGAACAAGTATACTTTTCCATTAATTGATTACTTGTTCGATCAGCTACATGGAGAAAAATACTTATCAAAGGTGGATCTGCGCTATGTGGAGCACAATACTTCTCCAAGGTGGATCTACGGTCGGGATATTACCAAGTAAGGGTGAGAAAGGAGTATATCCCCGAGACTACTTTTTGCAAAAGGTATGGTCACTATGAATTCATAGTAATTCCTTTCAGACTCACTAATTCTCCAGAAATATTCATGGAATTGATGAATAGAATTTTTAGAGATTACCTTGAAAATTTTTTGGTAGTCTTTATATACGATATTTTAATATACTCCAAAACCAAGGAGTTGTTTGAGGAACATCTAAGAACTATACTAGAGACCTTGTGAAAGGATAATATCTATGCAAAGTACATCAAGTGTGAGTTCTGGTTGAAGGAAGTCTCATTCTTTGGAAATATCATCACATGCAATGGGATATCTATGGATCCTTCCAAAAAAAAAAAATTGAGGGATGGATGAGGCCAACATATGTGATTAATATCCATATAATTATAGGGTTAACTGGATATTATCACCAATTTGTGAGATATTTCTCACAATTTTCAAACCCTCTTTCCAAGATAAAGCGGTAGGGAGTTAAGTTTTCTTGGAATGATGAATGGGAAGAAAGATTCATGGAGTTGAAGAAGTGGCTTACCACTTCCCTTGTTCTCACACTACCCACAAGTGGGGATCCTTTAGAAATCTTCAGGGATGCATTGAAGAGGGACCTGGGATATGTGTTGATGTAGAATGAAAAAGTAATCACCTATTCCTCAAGAAATTTGAAAATTCATGAGCAAAAACATCCCACACATGATCTAGAGTTGGATGCTATGATCTTTGTGTTGAAAATATGGAAAAATTATCTATTTGGGGAAAAATATGAAATATATATGGATCACAAAAGTCTCAAATATATATTCACACAGAAAGAGCTGAACATGCACCAACAAATATGGTTAGATCTCATCAATGATCACGACTGCTCAATCCATTACCAACCTAGGAAAGAAAAATAAGGTGGCAGATGCTCTAATTAGAAAGGACCCAACAATTCTATCATTTATTAGAATTGAAAAGTGTCACGACCCATCCTTGGGGCCCGTGCCGTGACTACCCCAAGCCTGCCTTCCATAGGCCAGGGGCTGGCGACTAGCACCAAGGCGTAAATCCCGGTAAAGGGAAGGCATTGCCTATGTAAAGTAAACAACAAACACCACAGAGTAAGCTGGAAGAAGTAAACACTAAGAAGAAACTGGTACAACAGTAAGTGCAGAAAGTAAGTGGGATAGAATACAAACCCAAACTAAAAGTAAAGTGCAACTGAAAAGGGAAAACAACAACTAAAAAGTAAAGCCTCAACGTCGAGCTACCCACTGGAAATCCCACCTGAAGGGTGGGTACAGAAAGCCTCCACTTCTCCTTGGGTCCAGCCAACCGCTCCGAGTACGTCCCGCCCAGTGGTCCACCTCCAGGTACCGTCCTGCCCCGCAAGCCTCCACCCCAATCAGCGTTGTCCATAGTCTGCAACCAACACAACGTAGTGCAGGCCTAGCCCGTGCAGGGGTGAGTATAAGCTACTCAGTAGGGACCCCGAGACCCCCAAAGGTCTCCCAGAATCCACAAAGGAAAGATACAATCACGAAGTAACATCTGACACTGCTTAGGTATATACCCATACATATACCTAAGTCATCAATTCTTGTTCTACTCCAACATCCGGGCCCAAGTACAACCCAATCCACACAGGAAAGCAAATATAAATCCACACAGGATAGCACAAGACAATCCACAAAGGAAAGCAAAACAGGATACAACTCACACTGGTATACTTCTTCGAATGACGATAGAGATGATCACTGATCCATCTAAGTCGTCGGACCCACAAAGGATCGATAGGTACTAACCCCCACAGTTACCCACAAAGGATCTGACCCACAAAGGATCGATAGGTAAATGACCCCCGCAAGACCCACACAGGACCGGACCCACACAGGATCTGTAGGAGCTGGCCCACACAGGACCACTGAGCGCTGACCCACACAGGATCGGACCCACACATGATCAGTAGCACTGACCCACAAAGGATCGCTGAGTGCTGTAGTCGTCACCGTCGAATCCACTGAGGATCTCTGTACAGTCGCCGTCGTCACAGTAGCAGTCGCAGCCAGCTCTAGGGTTCCCGCACACAACAAGCTCGTTCGGGAGGGTCCGCTCCATGAGCCGAGAGGCTGATACATCAACTAACACATAGTTCAGAGTTGATGTATCAAAAAGTTCCGTATCGTCAACAGGAACTCAACGTCGCAGACGGTGCGTCGATCGGACGCCCGGTCTGAGAGTTATTGGCCTTTTCGTCCCAGGGGCTCGGTTGGTTTTTAAGGCAAAACCAACCCGACCGTAATCCACCTATATCAAAACCTCAGGAGGAGTAAACGAAAAGATCCGTCTCACTTATAGGAAAACAACAAAGTCGACGGTACGTCAATTGGACGTCCGAAGCTCAAGATATGAGAGTTTCCGCTCCGAGGGCCCGGTTGGTTTCGTGTACGAACCAACCCGGCCGAACCCAAAGTATTTCAAAAGCTTGAGTCTAATATACCAAAAAGACTGTCTCGATCCAAGGATCACATCTCCGCTGACGGCGCGTCGTTCGGAGATCATCAGTTCAAGTTATGAGCAAAAGACTGAAAAGGTCCGGAAACGGGGGGTTTGGGCCCGTACCGACCCGGCCTACGCGGCCGGTGCGGCCCGGTCTGGCCCGGCCTGGGCGCAACCCGGCTGGATGGCCTGGCGGCTCGGCGCTAGCCGAGCGGCCGCACCCAAGGGAGCCGCGGCCCCTGCGCGGGGGCCGCTCCGTGTCACCGGACGCGGCTTAAGTCGCGTCCCTTCCTCCGCGGTCCCGCGCGGCCGCGGGACTGGTCAGCGCCGTCGTTTCCTGGCGGCCGGCCGGTGCCGGCCGCCGCCTCCGGCCGCCGCCTCCGGCCACCGCCTCCGTCCGCCGCCTCCGGCCGCTGCCTCCGTCCGCCGCCTCCGGCCGCCGCCTCCGTCCGCCGCCTCCGGCCGCCGCCTCCGGCCGCCGGCACCGCCGTGTCGGCGTGGCGCGCTGGCGGAGACTTCTGCGGACCACCGGACGCGCTTCGATGGTCCGATTTGCGCGCGGTCTTCGCCAGTGCTCGTCCTGGGACTCGAACTTTACTACAAACCCTTCAAAATTAACTTGCGGCCCCGTTTGTCATAGCTCGCCAATCCGCGCATCAACAAAAAACTGCGGAGGGTTGTCGGGCCGTGTTTGTTTGGCCCGCACCCTCCGCGTTAGGTGATAACAATCGGGAATAATAAATATTCAACACATGAAAAACAAACAAGGCACAATTTTAATAAAATTAAAATTGAACTTTGATCCGGGTTCTTTGTTTTAGAAGAAACAACCATGGGAATAAATATTATTCACAAATAAAACCCCTACCTCGTCGTAGTCGTCGGACGTGCGTTCTTCGCGGGATTGACCGTCGCGGAAGAAGAGGATCGTCGCGTCGCGTCGTCGCGGAAGGGCATCGCGTCGACGATCTCCGAGGGTTAAAGGAAACACACAGATTTAATTTCATGAATTAAATCCATGTTAAGGATAAAATCCACAAAGGAAATTTAAAAGATTTGAAATCTCCTACCTCAAGCAGTTGGTGATCGGAGATTGTTGCGGGGAAGAACATCGCGGAAGAAGCGTCGTGAGAGGAAAATCGCCGGCGTCGCGGAACACGGCGTCGCGTCGTCGATCTCCGAGGGTGACGACGTTCTTTTCATTCTTCGCATTCTTCGCGTTCTTCGCATTCTTCGCATTCTTCACGAAGGAGGATGAAGGCACAGAATCTCCAAATCCTCTCAACAAATCGCACCCAAGAAGAAAGATGTGTTGGTCTTATTTTATTAATATGCCAACAGTTGAAAAACAGGTTAGGAAACGAACAAATTAATTCATAGAATTAATTTCGACGAATTAACCGCCCAATTAATAGAAGCGTTTAAGAGTTTTAGAAAACTCCCTAGTTGAGTTTCATTAATGAGGAGTTTTCGCGGGTGCGTTACTTAGAGGAAAAGAAACGGTGGGGCTCGTGCGGGCCCCACCTCACAAATATCCTACCAAGAGGGTAGGATATTTTGAATTGAAACCTATCCACTTCAACTTAGCTCAAGTGGCATTAAGTGGCTTTAGGTGAAATAAAATAAAGTTGTCACACCACTTTATTTTATTTTCTTCACTTAACTCCCAAAATTAAAAAAACCACACCCGAGAAAACGTAACTCCAGAAGAGGCATTTATAAGAAAATACCGGCGCTGCGATTCCATCGGTGCCCTCAGAATTTGATTCCGAGCACCGGTTTAAATGTTAGAAAAACCTGCTCGTTCGTTCACTGAACGTACCCGAGCCAAACTTCAGAAAATGATTCCGGGCACACCGGGCCTCGGAATCAGGTGCCGTCAGAAACTGCGTTCTTGTAAAATTCCAAAGAAAATTAAGAAAAAAAATTCCTTGAATTTTACGGGTCTTTACATAACTCCCACCTCATGGATTTACGTCCCCGTAAAGATACATCATAAACTAGGGAAACAAATGTGGGTACTGAGCACGTATCTGAGCTTCCCGCTCCCAAGTGCTCTCCTGGAGGTTCCCGTGCTGCCATCTGATGCGCACTAGAGGAATCGACCATCCACGTAGGACCCGCTCCTATCGATTCTCTATCTCCACCGGGACCTCCGAAAAAGTCTCCTCATCATCAACGTCTAGCTCCCCATGGTCAATGATGTGCGTCGGGTCGTGCACGTATCTCCTCAGCTGGGATACGTGGAAGACGTCGTGCACCCGGTGCAACTGAGGTGGTAGAGCCAGGCGATAAGCCACCTCGCCAATCCTGCTGAGGACCTGGAAAGGTCCGATGAAGCATGGAGACAACTTTCCGCCTCGGCCAAATCTCCGCAAACGACGTCGAGGTGAGACACGCAAGAAAACGTGGTCGCCATCCTCGAACTCTAGTGGCCTCCGCCTCCTGTCAGCGTAAGACTTCTGCCGGCTCTGAGCCGTTCTCA
Organism: Viscum album; assembly: GCA_963277665.1. NCBI lineage: Eukaryota > Viridiplantae > Streptophyta > Magnoliopsida > Santalales > Viscaceae > Viscum > Viscum album. The sequence goes on along the minus strand of OY728138.1, from coordinate 1,041,797,568 downwards.
TCCGCTCCTGGATGACCTGGACCTTCTCTGTCATGGCACGGACCATATCTGGTCCCACAAGTGCTGACTCCCCAGGGTCTTTCCAGCACAAAGGAGATCTGCAAGGTCGGCCGTACAACGCCTCGTACGGTGCCATCCCGATGGTGGAGTGGTAGCTGTTGTTGTACGCGAACTCCACCATGGGTAGGTGGTCCTCCCAGATGCGACCCAGGTCGAGGACACATGCGCAGAGCATGTCCTCGAGAGTCTGAATGGTCCTCTCCGTCTGACCATCCGTCTGAGGGTGGAAGGCGGTGCTCAGACGTAGATGCGTTCCGAACGCCTCCTGCAACCCCTTCCAAATCCGGGAAGTAAAGCGAGCATCTCGATCAGAGACGATAGATGATGACACACCATGAAGCCGCACATTCTCCTGAACATAGAGATTCCCCAAGCTCTCCACTGAGCCCTGCTCTCTGATGGGTAAGAAGTGAGCCGACTTGGTGAGTCAGTCGACAATCACCCAAATGGAGTCGTGACCTTTGGAAGTGCGTGGAAGTCCAGTCAAGAAGTCCATATATATCCCGTCCCACTTCCACTCCGGGACCTCCAAAGGCTGTACCAAGTCTGCTGGTACCTGATGCTCTGCCGTCACCTGCTGGCAGGTGAGGCATACTGAAACGAACTCCGCCACAACCTTCTTCATGCCCAGCCACCAGTGCTCTCATCTGAGATCCTGGTACATCTTCTCCACTCCAGGATGTACCGCCAAAGGTGAAGTGTGAAACTCTCTCAGCACCTCCTCCCATAAAGCAACTAGTACCAAGGTACGCCCTCTGAAAAGGACGCTGTGCTCTGCCCCAAAGGAGAAACCATCAGGTGCCTGTCCTGAAGATAACTGCGTACGCTGCATCTCACAGTCAGCATCCCCACGCTGTGCCTCTCTGACCCGCTGCAGTAGTGTAGGAGTGACTGTGAGAGACTGAAGGAAGGCTGCTCCATCTCTATCCATGAAGGATATCTGCAAAGCGGATAGATTCTCTGTCGCCTCCTCAAGTAGCTGAAAGCCCGTCCTCCTGCTGAGAGCATCGGCTACTACGTTTCCCTTCCCAGGAGTATAGACTATCTCAAAGTCATAGTCCTAGAGGAACTCGAGCCATTGCCGCTGTCTCAAGTTCAGGTCCTTATGAGAGAATATATACCTGAGACTCTGATGGTCAGAAAAGACTGTAAAGCGCTCGCCCATCAGATAGTGTCTCCATGTCTTTAGAGCGAAGACCACTGACACTTCGAGAGCTTTCCATAAAGCTGGTGCTCTCGGAGTGTGTCCAGTACAACCCGTAAGTGATGGGTGTGCTCCTCCTCAGTCGTCGAGTATATCAAAATGTCATCGATGAAGAACACGACAAATCGATCGAGGTATGGCTAAAAGATCCTATTCATGAGGCCCATGAACACTACTGGAGCATTGGTTACACCGAATGGCATAACCAAGAACTCATAGTGGCCATACCGACATCTGAAGGCCATCTTCTGAACGTCCTCATCCCGAACTTTGAGCTGATGATAGCCTGACCTGAGGTCTATCTTCGAGAACCACCATGCTCCCTTGAGCTGATCGAAGTGGTCATCAATCCTCGGTAGCGGATATTTATTCCTCACCATCACCTGGTTCAGGTGACGATAGTCGACACAAAGTCGCAAGCTCCCGCCCGCCTTCTTGGCAAACAATATCGGGGAAGCCCAGGGTGAAACATTGGGTCGGATGAATCCCTTGCCCTGCAAGTCCTCCAACTATACTTGTAGCTCTCAAAGCTCAGTGGGGGCCATCTGATACGCTGGAGTCAATATCGGAGCTGTCCCGGGGTACAGGTCAATATAAAAGTCTACCTCTATGCGAGGAGGTAGCCCTGGAACGTCGTCGGGAAAGACGTCCGCGTACTGATCCACCACTACAGGAAAACTAGGACTCCGCACGTGAACTGCTCCTAGGATGAGTCTAGACAACTGATGAGTGATGGGCTGTCCTCTCCTCTGCGGAAGTCCATCCTGTGCTGTGAAGGCTCCCTTCTCGCCGGTGAAGGTGAACCTGCTCCCGTCGGTGCGTACACATCACACCTTGCGCCTAATGCAGTCAATATGTGCATGGACTGTAGATAACCAATCCATGCCCAAGATGACGTCGTAAGGCCTCGACGCCGCTACAAGAAGATCCCATCCGAAGCTCTCGCCTCCTAGAGCAAGCTCACACTACTGGCACCAGTGCGTAATCGTCGAGTCTGCTCCCGTAGGAGTCTCTAGCCGTAAGGATCGAGCCAACGGCTCTGTCGGAATCTCCGAGCTCCGAACAAGGGCAGCGAATATGAAAGAGTGACTCGCTCCCGTGTTTATAAGAACTGCAGAAAGGGTGGAATAGACACAGATAGTACCTCGAATCATCTCGGGCGCGCCGTGGTCGTAGGCCTCCGCTGCCTGGAGCTGTGCTTGTCTCTGCCCGCTAGCTCCCTGTGGCCGGGGTGGACCTCCTGGTGGTGGTGGTGGTAAAGCCTCAAAGTGTCGCCCACCACCTGCTGCTCGGCCAGCTCCTCTGCCTCGTCTGCCTGCTCCCTGCGGACAGCCATGGTCGACCCTCTGCCTCTGCCTGGGTGGCCCCTCAACCGTCTGCTACTCCTCGGCACAGTGGGTCGGGCAGTCACGAGCCATGTGGCCCTGCCTGCCGCATGTGTAGCACTGCCTGGCCCTCGAAAGACTGGCTCCACGCTGTGTGCCCCACACTGCTGAGCCAGTGTCCTGAGGTCGTCTGCGTGAGGGTCTGGTCTGCCTGGAACCCTGAGTCATCCATCGGCTGCCTGCTGCGGAAGACTCTGCTACCTGCCACCCTACAGTATGTCTTGCTGCTGAAGAAGTCTAAGCAAAAAAGATCTCGATCAAAAGGGCTCGCTCCAGTACTCCTGCCTGAGTCAGAATGCAGAGGGAGATCAGCGATGCCCTGATCTCATGCCTAAATCCCTTCTCAAAGGTCCGGGCCCGGAAGAATGGGTCCCGTACCATGTCGGTCGAGTAGTGAGAGAGATCGATAAATCTCGCCGAGTACTGGGCGACCGTCAAGCTTCCCTACCGCAGCTGAAGAAGCTCCTGGATGCGCACCACACGGAGGGTGGCTGGGACGAACTCCGAGTGGAAGAGGCTCTCAAAGTCCGACCAGAGAAGAGATGCCTCATCGTGCACCTGGAGCATCAAGATCCACCATCGGCCCGCTGCTGCGTGCAGTAGACTCGCTGCGAGGATCACCATGAGGTCTGCTGGTGTCCTCACTAACCGGAAAACTCGCACCACTGCCTCCATCCAGTCCTCGACTGCCTGGGGGTCCGTCTCCCCGCGGAACCTGGGCGGTCGCTGGTGCTGGAACTCATGCAGTGCACTGAGGCGACGTGCATCGTCAGCGGCTGGCACTGGAAGCATCGGTGGCTCGACGGGTAAAGGTACCGCCAGTGCCTCAGCTGTCAAAGGGCCCTGCACCGAGGCCTCGTCGCTCGGCGGGCTGTCGTCATGCTCAACTCTTGGAACCCTAGCTGGCTGCCGTCGTGGGGCCATCCTGAAAAGGAAACAGGTGCGCCACAGTCAGAACAGTATACCTGGTGGGCTAATACACGTAATCACAAAGAAAACTTGAAACACACATGCAATCAATGTTTTCGTGCATTAAGTCGGAAATCAGAAGCCAGGGTCCTGATGTACGGATATGTCGGCCGCCGCACCAACAATGGAATCCCTATACTGATAACCACACCCAATACACTTAACACTATTGCTTCACCTAGAAAAGATCAGAGTCCGCGGTAGAACCGAACTCCTCTAATACCAATTTGTCACGACCTATCCTCGGGGCCCGTGCCGTGACTACCCCAAGCCCGCCTTCCATAGGCCAGGGGCTGGCGACTAGAACCAAGGTGTAAATCCCAGTAAAGGGAAGGCATTGACTTTGTAAAGTAAACAACAAACACCACAGAGTAAGCAAGCAGAAGTAAACAGTTAGAAGAAACTGGTACAATAGTAAGTGTGGAAAGTAAGTGGGCCAGAATACAAACCCAAACTGAAAGTAAAGTACAACTGAAAAGGGAAAACAACAACTGAAAAGTAAATCCGCAACGTCGAGCTGCCCACTGGAAATCCCACCTGAAGGGTGGGTACAGAAAGTCTCCAATGCTCCTCGGGTCCAGCCGACCGCTCCGAGTACGTCCCGCCCATTGGTCCACCTACAGGTACCGTCCTACCCCGCAAGCCTCCACCCCGACCAGCGCTGTCCGTCATCTGCAACCAACACAACGTAGTGTGGGCATAGCCCGTGCAGGGGTGAGTATAAGATACTCATTAGGGACCCCGAGACCCCCGAAGGTCTCCCAGAATCCACAAAGGATAATCCAAAAAGGAAAGATACAATCACGAAGTAACATCCGACACTGCTTAGGTATATGCCCATACATATACCTAAGTCATAAATTCTTGTTCGACTCCAACATCCGAGCCCAAGTACAACCCAGTCGACAGAGGAAAGCAAACGTAAATCCACACAGGATAGCAAAACACAATCCACAAAGGAAAGAAAAACAGGATACAACTCACACTGGTATACTTCTTCGAATGACGATAGAGATGATCACTGATCCATCTAAGTCATCGGAACCATAGAGGATCGATAGGTACTAACCCCCGCAGTGACCCACAAAGGATATGACCCACAAAGGATCGATAGGTAACTAACCCTCGCAAGACCCATACAGGATTGGACCCACCCAGGATCTGTAGGTTCTGGCCCACACAGGACCGCTGAGCGCTGACCCACACAGGATCGGACTCACATAGGATCGGTAGCACTGACCCACAAAGGATCGCTGAGTGCTGTAGTCGTCGCCGTCGAATCCACTGAGGATCTCTGTACAGTCGTCGTCGTCACAGTAGCAGTCGCGACCAACTCTAGGGTTCCCGCACACAGCAAGCTCGTTCGGGAGGGTCCGCTCCACGAGCCGAGAGGCTGATACATCAACTGACACATAGTCTAGAGTTGATGTATCCAAAAGTTCCGTATCATCAACAGGAACTCAACGTCGCAGACGGTGCGTCGATCGGTCGCCCGGTCTGAGAGTTATTGGCTTTTTCGTCCCAGGGGCCCGGTTGGTTTTTAAGGAAAAACCAACCCGAACGTACTCCACCTGCATCCAAACCTCGGGCAGAGTAAGCCAAAAGATCCGTCTCACTTAGAGGAAAACAAAAAAGTCGACGGTACGCCAATCGGACATCCAAAGCTCAAGATATGAGCGTTTCCGCGCCGAGGGCCCGGTTGGTTTCGTGTACGAACCAACCTGGACGAACCCAAAGTATTCCGAAACCTTGAGTGTAATATACCGAAACTACCGTCTCGATCCAAGGATCACATCCCCGCTGACGGAGCTTCGTTCGGAGATCCGCAGCTCAAGTTATTAGCAAAAGACCGAAAAGGTCCAGAAACGGGGGGTCTGGGCCCGGACCGACCCGGCCCAATCCCCCCTGGGCCGGCCCGAACCAGGTCGACCCGACCCGTGTCCGACCCGGCCGGCGGGGCCCGGCCTGGGCGCGACCCGGCTGGCCGGCCCGGCGGCTCGGCGCTGGCCGAGCGGCCGCACCCAAGGGAGCCGCGACCCCCGCGTGAGGGACGCTCTGTGTCACCGGACGCGGCTTAAGCCACGTCCCTTCCTCCATGGCCCCGCGCGGCCGCAGGACCGATCAGCGCCACCGCGGCTGAAGCCGCGACAGGTCTTCCCGGCGGCGCACCGGGCGCCCTCGCTTCCTGGCGGCCGGCCGCCGGCACCGCCGTGCCGGCGGGGCGCGCTGGTGGAGACTTCCGCGGACCACCGGACGCGCTTCGGTGGTCCAATTTGCGCGCGGTTTTCGCCAGTGCTCGTCCCAGGACTCGAACTTCACTGCAAAGCCTTCAAAATTAACTTGCGGCCCCGTTTGTCGTAGCTCGCCAATCCGCGCATCAACGAAAAACTACGGAGGGTTGTCGGGCCGTGTTTGTTTGGCCCGCACCCTCCGCGTTAGGTGATAACAATCGGGAATAATAAATATTCAACACATGAAAAAAAAACAAGGCACAATTTTAATAAAATTAAAATTCAACTTTGATCCGGGTTCTTTGTTTTAGAAGAAACAACCATGGGAATAAATATTATTCTCAAATAAAACCCCTACCTCGTCGTAGTCGTCAGACGTGCGTTCTTCGCAGGATTGACCGTCGCGGAAGAAGAGGATCGTCGCGTCGCGGAAGGGCGTCGCGTCATCGCAGAAGGGCGTCGCGTCGACGATCTCCGAGGGTTAAAGGAAACACACATATTTAATTTCATGAATTAAATCCATGTTAAGGATAAAATCCAAAAAGGGAATTTAAAAGATTTGAAATCTCCGACCTCAAGCAGTTGGTGATCAGAGATTGTTGCGGGGAAGAACGTCGCGGAAGAAGCGTCGTGGGAGGAGAATCGTCGGTGTCGCGGAACACGGCATCGCGTCGTCGATCTCCGAGGGTGACGGTGTTCTTCGCGTTCTTCACGTTCTTCACGTTCTTCGCATTCTTCGCATTCTTCACAATGGAGGATGAAGGCACAAAATCTCCATATCCTCTCAACAAATTGCACCCAAGAAGAAAGGTGTGTTGGTCTTATTTTATTAATATGACAATAGTTGAAAAACAGGTTAAGAAACGAACAAATTAATTCATAGAATTAATTTCAATGAATTAACCGCCCAATTAATAGGAGCGTTTAAGAGTTTTAGAAAACGCCCCAGTTGACTTTCATTAATGAGGAGTTTTCGCGGGTGCGTTACTTAGAGGAAAAGAAACGGTGGGGATCATGCGGGCCCCACCTCAAAAATATCCTACCAAGAGGGTAGGATATTTTGAATTGCACCCTATCCACTTCAACTTATCTCAAGTGGCTTTAAGTGGATTTAAGTGGCTTTAAGTGAAATAAAATAAAGTTATCACACCACTTTATTTTATTTTCTTCACTTAACTCCCAAAATTAAAAAAAACCACACCCAAGAAAATGCAACTCCGGAAGAGGCGTTTCTAAGAAAATACCGGCGCTGCGATTTCATCGGTGCCCTCAGAATTTGATTCCGAGCACCGGTTCAAAAGTTAGAAAAACTTGCTCGTTCATTCACTGAACGTACCCGAGCCAAACTTCGGAAAATGATTCCGGGCACACCGGGCCTCTGAATCAGGTGCCATCAGAAACTGCGTTCTTATAAAATTCCAAAGAAAATTAAGAAAAAAATTTCCTTGAATTTTACGAGTCTTTAAAAAAAGGATCAAATATTCTTATATTTTAGAAATATGGACATGGGAATCATAAAAAAGGAAACATCATCAATATTTTCACAAATCATTTCTCAACCATCTCTTTTGAAAAGGTTAAAGGATGCTAAAAAAGTTGACGTAGTAATTCAAAATAAAGTGGAAACTAATAGAAAAGGGAAATCCTTGGAGTTCAATGTTAATGAAGATGGAATTGTGAGATTTGGGTCAAGACTATGTGTTACATCATATTCAGAGTTAAAGAAAGAACTTTTGGATGATGCACATAGTTTTAATTTCTCCATTCACCCAGGAAACACAAAGTTGTATCAGGATATAATGACCATTATTGGTGGGATAACATGAATAATGAGATCGCTGAATATAAAACAAATTGTTTGGTATGTAATCAAGTGAAGGATGAGAGGAAGAAGTCTAAGGAGGTCATGCAACCATTACCCACACCAACAGGGAAATGGGAGAACATCACAATGGACTTTGTCACCCAAATTCTGAAGACATCTGAAGGAAACAATACTATCTGGGTTTTGTGAATAATCTTACAAAGACTGCACACTTCATTGAAATTTGAGTAGATTTCTCATTGGATCTATTCACACAGATATAGATCAAAGAAGTGGTAAGGCTTCATGTTGTACCACTATCTATTGTATCCGATCGAGATCCATGATTCACCTCTAAGTTCTAGAAGAGTATCCAAAATGCTCTGAATACTGAGCTGAACTTCAGTATGACTTATCATACTCAAACTGATGGACAATTTGAGAAAACCATCCAAACCCTTAAAGGGAATGTTTAGGGCATTCTCAATGGACTTCAAAGGAGGATCTGATTAACATCTTCCTCTGGTTGAGTTCTCTTACAAAAATAGTTTCCACTCATGCATCCAAGTGGCTCCTTATGAATCCCTTTATGGGAAGTGGTAAATAATTCCAGCATGTTGGGATGAAGTTGGGGAGCACAAACTTCTAGGTTCATAAATGGTCGAAGAAATGGTAGAGAAGGTTAAGACCATACAACAACACATCAAAGCTGCTCAGAGTTGAAAAAATAACTACAATGACAAATGTAGATGCGACCTAGAGTTTGATGTTGTAGATGTTGTTTTCCTCTACATATCTCCATGTAATAGAGTGATGATATTTGGGAATAAGGGAAAAATTATTCCATAGTACATCGACTCTTTTGATATCCTTGATCACATTAGAGAATTGGCCTATCGATTGGCACTCCCACCGAACCTATCTCAAGTACATGATGTATTCTATGTATCACTCTTGAGGTAGTACATACCTGACCCATCACATGTACTCAATCCATAGGTGGTACCATTTTAGAATGACCTCTCCTATGATGAGAAGCCAGTGAAGATCTTAGATTATAGAGAAAAATTTCTATGAAATAAGATGATGCCCCTCATCAAGGTGTTGTGAAAAAACCACAAGTTTGAAGAAGCAATTTGGGAACAAGAGTAAGTGACGAGGTAGAGTTACCCTCATCTGTTTTAGTGTGGGAAAAGGAAATTTTGAGGGTAAAATTTCTTAAGGGGGGAATGTTGTAACGACCTGATCATTTATGAATAAAATTCCTTTTCTTTTAATTTATTATGGATATATAAAACACATAAATTCTTTTTTTTTATTATTATTGGGTTTAAATGACCGTTAAGTATCATTATTGTTGATAATATAGCCATTGAACAGTGATCACACGACTAATATAAATATAAGGTTTTAAAAAATCCTTTCGAAATAGAAAAAGGAGATGATGGCCTCATCCAATAGACTCGGGCCATACAAAGTTCATTTTTTGGAGCTCATAAAGGAGGTAGCATCACTGGTCTTATCTCTTGACCAAGTACAAGCTGATCTTCAACATGTTAAGCTTGAATGAAATCGCATACGGAAGAAGTTAAAGTTAATAGATATTGCCACCCAGGCAATGTTATCTGAGTCACCCTAAGATTCTGTCACCATCGCACACCTTACCCTTATTTCTTATGCAAGTGTTATAAGGGGTTATGTAATAAGGTATTAGGTACTTATCATGTAATCCTTTTTTATAAATACAATCCATATTCTATCAATTCCTTTATGGGAATAGTCATTCTTAAAAAAATGATGAATTTGATAAATTGATTTTTCATGTACTTTTGAGAAATATATACATTATTATATTAAACTATGGTTTTTATTAATAATATTATAAAAAAAATCTTATAAATGATGATTGTATCAGTTTTTATCTATAATGATTAGGTAATCAGTTTGATAAGAGTTATATTTTTATACAATAAAACAAAAAGTGTAATTTTATAGAAATTATTTTAAGGAATTAATGAATTTTTGAAAAAATTAATATTTTAATAAAATATTATTATAAAATTACTTTTATTAATAATAATTTAGTATATATTTTTTATGAAGTCAAATGTAATTTTTATTAGGTTTTAAAAACTATTTTGTCAAAACCCATCAATTTTCAATAAATATCGCTTCTCATTTTAAAAGTGAAAATTCACATATTTATAAAATTATTTAGATAAAATTAATATTATTTTTGTAATTATGATGTCAAAATTATCCAACGGTGAATTTTTTATAATTTTTTGAGACAGTCAAATTTTTGGGTAAAAATTAAATAATATATAAATATATAGTGTGTTTTATGACATCATAATGACTCAATAGTGATGTAATAAATACCATAGAAGTAATATTAGAAAAAATATATGTTTTAATTTTAAAATAATGAGATTTTATATTTATTTGACTTATTTTATAATGCCTTAGCGAATCGTCCAAAATGTTTAATATATTTTATGATTTTAATACTCATTTCCTTGAGGGTTTGACTCAACTCCACATAATCAAGGGAAATATTTTAATATATTCAGAGCATGTAATTATAAAATAATTTTTTCCACTTCTATTTGTAAAAAACCATTGGAAGGTTTTTGGTTTTGAATATTTTAGTGTGTAGTGTCCAAAACCTAAATAATAAATAATTCCCCCTCTTTTCCTATATAAACCCACCCAAGAACCCATTAATATTCATTCAAAATCCTTTAAGATCTTCCTCACTATTATCTCCACTCCCTAGAGTCCTCCCAAGGTTCTCCCAAGCTCCCAAGTAGCCTCTACCAAGCCTTTGGGATCACACATCCAAGTAAGGGATATTCACTTTCCTTCCTTTCTCATTTTTTGTCCAAGTTTCCTTATGTTGTTATACCCTTTTATTTTTCAATTAAAATTATGGGGTATGTTTTAGAATCTACCCCATACTGCCCTTATTATTTTATAATGATGATACACCTATTTCTCTCTCATTAATCCCTCCCATGTACACCCATTACCATACCAAAATTTCGTAAGAGTTATTCCATTTCTCCTCTTTCTTCAAGTTTCTTTATTATGTTATGCATTCTATGTCAAAATTCCTTGTGTTGGTAAAAGTATTTATATGACCCCAATTACTATAAATTTAATTTATATATTATGAGATACCCCTTTTACTCTCATCAACCATTTTTATAAATTTTTATGTCACGCCGTTAAGCTGCCGAAATTACACCGCGATTTTCCTTGCCAAAATCATCATGTAGTGAATACCATGCCAATTTCTCTATCAAGGGTATTCACATTTATGCACATATACTAATTTATTACATAATTTAATGTATGTATTATATATTCCTTGTTCATGGAATGACTAATGATGTTGAATGAATCCGTGTTTTATGATCTATGTGGCACACTTAAGCATGAGATTGAAATGATTATGAAGGGTGCACCCTGATATGGATCCAATGCATTGGGTAATGTTTAGTATCATGATACATCATGTTGGTATAAGGTTTTACCTAATATATTTATAGGAATTTTTTTCCATCATGTTGGGATAGGGGTTTACCTGATTCCTTTATATAAATGATGCAGTGTTTTAAGATGTTGCCACATTTCCATGTTATGACAATCATGCTATATCATGCCTTTATCTTCATGTTTCGCTTATGATCCATTGATATTACTGCTGCCTAACATGTATTGTATTCTTCATGTTATGCCTTTTTTATTACATTTCTGGTCTTTATAGCTCACCCTTTTCTTATGTATGTCCTTAGGTTACCCCATGAAATGCTAAGTATGAAAGAATGTTGTGGTCAGGTAAAATAAGTTTTCAAAAAAGATATTGTATTTTATGTCTTAAGTGTCATGTAATGTTAGGCCCCAGCCTTAAACATTACATAATATTTAATTAAGTTAATAATTCACATTTAGTATCTTTTCAGGTTTAGAGATTTAGAAAATTAGGTCACAACTTATAGATAAAAACTTGATTATTACATGTAGACACTTCTACTCAGTATCCATTTTTCATAAAATAATAAAATCTTAAAAAAATAAACATTTATAGTTCTATATTTTAGACAGAATGACTTTTAGTTGATCCCATCCTTTACCCTATTCATATTTATGTCCTGTAAAAAACATTTCAAAAACATGGGATGAGTATAAAAATCTCAGTAAGGGATATAAAATCAAGAAAGAAAACATTAGTCCATCAATACATACAAAACATAATCTCTTTAACATACCTCATGAAATCATAAGATTTATGAATAACACTTAGAAATCATAAATCATAAAGGTAACTTGTGGAATCCATAACATACTTACGTTGCAGCTTCCACAGCTACTTAGGGAGTTATGTTTGGATTACACATCACAATATATTTCCTAAATATCTTAGGAGAAACTTTAAGGTTGACCTCTGTCACGTTACCCAATGCAATGGAGAGCTCTCTCAGGCTCCCCTGCCTTAGGTTTATCATGGAACCACCCATATATGTAAACAATACCCAAGAACCATAACATATTCATAATGCATAAAACCAGCATAAAGGAAAGATAACATTTCCACGTTGGATTCACAAGATATCAGTTCAAGATATTGACATAATCAATTCATTTAAAACATTCAAAAAGAAGAGTTTTGAATCAAAGTGTCCCATACCACTCTAAAACTTTTGAAAGTAATTTACACTTTAAAACACTAATGTACATATAAATAAATCTTTAAAATAATTTCTAAAACATGTACTTGAAATATAAATATTTAGAAGATTTAATCTTTAAAACATTTAAAATGATGTTTTAGTTAAAGAATCCTTTACCACTTGAGAAACTCTTGAATAAAAATCATTAAAGAATAAAATCAAATAAAACTATAAATATCATTAGAATATATAAATTCATGATATAAAATGTCAAAACAGTTGTATATACACCTTATAGGATAATAAAGGTGCACAATATCAAGATATGACTCAATGAAAGGATATTGAGACGTAATCCATTACAAAGATTGTACCATTAGATTAAGGATAAATCAATGAAATAATTATGTGTGAAAAATATAAATACACACAATATAAGTGGATATTATGTGTAAAAAAATCATTGTTCATTCACACATATTCATAGAACAACAAAATCAAGAAGTAGAAGTTTAACCCAAAGAATTGAAATTGGGTTAAGAAGTTCCCTTACAAATATGCAGCATCCTAACAACATCACTTAAAAATTAAGAAAATGAGTTGATGAGAAAGAAAAGGGTCTCTAATCACAAGGAAATAAAATTTACAGCAATGAGTATATATAAGAACATATCCCAACATTTGATAATTGAAATTTATAGACATAACATAAAAGAATTCTTTGACTAAAAGAGAAGGGTGAAATTTTCCCTTACAAAGATCATTTTGTAAATAAAATAGATTGATTATGTGTATTCACTCTAAGTACACATAAATCAATTATAAATACAATATATGATAAAAAAAATTTGTTTCTCACATAATCATATCATGACATAATCAATAAGTAGAATTTTAACCCAAAGAATGTAAATTGGGTTAAGGGGTTCCCTTACCTCGTGTCAGACTTGACTCGTTCGTTATTTAGTCTACTAAATAATAAAATAAAGTTAATTTATACTTGATTAGACAAGTTTTCAGGTTTATTATTCCTTTTATATCACTTATTACCACGTTATAAACATTTCATAATCATTTAAGTTAATAACAGTCGTTTTGTTGATATTTGGTACTTGAGTCAAAAATGAACTAATTATAATTACAAGTTGTCCATGTGGTAAAAAGTAGATTATCTCCATAATGATATTCATTATTTAGATATCATATATATAATATATATACAGTATATTTATTTATTTATAATATTATATAACATTTGTAGATAATAAATGAAATGCATTGTTCATGGTGACAATAAGCCGTACGTACGCATGAACACTACTTCCTTTTCTATTTCATATTTAATGGAATGAAAATTTAATTATAAATAGGTATATTATAAATAAATTATAATATATATGTTATATATGTTACATAATTTCCATAATTACATTCTTTATATGTTCCATGCATACCATGAACGAGTCATATCACTTTGAGGGGGTGGTAGTCTGCACTTCCTCAAATGGAATTATCGTATATATAAAACCTGAAAATCATAAAGATATGTTTTAAATGGGAATTATAGTAGCATATAGATAAAATATATATCATATATATCATATATAATTTCAGTTCCATCATAATGGCCACCATGAGAGGCGGTAGGATATAATTGAAGAATCATCATTTCGTGAGGCAGTAGTTTGCCATCCACAGAAACAATATGTTCGTATCCATTAGATGGAGGTGTGTGGAAGTTTAGTTAGAATAATTATCATAAAAGCAACCTAGTATATTTATGATACTGGTATTTTTATGTAAACAAATAATAAGAAGATCATAGGGAGTAGAGAAGGAAAATAAAAGAAAAGAACTTGAGAGAGGACATTACCTTTAAATCAGGTAACTCCCTTTGGTTTGAACCAAAATGCTTTCTTGAATTTGCTTATGCCTTGGGAAAGTCTTCTATGAGGAAGATAGGGATTTTGGGAGCTTATTTAAGTAGAGTTTGGATGATACAAGAGGATTGAGAGTTGTGAGTAATGGGTTAGAGGTGATGGCCTTTTATAAGGGGGAGGAGGGGCTCTTTAGGAATGTTTTAAAATATTATTTTATTATAAAATTAATTTCAATTTAAAAAGGTCATAAATTCATTTTATTCTAATATAATCTAAGTATGGTTCGAAATTATCTCATTCGATGGATTTTAGACAAGCTTAGGGCATATAATTGACCTTATCTTTTAGATTTAACCCTTAGTTAACTAATTTAACTTTTACCATGTCCTCTTGTATATTCATACTATATGGTTAATATATTTAATATAAAATTCCAAGAGACCCAAAATGGATCATTAATTAAATTTGTAACATCATATATGCCAGTTAGAAAAATCTTAGATTTTTAGGATTATTTTATCATTTAATAAAATATTAATTGCTTTAAAAACTCATTTATGTCAATTTATATACTATTCATATCAAGACTTTATAAAAAATCTATAAAAACTTTATTATTTTGAATAAACTTAATTAATTGAAAGATAACAAGTAATTTTTTCCCTAAAATTCGTGTATGTAATAAAAAGTTTCAAAATAAATTTATTTTAATATTTATAATCTCATTTATTTAAAACATCCATTAAAAAGGTAATCACTACATCGTTATTGTGTCACAAATAAATTTATTTAATTGATGTCTAAAAATTATAAATAAAATACCATGATTTATGAAATATTTTTATCTTTCTAATTAATATTTATAGTAAAAAATATCAATTATATAAACCCATATAACTTTTTTTACTAAAAGGTATATGTTTATGTTACATTTTCCTTAACTTGTAAATTAATTTTTATAAAATGTCATTTTCACTTACAAGTGGCTCCATGGGGTCCCAAAATCGACCCAAGTATTCCAATGGTTGGAAATGTATCATACAATAGGTTTAGAACATGTGTTAGCATAATTTAATATTATTATAATATTATTTTTTTACCTTTATTTACCAGATTTACTCTTTAACCATGGTAAATAAAATATTTACTAAAGTAACTATTCATAATGTCTAAAAATAAATGTTACCTATTTAAAAATTTGGACCTAATGATTCCAAATATGGAATCCATTTTTCCAAATTCAAAACACAGAAGTTGCAGAAAATAATTTAAAATTAATCCCGTTGTCAAAACGAAAAAGGGTGTTTTTAAGAAATAATAACTATGAAAAGATTGACATGTGTTTATGTCTAAGTAAAAAGTGAAATTACTCTAATGACCAACATTGCATTAAATGGTAAAAATATAATCTAATTACACTTTAAAACCAATTAAAAATATAGTCTAATCATATAAATAAATTATATATTAAAATGCATCTTTGAATTAAAATGTAGTATTTTTCACTATTCATCAAAAAAATGAAATTTATCATAAAAATACCAAAATTTTACCCAAAGTAAATTTTTTATGTCCTGATTCTAAAGAATAAGTTTATTTTTTCAAATGTAACATATAAAAGAGAGAAAAACTAGATTTAAAAAGTTTTCTCCATCAAAAGGTTGTAAATCAACCTTTTAAAGAATATTAGAGTATTTGATAATTAAAATCTGATACATTCTTATTTTAAGCCCCTAAAATTTATTGGATAAAATTATTTTTTTTAAAAAACATGTAAAATCATATTTTAGTTAGTTCTATTTATTCTTTCCAATACAATGGCTAGGTGTTAACTACCATTTAAAATAATAATAATATTATATTATTTTTCGGTATAACTCAAAATTGTGTGCGACATAAGATTTCAAAGAAACCCATTGTTGCGTGTTGAGTAAGCTATTGAACAAAGTATCCCTTTTAACATAAAATTAATATATTATTCATAAATATTAATAGATATGAAAAATTATTATTCTATAAATACCTGGGTCGTTACATCCTTCCCAGTTTTGGAAATTGTGTCCTCGTAATTTTAAAATTGTTCTTGGAAAATTCATTGAAAGTACCATATCAGAAAAAGAGTCAATAAAACTACTAGTTTAAAAGAAATAATTAAAAGTAAAAAGGTCACCCAAGATAAAATATACTAGGATTCTATGAAAACATGGATATGAAGGAGAAACTAAGTGTCAAGTTCTAATATAGAGTGATAGAAAACATGATTGGGAGAAAGTTAACCACCAGAAAACCACAAACTTCTGATAGGTTAATCGGTCTTTTATTCCACAGTAGGAAAAGTAAATGTACAATTTTTTTTGTTTTAGGTTACCTTTCATAAATTTGGATAATTTATTTATGAGATTGACTAAGGACATAAATAAATATACTTACTTTTCATGTTGAGTTTTACCCTTTAACAAACTCATCTTTTCTCCAAACGATGAGTATTCAAGATGACTTGGTCACACTTGAAGTGATAGAATCAACTTCTAGAGAATCACATAATCCAAAAAAGATGAACTATATTTTTTTTTCCTTATACATAAACCAAAACCAAAATGGTTAGTACAAAATCAGATGATCACCAAAAATGTTAATCCTTTATAGAAAGAAATATTACTCTTAATCTGAAAAATTCAATAAACATCACCCAAAGTTAAACAAAGACCATTCAATACACAATTTTCCTTAAAATTCTTCAAAGCAATCCAAACTAATATTGAAACCCAAAACTCATAAGGATTTGATCACATAGTCTTCCATGGTAAATCTTAACATTTATCTCTAAATAACATCAACTACTCTTAAAGTCTCATACTGAAAAGTAATTAACTTAATCACATATTATCAAAGATAGGTTAATAATTTCCATAACTAACCCAAATCACTATAAGTCCACAATAAAAACATATATTCTTCCAAAATAATATTTCCACTATTACTCCACAAATCAAATCCTATAGTATTCTATTTTCCTTAGGTATATAGTGTTCCCAAAAGAGCAAACGTCTTCCAAAATAACCTTTATCAATTAATCACCAAATCATTTTATTGTTCTAAGAATATCCATTTTATAAAACATAAGATCCAAAATCAACATATTATTGATCAATAAAATAATTTAACTAAAAAAATAATAATTCATACTAACCAGGGACTTCAAGTAGGCCAATGGTAGGTGATAAATCCCAGTCACACTTTGGTTGTGGGTTTGATTCCTACAATTTTTTCCGACATGACGGGTTTTCAAACGGTCTGCATGTTGTCCTTTTTCAAAAACCATATAATTATAATAATGTATAAAAAGAGATAAAATTATTAAAAATATCCATAACATGTTTTAACCTCAAAGGTTATTTCATACGTCACATTTTGAATCCCAAAAACCAATAACCCATAATTTCATCAAAAAAAAGATCACATGAACCCCTAAGGTTATTCATTATGTCCATACAAGAAAAGACAATTCTTCCTTGAATAACATTATCACATATTAGACTTCAGGGTTACACATATTAGAAAAAGTATCCCAAAATAATCCTATCATTAATACATTTTAAACATATCATCATCCATAGATCCAACATAACTCTTCAATTCCTAGAAATCTTAATCATCGAATATTATTTATGATCATTTATCCATGTTTTTCCAAATTTTTATTTTATACTTCTTTCCTTAAAAAAATCATGAATCATATCCTAATATTCAATAATGTCAAAACATCAAAAAACAAATAATCCATAACTTTCATTGGTCATTGTCAGTTTACTCATCCTTAATTGGAATGGAATTAGGTATTGGTATACATACATTTGTATGGTCCTACTCATCCCATTCCGAAACCTTATTCATAGGACATATATTTTTATAATGATCATGAAAACCACATTTAAAACATTCAATTGATCCTTCAGAAAGAACTTCTTTCCCTTTTCTGGAGTGAACTGGACTCTTCCTTTTTTCCATGGAAGGTTATTGATTTATGACCTTCATTAACACATCTAAAACATCTTCCCATCCCTTTGAAGCATTTTCCTAGGTGTTTCTTTCCTAATCCTCAACTCATAGGTTTTTGAATATACATACCTTTATGATTATTACCCGAACTTCCATTAGGATTTGTTTTTCGTATATATGATACCTTAGAAAAATTACCAAGGTTCAAGTGGTCAATCATGACTCAAGATAGTTAGTTGATAATAACCATAAGAGTTCTCATTTCAACTCCCATTTCATTCGTTTTCTTATTCAGAAAACCTTCACAGTTTTCTTCACATCCATTGTTATGTTGGTGCCTGCTAGATCCAACTATTTTCTAAAACCAAAAAGGTCAGTGTGAGTATATCAGTAAAATCAACATATAACATATTATGAGGAGGGTAAAGACTAAGATGTGATTATTCATGTTATATTAAACTCATTCAATTTATCTAAAATAACTATGACTCTTTCTAATATGATAACCATTATGGTTATATCACTTAATCTTAAATTACACCATTATCTCTAAAGTTATCTAAACCGACCTCTGATACCAATGGTAAGGCCCCATCCTTAAACATTACATAATCTTGGATTAAGTTAATAATTCATATTGAGGATCTTTTCAGGTTTAGAGATTTATAGAATTAGTTCATAACATATACATAACAACTTGAATATTACATGTAGACACTTCTACTCAAAATCCATTTTTTTCATAAAATAAAAAACTCTTAAAAAAAGAAACATGTCTAGTTTAATGTTTTAGAGAACATGAATTTCCCTTGATCCCATCCTTGAACTTATTCATCTTTAGGTCTTGTGGAAAACATTTCAAAAACTTTGGATGAACATAAAAATCTCAATAAGGTATACAAAATCAAGAAAAAAAACATTAGTCCATCAACACATACAAAACATAAGCTCTTTAATATACCTCATGAAATAATAAGATTTATGAATAACACATAGAAATCCTAAATCATTAAGGTAAATTGAAGCATCCATAACGTAATTACGTTGTAGATTTTACAACTACTTAGGGAGTTATATTTGGAATACCCATTACAATATATTCCCTAAATATCTTAGTATAAACATTAACGTTTACCTTCATCACGTTACCCAATGAATTAGAGAGCTATCTGGGGCTCACCCGCCCTAGGTTTATCATTGAACCACGCATATACATAAAAAATACCCAAGAACCGTAACATACACATAACACATAAAACTATCACAAATAAAAGATAACATTTCCACATTGCATTCACAAGATATCATTTCAAGATATCGACATAATCAATTCATTTGAAACATTCAAAAATAAGCGTTTTGAATCAAAGTGTCCCATACCACTCTAAAAGTTTTGAAAGGAATTAACATTTTAAAACACTCATGCCCATATAAATAATTCCTTAAAATAATTTCTAAAACATAAACATGAAAGATAAGGATTTAGAAGATTAAATCTTTAAAACATTTAAAATGATGTTTTAGTTAAAGAATCCTTCACCACTTGAGAAACTCTTGAATGAAAATACTTAAAGAATAACATCAAAGAAAACTATAAATATCATTAGAATATATAAATTCAAGATATAAAATGTCAAAATGGTTGTATATAAACCTTATAGGATAATAAAGGTGCAGAATATCAAGATATGCCTCAATGAAAGGAGATTGAGACGTAGTCCATTACAAAGATTGTACCATTAGATTAAAGATAAATCAATGACATAATTATGTGTGAAAAATATAAATACACCCAATATAAGTGGATATTTAGTGTAAAATAATCATATTTAATTCACACATATTCATAGCACGAGAAAATCAAGAAGTATAAGTTTAACCAAAATAATTGAAATTGGCTTAAGAAGTTCCCTTACAAAAATTCGGCAGCCTAATAGCGTCACTTAAAAATTCAGAAAAATGATCTGATAAGAGATAAAAGGGTGTTTAATCACATGTAAATAAAATGTACAACGATAAGGATATAGAAGAACATATCTGAATATTTGATAATTGAAATTTATATATATAACATAAAAAAAGTCTTTAACTAAAAGAGAAGGATGAAAGGTTCCCTTACAAAGATCATTTTGTAAATAAAATAGATTGATTATGTGTATTCACTATGAGTAAACAAAAATAAATTATAAATACAATATATTATAACAAAATTTATTTCTCACATAATCATATCATGACATAATCAATAAGTAGAATTTTAACTCAAAGAATGAAAATTGGGTTAAGGAGTTCCCTTACCTCGTGTCAGACTTGACTCGTTCATTCTTTAATATCCTGAATAATAAAATAAAGTTAATTTATACTTGATTCTGAATTTTTTGAAAGTTTATAATTCCTTTTATATCACTTATTAAATCATTATAAACATTACATAATCATTTAATTTAATAATGATCGTTTTTTCGATATTTGGTACTTGAGTCAAAAATGAACTTCTTATAATTACAAGTTGTCAATGTGGTCAAAAGTAAATTATATATAGAATTATATTAATGATTTAGATATCATATATATCATATATATCCAGTATATATATATATTTATAATAGTACATAACATTTGAAGATAAGAAATGAAATGCATCGTTCATTGAGACGGTAAGCTGTACGTATGCATGAATGCTACTTTCATTTCTATTTCGTATTTAATGGAATAAAAACATAATGATATATAGGTATATTATAATTACATTATAATATATATGTTATATATGTTACATAAGTTTATTAATTCCATCATTTATATGTTCCATGTATAGCATGAATGAGTCATATCACTTTGAGGGGGCGGTAGTTTGCACTTCCTCAAATGAAATTATCATATATACACACCATGAAAAGAATAATGGTATATTATAAATGATAATTAAATAAGAATATAGATTAAATATATATAATATATATCATATATAATTTCAGTTCCATCATAATGGCCACAATAAGAGGTGGTAGGAGATAATTGAACAATCATTGTTTCGTGAGGCAGTAGTTCACCGTCCATAGAAACAATATGCTTGTATCCATTAGATGGAGGTGTGTGGAAGTATAGTTCAAATAATTATCATAGAAAAACATAGTATTTTGAGGATACTAGTGTATTTATATAGAAAAATAATAAGAAGATAAAATTGAGTGGAGAAGGAAAATAAGATAAAAGAACTTGAGAGAAAACATTACCTTTAAATCAGGTAACTCCCTTTAGTTTGAACCAAAAGGATTTATTGAAATTTCTTCTGCCTTGGGGAAGGATTCTAGGAGGAATATAAGGATTTTGGTATCTTATTTTAGCAGAGTTTGGATGATCCAAGAGGCTTGAGATTTGTGAGTAATGGGTTAGAGGTGATGGCCTTTTATAAGGGGGAGGAGGGGCTCTTTAGGAAAGCTTGAAAATATTATATTATTATGAACTAAATTTCGATTTCAAAATGTCCCAAACTCATTTAATTCGAAGATAATTTTATTATTTTTATAAATCCTATCATAAAATGGGTTTTAGACAAGTTTAGGGCATAAAAGTAATATTATATTTTAGATTTAACCCTTAGTTAGCTAATTTAACTTTTTTCATGTCCTCTTGTATATTCATACTATATGGTTAATTTATTTACTATAAAATTCCAAGAGACCAAAAATGGATCATTAATGACATTTTTAACATCATATATATCATTTGGAAGAATATTATATTTTTAAGATTATTTTACAATTTAATAAAATATTAATTGTTTTAAAAACCCATTTATGTCAATTTATATACTATTCATATCAAGACTTTTTCAAAAATATATAAAAACTTGATTATTTCAAAAAACCTTAATTAATTTAAATATAAAAAGTCATTATTATCCCTAAAATTTTTGTATGGCATAAATTTTTTTAAAATAAATTTATTTAAATATTTATAATCTCATTTATTTAAAACATTCATTAGAATGATAATCACTATATCATAATTGTGTCAGAAATAAATTTATTTATTTGATTTTTAAAAATTATAAATAAAATACCATGATTTATGAAATATTTTTATCTTTTGAATTGATATTTATAGTTGAAAATATCACTTATATAACCCCATATAAAAATTTATTTACTAAAAGATATATGTTTACGTTGCATTTTCCTTAACTTTAAATTAATTTTTATAAAATGTCATTTTCACTTACAAGTGGCTTCATGGGGTCCCAAAATCGACTGAAGGATGCAAATGGTCAGAAATTTATCATTCAATAGGGTTAGGACACATGTTAGGGTAATTTAATATTATTATAATATTATTTTTTCCCTTATTTACCAGATTTACCCTTTAAATATGGTAAATAAAATATTTTCTGAAGTTACTATTTATAATATCTAAAAATAAAACTTATCTATTTAAAAAATTTGAACCTACTGATTCCAAATATGGTGTCCATTTTTCCAAATTCAAAACAAAAAATTTGCAAAAATTAATTTAAAATTAATTCCCGTTGTCAAAACCAAAAAGCGTGTTTTTAAGAAATAATAAGTATCAAAAGATTGCCATGTGTTTATGTCTAAGTAAAAAGTGAAATTACTTACAATGAAAAAAATTGGATTAAATTGTAAAAATATAATATAATTACACTTTAAAACCAATTAAAAATACAGTCTAATCATATAAATAAATTAGATTAAAAGACAGTTTTGAATTAAAATGCAGTATTTTTCACTATTCATCAAAAAATAAACTTTCTCAGAAAAATACCAAAATTTTACCCAAAGTAAACTTTTATATACCTATTCTAATGAAGAATTTTATTTTGTCAAATGTAAACTATAAAAGTGACAAAAACTAGATTTAAAAAGGGTTCGCTATCAAAAGGCGTTAAATCGACCTTTTGAAAAATATTAGAATATTTCATTATTAAAATCAGATTCATTCTTATTTTATGCCTTTAAAAATTATTGGATAAAAGTAAAAACATTTAAAAAACATGTGAAATCATGTTGTAGTTAGTTTTGTTCATTCCCGCCAATACAATGGCTAGGCGTTAACTACTATTTAAAATAATAATATTATTATATTATTTTTCGGTATAACTCAAAGTTGTGTGAAAAATAAGATTTCAAAGAAACCCATTGTTGCGTGTTGTGTATGCTATCGAAAAAAGTGTCATATTTAACATATAATTAATATATTATTCATAAATATTAATAGATATGGAAAAGTATTATTCTATAAATACCTGGGTCGTTAAATTTAATGTTCCTAATCCTCAAAGACACAAGACCTCTCGATATTTTGGGTTGTATTAAGTAAACGTTTATGTAATAAATTATGTTTAAATATGAAATAAAGATTAGGGGTTTTATAAAACTATACCACAAAACATGTAGCTTGTGTACAAGTATTGTGACACTTGTTCGATATAAATGTGAAAAAACCAATTTTTTTTTGTTATCTACTAATACACTCTATGTATACTTGTTGTACATTATGTATATATAAAGAATACTAGCACTGAATGTGTTACCTCTAGTAAAAGATATGTAACTGATGAGAAGTGTACATGCCTTGTCTTGTGTCAGTACATTCCATGTATGTATTTAATTTTGAATAAAATTAATTTATTTTAATCAGTTTCCAATCACATTTTATGGCTATTTCTAGGACTTTTTGGATGGAAAACGAAGATAAACAAATTAATTTATTAAAATGATACTTAATTTATTTGGGTAATTTATCATAATAAATAACAAATATTAATGAATTATATCTATTTTTATTAAATTCATAGTCATTGTTTGTATGGATGATCATGAGTTTGATCAACCAATATATGTGTTGGGATTTTATTTAATTCAATTTTTATTTTTTGGGTTCATTATGTGATAAAAGTTTTACTAAGTTAAATATTATGGCCTGTGAGTCATACTTTCCACCTTTATTATGTATGACCCTGTGTGCCCATTATTTCTTTGATATAATACCAACGCCTAGTTCCACTCACCTATGTGTGAGTAAATGCATGTAAAGGATGGAACTCTAAGGAGATAAGGCAGTTAACAACCTGATTGAAGGTGAAATAAACCAAGTAGATATATTAGATCCAAGTGGAATTATGAAACTCAAACAAATCATGGTTCCTAGATTTACTCCCTAGGGTCAATGGTTAATTTATCATCCACTCAATAAACCAACCATTATAAATCTCATGATTATTCCATATTAATTTATTATAATTTTATCAAGTGTATAATTAATTACTTATGGATTTTTTATCATGATCACATAAAAATGAATAAAAAATTATGAAATATAGAATTAAAATAAATTAGATTATGTATAAATTATTTTATTGGGACATGGTGAATCACTAATGTAAAATTCACATAATTTTAACAAGCACATAAACTAGATAAAATGGTAAATATTTACACATAAATATAAAATTCACTCAAAGAAAAATATTAAGTTGGTATAGCTTTCCATTACTTGATTTAAAATGAAATAAAAGGTCAAATGTTTATTTTTGGCCTCTTTGAGAGCTTTTTCATTTACTAGAGAGTTTCAACAAAAATTTTTATGTCGAATTAACCCAGTTTACATCATGGGTTGATTGCCTTCACGAGATTTGGTTAAACTACTTTTAACTTTCTTTAAACCGTTTTAAAAAGGAATCTTTTTAACATTTACCCTATGAGTCACTTTTGAATTTTTTACTAAAGTTAAAAATAATGTTTTTAATGTATACGACATGAGAAGAATTTCCCACCATTATGAATGTTATTATTTAATAATATTCCTTTATTAGATAACATGTTTATTTTAAAAGAAAATAATTTGCTTAATATTTTGGAAATTTTTTAGTTTTAAAATTTTTTTCTAAGGAAATGAATATTTCTTCTCATTTTTATAAGATAAATGAAAGTGTCATTGCTTATGGAATTGGATGAAAATTTAAATTAGTTTTATAGTAAAGATAAAAAATATTTGTTTTTGTTCATTATATGGTACTTATAAATTTTCTATGAATGAAATTTGAGCCCAATATAGCTCTGATGATGGGTGAGTTTGTTATAACTATCTAGTGTATTGGTTAAAGTGACATAGCTTACCAGTGATAGGTTACTCCTACGAGATGTGAAAATTATCCAGTTAGGTAATCACATTCTAAGGGTTATTTTAAGGGTTAATGTTAGGATAATGTCTCAATTTCTTACATGATCGACTTGAATTTTTAAAAATTAAATATTTTTATTTTAAATGGTAAGAAAATGAGCGTAATTTTATAAGGAAAGTTTATAAACTCTTTTAATGTTGAAAGGGTTTTTTTTCAAGGAAAGGTAATCATGAGTCTTGATGTTTTTTACTAAAACTCTCATGATTATTATTTTTTTGTTATGAATACTTATAATATTTTTTTGAAAACTACTGATAAATTAAGTTGTTTTCATGGATAAGTAAATGAATTTTTGAGTTCAATGATTTTTATGAAAAATGAAAACATTATTATTGGTTTTAATAATTTTTAAAATAGACTAATGAGTTTCATTTATTTTATATATCCCTTAATTATATTTTTGTGTTCATATTAATATTTTAAATGTTTTTATAGGTCTTAAGGATGATTAAGAACTACAATTAATTCTATCTCATAATAATGAAAATTGACCTTGAAGGAAGAAAGTGTGTCATGAATGAAACTGAACTGTGAAATTAGGAATCCTATTTTTGTGGAAATAAAATGGACATTCTGTATAAGTTTCAAATTTTTCATAAGGGTTTGATATGTAATTTTTTTTATTAATTCTCTAAAACTCTAAATGAAAAATATCCTCAAAATGTAATAAAGTGAAACTCTTATTATAAATCATGTAATTATGGGTTGTTAATAGTATGGGTCATTATAAAGAAAGGTTTAAGATAGATGTTGGTCCTAAATAAGGATAATATACTTAGAGGGAGTGGATGAATTAAGGTATTTTAAATTTAAAAATTCCTTGAAACAATCTTTTCTCTCATTTTAGAGGAACACTCTCGTCTCTTTCCCTCACCATCTCTCTAGTGTGATAAATGTAGTAAAATAATACACATGTATTTTTTAACTAGTTCGGACAAATAGAATAATCCAAGGTGCATGCATGGAAATTTACCTATGAAACTAAGATAATAAAGTTCAATAATTTTGGTTACAAGTTTCATATCGGATTCATAGACCCTCTAGATTTACAATAATGAATAATGGGAAGCATATTACTCTATTTACACTTAGGTAATGCACTGCTCCTCTTAGTTTTTCCTTGTTCTTCTATGTATAGTAGATGAAAACTACACGAAGAGTCATGTAAAAATATGATCAAACTTCTTATAATTTAATAACCTCACTCTCGACTTCCAGTAAGTGACCTCTTGAAACACCTCTTATTTTTCTTCTTCTTTGTAGTGTGAAACTAGAATTCCTACTACTCAGTTTTCCAATACACTATATTTTATCTATTTTATAGTCATGAAAAACTAGAATTTCTACCGCCTCTTATAGTTTTGTGTTTTTTCCATTAACTATCTCTATGTATCACTCTACTTATTTTTATGTAATCTTAGCACCTTTTCTCAAGATATTGCCTCCTTATTTTTATAAATATTTTCCCTTTATTTTTCTCCAGATATCACCACCTTCCTTTAATAGTGAAAAGTTATTTTAAAAAGGGGTAGTTTAGCCTACTAATTTCCATTTCATGAAAAAATCCTTTAAAAATATAAAAAATAATCCTCCCACAACATAATCTTCATCCAATAACCATATCCTAAGACATACACCAACTCATATATTTTAAAAATACATTCATCATGAACTGCAAAAACTGCCACGTATCTACCTAATTCATGTGGAATTTGGTGTGTGTAGTCAAGTGCATACCCACAAAATAAACCTTAAACATGAATTATAGTAATAGAAATATCATGGAATGATCACCATTAATTCTTGATTTTATTATCTATACTCAAGGTTGTTTGTAATAAATATAATTTTGTATGATAGAAAAAATATACCCGCTACAACTACTGGACAATAATATAATGATTGATAAACTCAAAATTAACCTTATGAGTCTTGTACTAACCATTTATGTTTCTATAAAAAACCTTATTAATGTTTGTATCAACCTTATAAAGTCTCATCCAAACCTTATGAGCTATTATTCCAACCTTATGAGGTATTATCTAAACCTTATGATGTAGTGACCGAACATTATGAGGTAGCACCCCAACCTTATGAGGACATGAACCAACACTACGAGGATGAACAATAACCTTATGAGAATGTGAATCAACCTTATAAGGATTCTCCCATGGTCTATGTAACACCATGATATTTTTAAAATAATATTATATTTGATAGAATATATGACACACAACATCGAGCTTAAACGAACCACAAAATATTGTTATTTAAATACGAACATTATAACATAGACTTTAAATTGGTGGGAATGAATATAAATAAATTAATTATGAAATATATATAAATCCACAAATCAATAAAAATTTATTCATTAATTCTTATTAAATAATCACTTAATTTTTCGTAAAGTCATTTTATGCTTCAAAAATATGTTTTCTTCAAAAATGATTTTTTTTCTATTTTCTGAGAGATTATTATAATTTATATATAGATATTTTATAATTTTTATTTGATAAAAATGATATAAATTTTAAAATCATCATATCAAAATTACATGAGGTTGTAATTTTGGGATTTTTCAAAAAAGATTGATTTTTCAGTGAATAGTAAAAAATAATGATTTTTGTTAAACTATAATTTATTTTCCTTAAAATATAACACTATGATTTGAATTTTATATCAATTTAATGTAAGTATTATTTAATTATACATAGTATAATTAATTTCATTGGAATCATCATTATATTTTATTTTGGTATAAGTTCATTTTTGGTCTTAAAAACACATTTTTTCTGAAAACTGTTTTTCACTGTGATTTGAAAATTTATATTAAAATAGATTTTTATAACTTCTAGAAATTGAATCTTGAAAAATTTATCCCATATTTTGAATCATTTGTTTCAAATTTTATAAATAATTCCCTTTTATTTTTTGTCATTATGAATAGTAACTATAGTAATATTTTTTATAGTAGTAAAGGTAAAATGAGTTAACTGGGGTTAAAACTAAGGCGATAAGGCTTAAAATTAATTAAAAAACTTTAATTTATTTCATTGGATGATTTTATTTAATATATAACCATACAAACTTAGAAAATATTACATTTTTTCCATTTATCTTTTATTTTTACCTTTGTAATGTTTTAAGTAAATAAAAATACAAAAGGTCACTCTCTTGATTTTAAATTTATATTATATGTTCACATATGGATAAAAATAAGTTTTTAATGAATATTATAGTTTATTTTTATAAAAATGAAACTATTTTTATAATTTAAATTTATTTCTTATTTTTAGTGATTATATAATTACCTTAAACGCTTACACAACGCTGGCACATTGCATGTGCAAACAATAGAAAAATTAAATTAAATGATTTTAAAAACATCAGAAGTAATATTTTTTGGATTAATTATGGATAAAAATGAATTTTATTATTAATAATATTTTATAATTAATGTTTAAAGATATTTTTTTCTAATTCCATACATGTCTTGATGTTTTAAAGTCAAAATATGCGAATTGTTCTTAAAATGACATTAATGATATTTTATTTAATTTGATATTTTATTAAATAATTTAAAAATAATAAAAATCTTGAAATAGGAAAATTATAATGATAAATTCTATAAAATTTCATCCCTTTGAAATTTATGGGCCAATTTTTTACTTATAATTAAATTTATAACCCTTTTATATTTAAAAGGTTGTTACGATAGTTAAAGTTAAAAACAGTTAAGGAAAGGGTTAATACAAATTTTAAGGCTTAAAATTTTATATAAACTTATAAAAAATTGATTTTATGATTATATTAAGTATTTTAAGGAACCATTTAAAATTTTTTAGGCACATATTATGTTATGATATTTCATATATTTCCAAAAGTGACCCTCTGCTCACTTATAAAAGGACACCCCATCTCCTCTCCTATTCACACTTCAAGATCCATTTAGTTTAGCCCATAAATATAAGATTACATTCCTAAAATACCTTACCAAGTTATATAGTTCTCATTTTGTGTATAATACCAAACTTATGGGGATTAAGGTGTAAAAAAACGAGGTTGTTCGAAGAAGAGGTATAGCTTTTAACCGAATGTTTTAGTTTTATTTATTCTTCCACATCCTTAAAATATTATTCAACCGTGTCAAAATAATAAAATAAATATCTTATGTATATTTATACTCTATTATGTTAATTTCATAATCTATATCCATATACTCTTCCATCAAATTGGAAATGAAACCATTGTTTGTGTGTACGACGAACTAATACCTCAGGAACTGATGTAATTTATTTTCCATCAATGCCTATTATAGATAGTTATAATGATGGATTTAATGTATATTTATGATATTTATGTAATAAATATAATTATATAAATATAACATAACATCTATTTTCCTACAATTCCATCCATGAAAAAATGATAACTTCGTTCATGTGTACATGTGGATTACCACCTCCACAAAGCGATGTGATTCATTTTTCATCACCATATCACATAGATGGTATATATAAGTTTATTTTAAGATATAATATTATATTTATGATATAATAATTATTATATAAATATAAAATTATACTCACCTTCTTTCCCCCATTCTCTTTGAAAAATTAAAATGTTACTCATGTGTATGTATGACCTACCATCTTTATGATTGTAATGTAATTTATTTTTCATAACCATCCTTCAGGGTTGGTTTTAAAAGTTTAATTAATTTATAAAAATTATAATTATATAATAATTATTATTTTTAAGATTATGTAATAATTATAACTTTGACATTGTTCAACATACCGAATTTATTTTTGATATTATGAACCGAATATCCTCAAAACACTCAAAGTGGACTTAACCAATTAAATAATTAAATATATCATTAAAATAAATAAAATAAATGGTTTAATTATAAGATATTAAACTTTTAAAAGGTAATAAATAAATAAAATAATTTATATAAGTTTATATTAATCATGTATTAATGGACATACATAATAAGCATGAACTCAAGGTAAGATATTTTGTCTCAATTTCTCTTCAATGAGGCATATTTTAATGTTATACACCTAATTTATTTTATATGGTGTATATAATACCATTTTAAATGTTATATCATGAATCCTTAATAATTCATGATATTTTATGTTACAATTAAAATTAATTAATTCAAATGGATTTTACTTGAAAGTTACCAAGTGGTAAGGGGTTAACTTAATCTCTATTCATTAGGTTATACTTCTACTTCATTAACTTTGTTATACATGATTATGTGTGAATAGATATATAAATTGTTTTATTTTGTATTTAAACTTTTTTAAGTGGATTTAAATATATTCACAAAATCACTTCATGTATTAGTTATCACTTTAAAATTTATGATCTTTTCATGGGATTTCTTTGTCTCAATCTCATTTTCTTGAGGCATGATTCATGTCATGCACCATGATTTAATTCTGTAGTGCACTTAATGTGTCACACCCTGTTTTTCTTGTCTTTGTTTTGATCCAGTTTATTGGAAATACTGATACATTTAATGGGTCTTGGGTGAGATTAATGTTGAGTTTTTAAGTTTCATCTATATCCAATCATCCATCTTGGGGTTCTTCAATTATTTTTTTGGAGTTTTTTTAGAAAGGGTGGTTAATTCATGATTTGGGCCAAACCGTGATTCCATTTCCAGATTTAAAAACATATTTTGTTTCTTTTATAACTCATTCATTTTTTATCATTTTTGAATCATTAAACTTCCTATTTTTCACCCCCTTACATACTCAATACTAAATATCCTTTTGGACCCATTAAGAATTAATAAGCATGGTGAATTTGGGTTACTTATTTAGGTATTGTGCCAGCCCATTGGCCCATTTCCATTTTTAAAAATATAATTTGTTTCTTTTATATATTTTTCATTTTTTAATATTTTTCAGTGATTCTACCTCCAATTAGAATTAAAAATACCTAGCCTCACCCCCATTATATAGTTTACCTCTTTGGAGCTCATTTACATTGCATATTAGAAAGAAAGTTCTCGGGTTTCCTCAAAACGTCTAGAATTGAGAAGGTAAATTGATTCATCCACAAATCATTCAATTATTACTATTTTTTCCCAAAAATATTCTTTCCATAGTTCTTACATACCTTAGGAGCCTCTAAAATAATTTCCAATCCATTACCTTTTATCTAAGGGTGAAGATCTAATGGAAGATCAAGAGTTTTCTAGGTGGCAAGGTGAGATTCCTTCTTCTTTCTCCTACCTATTCCTCCTCCTTTCATTATTTCTTGGTTTTTTATTCTCCCCTTGTCATGTTAGACTAGTTTTATGTTATCCCATTATTTTTTATGGGGGTTTTGTTCATTTGTCCCTGTTCGTCATAGGTTTAGAGTTTATAAACCCTCAGATGGTGATATTGGGTATGCGTTTCCATTACACCAAGGATTTGAGGTAGGAAATCCCTTGAACATGCCTTTATCATTAAATTTTCATCATTTTATTATTTTTTTCATCTGATATATTTTTTTATTATTTTTTTTCAGCCTTTTTATAGTTTTCTTGTTGTGCAAAATGGTTGTTTAAGCCTTATTTTGTGAATGGTAGTGTTGTTTTGTCATAAAAGTGCACACTAAGGGTTTGTTTAAATGTTCCTCTATATTTCACAACTATTTTGTGAGGTTTAGAACCTGGTTTATGGTATTTTTAATATTTTCCAGTATATTTGATAAAATATGTCATGCAATTGGTGTTTTATTCCTTATCAAGTGCTTAAAATAAATTGTTTTGTTTAAAAAGGCATGTCATGTGTTCGGTAAATTGCCCGGTTGGATTTTATGTGTTATGTGTGATTTAAAAATTATTTGTTTGGATTTATAAATTAATTGGAAGAATAATAAATGGTATTTTGGGTCCTCATATGGCTTTCCAATTTGTATTTGGTTTTACAAACAAATGAGTTTTGGTTTACAACATGTTTTGTCCCGAGTTGTCGAAAAATGTCCCGTTTCACATCCTTATGAAAATGGAAATGTTTTGAATATGTAACCTGGATGTTTTAAGGGATTTATGAATGTTGTTTTCTTCTGTAAATGGTGTGTATACACCTCCTTAATAAATTTTAAAGGCATACCTTGGTCAAATGTTAGTTGTGATAAAGGCTTAAAGGCCTATTTGGCATTTGTTTTTTTTATAAAAATGGTTTCCATGTGTATTTCATGTTCTATATTTTGGAGAGATTTTATGGTCCATGAAAATGATTTATTAATTGGTTTTGGGGATTCAAAATCTGGGTTTCTATGTTATTTATGGTTTTGTGGCCTTAAAAGGGCATTTTTGAATGGATTTTATGTGCAAGGCCTCATTATACTCATTGAAATTGTTTTACGAAACTTTTTAGTGGTTTATTGATTTGTGAAAGAAATGTGATGCATTTTTGTGGGATGTTTGTGTGTTTATGGTTTGGTAATGTAATTTTTATGTAAAAAGTGTATTTTATAATATGTGTAACTTGATTGAGCACTAAAGGTAATCCTGAGTATCTAGGTGGGCAGATGTGTTCTGGTATGCTTGTGATCTTGTGGGGTTTGACACCTGTTTCACGTAGCAAGATTGACGATGACAACACTAACTAAACTATGATGATGTTATCGTTGGGGTACCACTAGTTTATGGTTATTCTCTCTACTAGTGTCCCATGTGCACAATAATGAATATTTATTATGGTTGCTTTCACCGAGATATGCGGTACCTGGGGATGACAACTAACTAGTGCCTAGGGGTGTTCCCGTGACTTGTGGTCATTGGCTATTTTTTACTCACCATCAGCATAAAATGTGTTTGGTTGGTAAATTAAGTAGTGTTTGTGATTTATTTAAAAGTATACACTCTTTAAATCATCCATCTTAAAAACTATTTTCATTTTGAAGTTGCACCACTTTGAAAATTGTTACTAGCATTCTTGTTTATTAAACATGAAAGTTCTTGTCTGGTAATTTTTGTTATAGCCTGTGACCTCATTTAGAAAACACACCTTCATATTTATATTTAAAACTTTAAATTTATGCTTCTTTTATTTTAAAGGATGTGCATTGGGTATAGAATATTGGGCTAACCTACTGAGTTTTAATACTCACGCTTATAGTCTTCTTTTATTTTTAGCCCTTGTGCAGGTTTCAGATTGAGTTCGATCGCCATGGGTGACGTGTGATAATTATGTTGGAGAGTGACCAGAAGGGTCACATGGAGTTAGTTGTTTATTGAGTTTTTTCAGTTGAGTTGTTGTTTTAGTTGTACTTTCAGTTTCTTGTACTAATAATGTTCAGTTCGGTTTTTATATAAATGTATTTTGGGCTGTCCATTTCTTTCCGATGTTTGTTTGATTGTTTATACAAGGGAGAAATCCTTCCATTGTGTACTCTATTGATTCCCTTGATGATTTTCGCCATCCCGGGAGGATCGGGAATGCCTCTTAGGACTTGTCACGGGCTGACCCTTATGACCAGTTCAGGGTCGACTCAGGCTAGTTCATGACAAAATGGTATCAGAGGAGGTCAGCTCTTAGTAAACCTTTTTTAGAGCGCCCTTGTTATTTGGGGGATTCCAAGGTAGATGGAGTAGGATTTTTGGGACTTGAGGGTTATGTGTGGGAAGAGCGTTGAGAACTCTTTCTCATTTTGATCCTCGAGTTTCCATGGGAAGTATGGTTTTATTAGTTTTCTTTGTTCTTGTTGATTGTTTGTTGTTGGGATATGACAAGGGAAGACTAAATAATGGTCTCCATGAGCTCGTAGGGACTATCAAGCCATGTGGAGGTGGGGAATGTTACTAATAAATCTATCTCCGTTGGTTTAGTGTTTGACATATGGCCACCAACCATATGGTCAAGTCACCCACCGACACTAGTTCCCTTTTGTGGGTTTGTTAGACCTTTCTTGAATTCCTAATTTTTGTTTTCAAAATACTTATGTGAGAATTATGGAAATGAGTTTTAGAGGAAGGATTGGATTTTGAAAATGGGAAAAGGGGTTTTCAAAAAATTAAATATAATAATGGTTTTGGAAGGTGGGTTTTTTTAATAAATGTTTGGGAGGAAGTGGAAATGATTTAACAGGATTGAATATTCCCTAATCTAAACTTGTGGTTTGTTGAAATAGAAGGTTTTGAAAGTGTGAATCATTTTAAAGTAATTCTGAAACTTCGTTTTAAATGGGGTGTTTTGTCCTGTTGAAAAGTTTTTGAATATGATGAATTGGTTTTGGAAATTCAGTTTTGAGAAGCTAGTGTTTTTATGGAAAGGGGTTTTGGCCTTTATGGTTGTCAAATTATGAAAATAGACCTTGCTGATTTTTTTTTAAAATGGGAAAGGGATATTTAGAATATAATGGTTGTTTTTGGAAGTTTTAATAAATGAAATGGATTTTTTTTAATCAAATGGTTCTCGATGAAGCATGGATTGTCTTGTGAAATATGAAAATGGTTTTTGATTTGGTGGTTAATGTGCCTTTGGAAGGTACATGATTATTATTGCAATGATGATGTTTTTTTTCATTCAATGTTTTCATGGGTTCTCACATGAAAGGTTTTGTGGATATATGTATGAATGGCCAGTATGGTATGGTATTTGAGTTCCCAGGGTGGAATGTAAATGTTCATGTGAGTGGGACTTGATAAAACACCATTGGTGAATGTGGAAATCCACCAAGTTAGTTTATTTGTTTTTAAAAAGTGTTTTGTGCTGAAAAATTGTGGTGTTTGTTATGAACCTACAGTTATGTGGATGCTTTATTTTATGTCTTAGAAGTTTTGTCTATTCTATATGCTTCTTTATGATCCAAAATTCATACTCTTGTTGCATCTTGAGATGGAATCTTATTGGTGGCTCGATTTTGGGGTAATGTTCAGTGGGTTTCTAATAATGTGTTGGATGTTGTGATGTGGCCACAAATGGTTCTCCATTGGCATTCCTTCCAGTTGATCAACCAAAGGATTTGTTTCAAATGTTAAATCCACCTCTTATAATGATACCTCAGGCCGTTTGATGAAATATAGAGATATTTGGGCTTGATTTAAAGTGTCTTCCATTTATGGTGATTATCTCAGTTGTAGTAGTTGTGCTCAATAATGTTTAGTGGGTGTTTTTGTGTGCCTTTTTCATTCTTCTCCTTGTTCGGAGTGAAATAAAATAGTGTTGTGTATCTCCATGTTCTTGTTTGGATAAAAATGTGTTATTGAGAAAGAGAGTTTCATATTGTCTCTTAATCTGTTGTTTCTTCCTGGGTGTGTTATGTGGTACTGTGTGGAACTAAGGGACGAAGTAAAAGTTGGGGATTATCAAATTCTAACTACGAGTCAAGAGATGCTTCATCCATCAGAGCTCTAGCAATAGGTTTCAGAGTGAATCTGACACATAGTCAGGAGTCCAAGGATTGTGGGTAGTATTACTAAGATCATACCTCTACCATTTCAGTGAGGTAGTTACTTTGTTTCTTTTATGGTTTCAATGGACCAATGGTTGGGTCCCCTTCCCTCCCCTCCCTAATTGGTGGGGGTATGGATCCGTGCAGAGAGTGTTGGCCCATTTCTTTCAACTTCCATTCAAGAATGGGTGGATTAAATGTTCATGTTGTGTTCCTCTCAACTTGGGTTGGTTGGTTATTGTAGGAGAGTTTTGGTGGTCTTGTGGGAGTGATTCCCAATTCTAGCTCATGTTGAATTCTTGTTTGTTAATTGCAAGTTGGTTTCTAATGGTGGGGAGACCCACCATGGGTCTCTTTGATTTTCCCCCAAAGAACTTACCTAGTGCTAGTTGTTTCTTAATGGCGGGGAGTCCATCCCGTAATCTACTAGAATCTTTGGTTTTCGTGAGTTCTATTTGGTTTGGGTGATTTTTGGGTTCCTTGGTAGAAGGACCAACAACAGGGTTCTTGGTTTTGTTGTGGAGGTAGTGACTCAATCTTTCAGTTGATTCTCAGGAAGTGGTTGAGAGTTGTTGTTTTGGTTGAGGTAAGAGGATTAAGTTCCATTAATGGTTGATGGTGTGTCATTAGATTAGGATTCTAGACCATATTTATAAATAATCCTTAGGTGTTGATCAATCAGACGAAATATGCTATATCTTTCTAGGGGTGGAAAGCTTTAATGGTGGGGAGAATTGTCACACCTGGTTTTTCATGCCTTTGTTTTGATCCAGTTCATTGGAAATACTGATCCTTTTACTAGGTCTTGGGTGATATTAATGTTGAGTTTTTAAGTTTCATATATATCTAATCATCCATATTTGGGTGCCTCAGTTCTTTTTTTTGGAGTTTTTGTAAAAAGGGTGGTTACTTTATGATTTGGGCCAAACCGTGAGCCCACTCCCAGATTTAAAAACATATTTTGTTTCTTTTATAACTCATTAATTTTTTTTATTTTTGACTCATTATAGTTTATATTTTTCCTCACCTTACATATTTAATCCTACATATCATTTTTTACCCATTAAGAATTAATAATCATGGTGAATTTGGGTTACTTATTTAGGTATTGGGCCAGCCCGTGGGCCCATTTGTAGTTTTAAAAATATAAATTTTTTCTTTTATATATTTTTCCTTTTTTAATATTTTTCAGTGATCCTACATCCCATTCAAATTCCAAATACCCAGACTCACCCCCATTATATATTTTAACACTTTGGATCTCATTTACTTCACATATTAGGACAAAAGTTCTCAGGTTTCCTCAAAACGTACAAAATTGAGAAGGTAAATTGATTCATCCACAAATCATTCAATTCATACTATTTTTACAACAAATATTATTTCCTTGGTTATTAAAGACCTTATAATCCTCTAAAAGAAGTTACAATCTATTCCATTTTCTCTAAGGGTGCATATTTAATGGAAGACGAAGAGTTTTCTAGGTGGCAAGGTGAGATTCCTTCTCCTTTCTCCTACCTATTCCTAATAATTTCATTATTTCTTGGTTTTTTATTCTCCACTAGTCATTTTAGACCTAGTGTTATGTTATCCCATGATTTTTTAGGGGGGTTTGTTCATTTGGGTTTGGTATTCATAGGTTTAGGGTTTATAAACCCTCAGATGGTGATATTGGGTGAGCGTTTCCATTACACCAAGGGTTTGAGGTAGGACATCCCTTTCACATGCCTTTATCATTAAAGTTTCATCATTTTATTATTGTTTTCATATGATATATATGTTTATTATTATTTTTCTGCCTTTTTATATTTTTCTTATTGGGCAAAATGGTTGTTTAGGCCTTGTTTTGTGAAAGGTAGTGTTGTTTTTTCATAAAAGTGCACACCAAGTATTTGTTTAAATGTTCCTCTATATTTCACAACTATTGTGTGAGGTTTAGAACCTAGTTTATGGTATTTTGAATATGTTCCAGTATATTTTATAAAATATGGCATGCAATTGGGGTTTTATTCCTTATCAAGTGCTTAAAATAAATTGTTTTGTTTAAAAAGGCATGTCATGTGTTCGGTAAATTGCCCGGTTGGATTTTATGAGTTATGTGTGGTTTAAAAATTATTTCTTTGGATTTATAAATGAATTGGAAGAATAATAAATGGTATTTTGGGTCCTCATATGTCTTTAAAATTTGTATTTTGTTTTACAGACAAATGATTTTTGGTTTACAACATGTTTTGGCCCGAGTGGTCAAAAAATGTCCCGTTTCACATCCTTATGAAAATGGAAATGTTTTAAATATGTAACCTGAATTTTTTAAGGGATTTATGAATGTGGTTTTCTGCTATAAATGGTGTGTATACACCTCCTTAATAAAAGTTAAATGCATACCTTGGTCAAATGTTAGTTTTGAGAAAGGCTTAAAGGCCCGTTTGGCATTTTTTTTTGTAAAAATGGTTTCCATGTGTATTTCATGTTCTATCTTTTGGGTCCATTTTATGGTCCATGAAAATGATTTATTTATTGGTTTTTGGGCTTCCAAATAGGTATTGTTATGTTATTTATGGGTTTTTTCCTTAAAATATCATTTTTGAATGAATTTTATATGCAAGGCTTCGTTATACTCCTTGAAATTATTTTACGAAAGTTTTTAGTGGTTTATTGATTCGTGAAAGGAATATGAAGCATGTTTGTGGGATTTTTGTGTGTTTATGGTTTGGTAATGTACTTTTAATGTAAAAAGTTTATTTGATAATATTTGTAACTTGATTTAGCACTAAAGGGAATCCCAAGTATCTAGGTGGGCAGACGTGTACTAGTATGCTAGTGATCCCGTGGGGTTTGGCCCCTGTTTCACGTAGCAAGATTGATGATGACAAAACTAACTAAACTATGAATATGATGTTGTTGTGGGACCACTAGGTTGTGGGTATGATATCTACTAGTGGTTCGTGTGCACAAGAACAAATATTTATTATGGTTACTTTCACCGAGATATGAGGTACTTGGGCCTCACAACTAACTAGTGCCTAGGGGTGTTCCCGTGACCTGTGATCATATGCCATTTTGTACTCACCATCGACATATAGTGTGTCTGGTTGGTAAATTCAATAGTGTGTGTGATTTATTTAAAATTGTACATTCTTTAAAGAATCCCTCTTTAAAACTATTTTTATTTTGAAGTTGCACCTATTTGAAAATTGTTACTAGCATTCTTGTTTATAAAACGTGAAAGTTCTTGTCTGTTAATTTTTTTATAGAATGGTACCACATTTGGAAGAAATACCTTTATATTTGTATTTAAAACTTTAAATTTATGGTTCTTTTATTTTAAAGTATGTGCATTGAGAATAGAATATCAGGCTAACCTGTTGTGTTTTAATACTCACGACTATAGTCTTCTTCTGTTTTTAGCCCTTATACAAGTTTCAGCTTGAGTTTGATTGCCATGGGAAATGTGGGATCATTATGTTGGAGAGTGACCAGAAGGTTCACATGAAGTCAGTTGGTTATCAGGTCTGGTCAGTTGAGTTGTTGGTTTAGTTGTACTTTCAGTTTCTTGTACAAATAATGTTCAGTTCAGTTTTTATATAAATGTATTTTGGGCTGTCCATTTCTTTAAGATATTTGTTTTATTGTTTATATATTGGAGAAATTGTCCCCTTGTATTTATTATCTTGGTGCTTGTCTCCATCCCGAGAGGATCGGGAATTCCTCTCGGGACTTGTCGCGGGCTAACCCTTGTGACCAGTTCAAGATCAACTCGGTCTGGTTCGTGATGTAGTGCATCATGAATGAATTTTTGAATATTAATTCATGAAATTAATTTTATTTATAGATCCACATCATATTATTTATTTCAATTAATTTTGATTTGAAAGTTACCAAACTGTAAAGACTTTATGCTATAATCTTCTGTCTTTTCAAGATTGTTTATGTTCAAGGTTACTTTGGGAAAATCATATTCTCTTATTTTGTTTAATCACTTATATTTTATTATACGCTGATTATAATTTTTTTAAATGTTTAATTTCTATTTCCTCTGATATTTATTAAAGAAACATCAAGA
This sequence comes from Viscum album, assembly GCA_963277665.1. Classification (NCBI taxonomy): domain Eukaryota; kingdom Viridiplantae; phylum Streptophyta; class Magnoliopsida; order Santalales; family Viscaceae; genus Viscum; species Viscum album. Next base: position 1,041,757,680 of record OY728138.1, on the reverse strand, counting down.
AGTTTGTTTTTAAGCGATACAGATCTTGTATCTTCTTTTAGATGAGGAATATTTCTCTTTTATATCCATGTTTTTTAAATTATTTTCAAAAATTTTCTTTTATAAAAATAAATTATTTATTATAGTTATTTTAAATTATATTTTATATTCTTTTAAAAGGTTTTAGAAGGAATTTTCTTACCATTTTCCTTATGAGTCACTTTTGTATATCTTCAAAAAAGTTTGAAAATAATGCTTATTTCTAACATTCACATAAATAGAGTTTCTCACCAGAATGATGGTTATTTTATTTGAATATTCCTTTTTAAGTTTCGAAGGTGATTTTAAAATAAAAATATTCCCTATTATTCTATAACTTTTGGATTTTTAAAATCAATTTTTAGATTGGAAAGGGTATTTTCCCTAAGAATGTTTTTAATGATATTTTTATGGAATTTCTATTCATCAACAACACAAAACCTTTATTTTACTTATACTAAATTAGGGATATGTTGTAAGGATACCATGATTATTCTTTATTTGATTGAATTATGATTGTTTCAAAGTGATTTTCATTGAACCCATTTCTTTTACACAGGTAAATCAAGCTATGAAAGAACAATGGTTATGTTGAGAAATGTAATCTTTCATGTGTTATTTTTTTATTTTGGTTCTTAGACATTGTTTATGATGAAAGGTGAGTCTAATATTTCTCATTATGATGGGTGATCCTGATATATCTCTCTAATGTATTGATTAATGGGATATATTTAACCATATATATGTTTCTCCTAATATATTATTAAAATTTATCAGGTAGGTTATTCGATTTGTAAGAGTGATTGTAATATTGATATAGAAATGATGTTCGAAGTTACTAATACATTTTATTTATTATTACATCAAGTTATAATATATCATTTTATCAAGGATTGTTTTCACTTAGCTCAATGATGCTTGATCATTTGACTCTTACCTTATGTTAAATATTTATACCATGTATCAAGTTTTATGACCCAGGTTTTAAAGGGTTTGGATTATCTTATTTTATGATCATGCACTTTGATTATGTCATCATAACCCTATAATCTCTAATGAAATTCAATTGTTAATGGCTATGTTTACCCTTATTACGAATTTGATGTCACCCTTCTTATGTTTCCCTTTTCTAGGTTATAAATAAAGGTTTTAAGTATGATATGCCTAAAAAGGTTACTATATGTGAAGAAATTAGTGAGAGAAGATGTAGATTTTTATAAACTATTGGTCCACATATCCAAGTTGTTATGTAATTTTTTCCTAATTGTTGAAAACTCTAAACCTAAATTGTCCTTGGGTATGTAAGTTATCTAATATTTCAATTTGATGTTATATGTTTTAAAGGGTTAAAATTGGGTTATGTTTATCAATATCAATTACTGAAATATAATGATTATGTTTTAGAACTAGATCCGGGATTGTAGGTTTAGGTATGTTATAGTTCATCTCAACCTTACACATTTTCAGAATTCTTCCAACCTTTATCATATTTCTAAAAACCTCTTCTAGACTTCAGAATATAAATTTTATACAACAAAGTAATCTGGTTTAAATTTTCCTTCCACTTTACTATCAAAAAACACAACCCAAGACTCATAATAAGGATATTTTTTTTGATAATATCCACTTTTAGGTTTTTGGAGATCCTAAAAATATATTTATCAATTGAACCTTGAAGAAACTCTAGAAAATACCAGATTTGAATCTAAATATAATCTAAACCTCTTTCCTTCAATTTGGGTATTAATGATTCACTTAACATGAAATATCTACCCATTTTAGTTCACCTTGATATGAGAAAAAGAGTTAAATGAATACATCCACCTAAGAATACATCATTGATTTTACATTATCTTCATGATTTTCAAAAAAACTACTTCCCTTGACTAGTCATCCAACCACTACCCCCTTTTATAGAAAAAAATTTCACCATTATTTTTAATAGGTAGAAAGATTCTATGGACCTCCATATTCTCCCCTTTAAAAATATTGAAACCATATCCCTCTTTGTCAATAAACACAATGTTCAGTTTACTCGAATTTCACAAAACAAGAGTTATAAAACAAAGAATTAAATTCAAGAGTGAGATTATACCTTAGTAGAAAATAAATTTCTATAGGGGAGTGGGGGTACCTTATTAAACTCATCTATTTGGAGGGATTCAGTTTGAATCTAAGATCCAACTGATGCCTTTCACAATCTTCCTTGGGTAGTGTCTTGGTCATAATATCAACCACTTGATTTTGAGTGAACAGATACTCCAACTTCAAAACTAGATGATCATCCTTCTCCTTTAGGAAATGATATTAAACGTTAATTTGTTTAGTCCTAGAATTATAAATAGTATTTTTATAATAGTTATATCACTTGAGTTACCACACGTGATAAGAATAAGTGACACCGCTTCAAACCCAATTTCTTCTAGCTGTTGTCTCATCTATATGAACTGGGTATAATCTTGAGTGGATAATACATATTCAGTCTCCATCATACTTAAGGACATGTAATATTTCTTCTTGTATAATTAATATATACAATAACTTCCAAGATATAATTCACCTCCATAAGTTTACTTTCATTAATTTACTAAACCTACCCAATTCACATCCATTTAACCCAAGATTTTATACTATGAAGTTCTATAATAAAAAAAACTAATTCTAATTTTTGGTTAATATGATAGAGTATTCATCTCATGACATAAATATGACTTTATTTGGGATAAATTTGAAATCAGGTAATATAACATGTGAAAAAACAATGTTTATTCAAGTGGATATCAATTAAAAAAACTCCCAATGATATTTTTATAAAGTGTCATATTGACCACCTTTCCTTCCTCATATTTTGATAATTTATTTTGGAAAAGCTCTATAGTTGTCCTTGTATTTTAATCTTTTATTTGAAACCATTTTAATAGCTCCATGGAATACTTTTATTGAGAAAAAAATCATACCATCCCTTATTTGGATCACCTGCAAGTCAAGGTAAAATATTAATTCACTAATTAAGAACATTTAAAATTAACACTTCATGTATTCTGAAAAATTCTTACGTTGTGCCACATCCAGGACTACAAAAATGATGTTGTACAAATAAATAAACCCCAAATCCCAGTTCTCTTTATCCTTCTTGATGTAGATGTTATGATCAACCCCTCCTCTTTGAAAACTAATCCTCTTTATATACTAATCCAACTACGAGTACCAAGAATTTGATGCTTTTTTAAGGATATACAAGACCTTATATAACAAATACACCGTGTTTTCATATTCATCCACTATAAAACCATTTAATTTCTCTATATAAAATTCATCTTTAAAGATTATATTCAAGAATTCTGATTTGAAATCCATTTATACACATTGAAACCTCTTTTATAAATATTTAAATAAATAATCTAATTTTTCAAGTCTTTAAATGAGTGAAAAAATTTCATCTATATCAATGAATTATATTTTGGAATATCCCCTTTACACTATAAGTTATTTGTTCCTCGTAACTTGTCTATCTTCATTGAGTTTATTTCAGAAGACCTACTTGGTTTTAATAATATTTTTGTTTTTTAGAATTGAAAAAACATCCCACATATCACTATATTCAATTTGGTAAAGTTCCTGATGCATAGATTTAACCCAACTATCATCCTTATCATCCTCATCAAAGTTTTAGGTTCTAATTTTGAAAAAATAGAGGTTTGCTACACAGTCTTCATCCTTCGTGTTTGCATCAGAGCTGTCTGGTCACCAATGATGTTTCAACTCCTGCTTTTTCTATTTTCATAGTTTCAGATTGTTTTTTTCCTCATAATTGGTGTATTATTCCATTTCTACCTCATCCCCATGTTATCTTCCTAGATTTCACACATCATCATCACTATCTTCTCATGTTTCATCGCTGATTTTCTAAAAAACACGATTACTAGTTTGTGAATTTTTCCTGGTCCCCACAATAATGGAATATTATATTTTTATGATTTTCCTAAGAATTATTTATATCATTTGCATTATTTTATTTTGGATGAATAGATAATGAAAACACCTTTATTCACTTGAGTCTCAAACTTATGGTTTTTATCCTTAGTAAGAATAAAAAATTAATACCTGAAGACATCAAAGTATTTAAATATAAGATTCTTCCTTTAACACATTTCATAGGATTTATTCTCTTAAACTAGACACAATTGAAAATATATACTTATTTAAGCACTAATTCCTTCTTATATTTCTATAAAATATTTTTCTCAATTAGATTTATCAAGGACATGTTATTGATGATCTAATTCATTCTCTCAAAAACACCATTTTATTGATGAGTACTTACTGTTGAAACTTGATGGCTTATATATTTTTTTCATGATATTATTCCACCTAATTATTTGTGAACTCCATTCCATTATTCATATGAAACTTTTGAATTTTTAGCATAAATATCTTCTTCACTAATCTCCAATACCACCGATACACTTGAACACTTTAGATTTGTGAAAGAAAATCACTACCCATTCCATACCACTAAAATTATCAATGAATATAATATAATATCATTTTCCACCCATGAATTTGGGCGATATTTCCCCACACACATCAACATGCTTCAACTAAATAAAATTTATTGAATTTTTATCCTTCAACTTGTATGTATTTTGAATAATCTTTCTCCTTTTATAAGTACCACATGTGTGAATAAAATCACATGTGAGTTTAGGTAAATCACATGCACCATCATTCTTCAATAATCCTTAAAAGTAATTTTGACTCAAATGGACAAGGAATTTGTGACACAACTGATTTTACTTTTCCTCGAACATATATTATTCTTAACCAAAGAGATAGAGATTCCACTTACTATGTTTTCCTTACATTATAATGGTTCCATCCTTTTCTTTTAATAATGTAAGTATTTTTTTTTTAAATTAACCACATGCCCCGAGTCATAAAAATGACTTACACTTAGTAAGTTGTGGATAATACCTTCAACAACTTGGCATCCATAGAACTTAAATCCTTGACACAAGTTTTATATTTCTTAGGTATGATAATCCCAATACTTTTATCATTTCCAAAACAGATGACAACATGTTTTTCTTAAATGATTTTCATGGAAAAATTTAAAAATCATAACATGTAGGACGTAAAAACACTATCCAAAATCCATACTCCATCTTGATCCCTATAAACATCAATTTATTTAATATTATCTTACAACTTAACTTTATGGTCAAATAGAACCTCAAATTTAGTGTCTTCATAATCAATCTCCTCCATTTTTGGTATTTTTTTGATACCCACAAGAACTTCCTCACTGAGTTCTTTACAATCCTTAACTTCTTATACTTCCATTTATTATGATATTTCATCTTCTTTTGAGAGAAAATTTACCCTTATAATGAATTTATATTATGAAATCATTTTTAATCTCTCACCCTTAAATGTTTTCTTTATGATCTCTTTATCTTCTTTATCCTCTCAGAATTTCTTCGAGCACAATATAGTGAGATTACCTACTTTTTGACACCAAAAGCACGATAATGAAGATTTCCGAGGAATTTTTCTGTTCTTAATTTTAGATTTGAGGATAGAAAAAACATTACTTCATCTAAATCACTTTCTTCAGTATCCTCTTCCAAGTTGATATTCTTCATCACCTTAAACATCAATTCTTGAGAACTCTCCTTTGATATAGATTCATTATCAATGTTACTCATATCATATGCATTGAGAGTTCTATATAAGCTATCTAGTGTCAATTAATTTGGATATTTGTATTCAAGCATCAATAATTTCACATTGAAATATAGTGGTAATATTATAAATGTTCACTTTACAATTTACATATCATCAGTGACCTCCTTAATACCACACATATCTTCTATAATATCATTTAATCTATCAAAAAATGCATCAAATATCAAAATAATTCTCATTCTCATATCTTCATACTTTTTCCACAACTTTTTTATATTTTCTTAACAAAATTTTGCAATTCCTTCATAGGTATTGAGAAGTTTCTCCCAGATTTCATGGAGGTTCTTTCATGACATCAATTTTATATTGATAGGATCAGCCAAATATCCACTAAAGGAATTAATTTAATTGAAATCTGAATCAAAATACTTGTGATCTTAATCCAAAACAGATCCAATATCCAATATATTTATGATTCTATGAATTTTTTTCCATGTAAACATCTATACCCAAAGACCAAAAATAATACTTTATTTGGTTTTTCTGTAACTGAAAATTGTCACCTTCAAAATGGGAATTCCTTTATTGTTGAAAACAATTGACATGGATTCTCGAGAGATAATAAGACACCATGAACCTTGGATATGATACCACTTGTTTGTCCCAAGAAAAGATAATTACCACCGGGGGAGATGGGGTTACTGAATTAGGGTATTGTAACTTAAAAAAAATCCTTTGATTACAATCTTATTCCCTCTTTTTAGAGGAACACTCTTTTCAATCTCCCTCACGAGCTCTCTAGAGTGATAAAATTAGTAAATTTGAATACATATATTTTTTAATTGGTTAAAAAATAGGATAATCCAAGGATCATACATAGAAATATACCTATACACCCGAGACACTAAAGTGAAATGATTTTGGTTATAAGTTTTGGAGCGACCACACTAACCCTCCTAATTTACAACCACAAACAATGGAAGTATTTCTAGTCTCTCTACACTTGGGGAATAAAATCCTAATCCTAGTGATAACTTCTTATTCCATGTACTGTAGAATGAAAATTAAATAAAGAGTGGTGTACCAATATGCTCAATTTTATTTTTCTTGAAGAACCCCACTCTCAAATTCTAGCGAGTGACCTCCCAAAATACCTCATCCTCCTCTTATTCTTCTTTCCAGAGTGAGACTGAAATTCTTAATAGTAAATTTTACGTCACCATTTATTTTATCTCCTTTTCAATAGTGAAAAACTAGAATTCTAAATTCATCTATAAATATTGTATTTTTCCAATGCTCCCCTATCCTTATTTTTTATGCAATCTCCATACCTTTTCTCAATATATTTCCTCCTTATTTTTTAAAACACTTTTCTAATTATTTTTATCCAAACATAATTGACTTCCTTTTTAAATGAAAAATAAATCTCAAAAGGGTAAGGTGAAATTTCATCTTTCCATATTGAAAAAAACTTCCTTCCAAATTATGAAAAATAGTCCTCCCACAACAAAATCTTTGACAAACAAATGAATCCCAATACATCTTCCAACAGATTTATTTTAAAATAAACTCATCATGAGCTGCAAAAAATTTTATATCACCACCCACTTCTTACAAGATGTTGTGTTCATATTCATGTACTGACCCACATAATATACCTTAAACATGGATTAAAATACTTGAAATATCATGGCATGAACTCCCTTAAAACATGGATTGATTTTCTCCAATCATGGATGGTCATAATAATAATCACACTTTATGAAAGATAAAAGTAACTACAACTACCACCAGATAACATTATTAAGCCTGATAAACTCATGTTCAACCTGATAAGGCCTATCCCAACCTTATGGGAAGCTCCCATAAACCTCATGAAGGTTTGAATCAACCTTAAGAAGTTACATACCAACTTTATGAGTATCTCGTACCAACCTTATGAGGTCTTGTACCAACCTTACGAGGTAACACCCCAAGCATAAGAGGTAGCACCCCAAACTTACAAGGAAACACACCAATATTACAATAATGTGCACCAAACTTATTAGGATGTGCACAAAACTTACAATGATGCTCTTGTGGTATATCTCATCCTCATGCACACTTGTCTCACCCTTACACGTATCCATACTTTTTCAAAACTTTAGCAGATTTATTTTAACCTATTATAAAATTCAAAATATAAACTTAAAACACAAAATTAAGATAGTTTTAAGATTTATTCCTCTAAATTATCAACAACCAAAACCCAAAACACCCACCAAAGTGATTTTTTTCTAACAATAAATGATATTTTTACCGTGCTATAGCAGTAAAAACTAGGATAAACGTACCTAGCTAGTGACCTTGACTTAAAAATGTTAAATACATTGATTAGTTATAAAACTTGGGCTTCAATATAGATAATAAATTATATATTCATCTCATATTATCATATTTATCATCAAGATACTCTATATTCATCTAGATCTACCAGATGAATAACTTGGAGAAAACACTTAGAAATATTTTGACTATGCTTAACAAAGAAGATATGGAATGTTATGAGTATGGTTTTTCATCAATTTTTGTAAAAAAATTAAATAAAAGGTTAAAAATACCATGAACAGTTCAAATTCATTGGTGTGTTTATATTTTTCTTCAAAGAGATAAAATATTCAGAAGTAGTGTGGAGAACATGAAGCCATTTTATTCCTATGTGGTCAAAAAGGTAATTGGAATAGGAACATTAAAGAACTGAAAAAATAATAAATTTCATATACTTTTGGTATATTCATCATTGAATGTGTTTTACTTCTTAGGAACTAAATAAAACATGATTTTTATGCATTTTTATTGAAATATAGGAACTAAGTAAGTTTAGAAACATTACATGAAGTATGGTGAATTCTACTGATAGCTGAGATAGGGTGATTCCTACATCTGTAGTGAGAAATAGATGACTTCAAATTTCCTCATGGAGTAATTATAGTTAAAATGTTATTTGTATTAAGTGTTACAAAAAACATTTATCTTACTATTTTATTGGACACAATGAGTCATTATTCCTTTTTAAATGAATGTTGTTACTGTATTTATTAATTAATTAGTAGTTTAGTAACACTTGAACAATAAATATCTAATATCTACAATAAATTGTGAATATAAAATATAATAATCATACCAATTTATGGAAAGATAATTCTTTGTTTATGAAAAGAAACCTTTGGAAATAAATTTAATCCACAAAACTTATAAAGTTATCCCAAATTTACTACATGAAGTATTCCAAGGATAATATAGAGGTAAGTTCATACACTTTATAATATTCCTTTAATAAATTTTATAAATTATCAATGAAGAAATGACTACACTTCTTTAAATATATTAGATTCTCTGAGTGGGTTTTCAGAGTATTTCTCAACCAAGTATTAATCGATCATTTGGATATAGAGTAAAGGTTTTCTTATACCCACATTACCTTATTCACATAATAGAGGTGATGATAATATAAGGTAGATATATGAGGAGTCTTATATATATTTCATGTATTCCATGATTCTTTTCTAGATATGTTTCACAAATGGAAGCATAACAGCTAACCATATTCCAACTAAATTGACTAATGGATATTACAAAAGGTATGATATAATGTGATTCTATTATGTTATAGCCTTAAGTTTTTTATGGGAACTATTTGTTTAACATTGGTTATAGATACAAATATACATCAAAGAAAACACAAAGATCATCTCAGTTAATTATAATATAGATACTTAGGATAATAAAATCCACAATATAGAAATCGATTAGTCAAAACCAAGTACAGTTCTATGAGTAAAGAATATATATTTTGATATTGTGGGAAAAGAGTAGGATTAAATGAAGTCTAGGATCTATATGAATATTAGATTTCATAGGAACACTAAAATCCACAAGACTTGGTGGGAGGAATTGTTCTAGAGACACTTACTATGTAGTAAATTTAAAACCATAGCATTGGTTTTATATTCACCCATACTGGTGATATATTATTCAATATGAATAAAGAATACTATAGGTGGAATTAATTGTAAAGTAGTTATGATTGGAAAATTCAAATGAATTCAAGTTGGATTCTATGCAGAAAAATTCATTTATACTTTTTGGTAGTTTCTTCAGATGATGTAAAATCATTTGTGGGCATTGAAGAGAAACTAGACATGGGTGGTACAAGCATGGTACCAATACGACTTGATTTGTTATAAAGATTCATCATGCTTAAATAAATTTGAATTATACTTGTAATAGAAACTTTCTATGATCATTAAATTTGGAATTAGATTTCAATACCACCTTTCTTGGAGAAAACCTTATGTAACCTATTTATACGACATGACCAAAAAGGGTTGATGGCACTATAGAAATTCAATATGGTAGTCAAGATTCAAGGATACATTTATGGATTAAAATAAGCACTATTATCATAGAATATTCATTTAGAATGAATGTTTGTCTAGGTTTCTAGATGAGGTTAGTAAGTGTGCTATAGTATTCCAAGACAGATGTGTTTGATAATATATGGAAAATAATTAATAATTATTATAGTTAATACAAAGGAAAATTTCTCTATGAATTAATTAAAGTAGTAATCAAGTTCTAAGTAAAATGATCTAAAAATTTATTTTTTTAGGTTTATTAGTCCAATTCATGGTATATACATTGAAATGGTATTGAAAAAATACATGATGTAATCATAAAAACGGAATTGTTTTCAGTGTCACATGACATGAAATCTCCCAATTTATGTATCAAAACCACAAGATGAGATTATTATATTGAATAAACTACATATGATTAAGATTAAATTAGATATATATATCATATTGAATTATATGTACTTAGGTTTTTTTTCTTATGAGTAATTCATAGAGAATGAAAATAAAACAAAACCAGGAGAACTGTAAAGGATGGTAGTCAAAATCATCTAATAGTGATTGAGAAAGTAAAACTAGACAAGTACCCAGTTTTTAGAGAATCGAGAATACTAGATATTAAGGGGATATAAAACTATTAATATTTTATATTAGTTTGATTTAGGATCATAGTAAGTCTAACGTTGTATGCAAGATAAAAACGTATTATGGCCAGGAGTTACAAAATCTATATCAACCAAGTATGTTATGGATTTTGATATAGCTTAAGAAGTGTGTTTATCAATGAGTTATTACATATTTTGGAAGTATAAAAAGATATAAAAATGTAATCATATTATAATAAACTTTATAATTTGGCATTATCCAATATGTCTGGGATAATAGAGAAGAAAGGTATATACTCAGTGATATAACCTCTTTAGGGATTTTCACATGCTAATGAGGTTATGGTAAGCAGAACAACCTATAGTTCATGGTTGGCCTAGTAGCTATAACTATTATCAATAGAATAGTGTTTATCATGTGAAGATAGTTAGTTATACTATTAATAGTTGGATCTAGTGTAAGTGGGGGGTCAGTTGGAGTTGGTTTCCTATAACCAAATGACTTTTTACTTTCAATCATCGATATAGTCAGGGTCTTGAATATAAAAAAATATCTTATCACATGATTATTATTCTTTTGTGTAACATCAATGTGATAATGAACTTAGAGTATCTTTCTTATTGATAGGTCATAGTAATTACCTGCTATTATGAGAACCTTGAGTTCTATGACGTTATTCTCAAAGCCATATTTTATAGCTAGATAACATTATTTTATTGGACACAGATAATATAGGATATTAGGGGTAGGTTTCTCATAAGACATTGAGAATTATTCTTATGAATTTTTACCTCAATAATCTCCAATAATTTAGGTTATGAGAATAGATCCAGCTATAGAAATTCTACATGTTTTATGTGTCATTGGATATTCCTATATGCAAATATACATATTCTTCATTATATTTTAGATTACTATTAATTCATATCATGAGTCATATAGTTGATTTATTGATGAAAATCATGACAATATGTGCTTGTGGTTAGGTAGGATACATTGGGCATGTCATGAGTGATATGAAATTAATGAATAATTCTAGAAAGTATTTGTCCCTTATAATTTATTGGGAGTAGATATCTATGGAACTTTGATTGAAATGGAACTATCTGAAAAATCCATGGCCATGGTAGGATATCAACATGTACATTTCTAAAAGTAAAATAAATATAAATCAAGAATATAGGATGATGACGCAAATTTTGAAACCAGTTTGATGAGATATCAATATAAAAGGATTATATTACACAATGAGCATTCATATGAGCGTATTATCATTACTATATTTAACATCTTTTTCTATGGGTGGTTTGATGTGTTTTTAGATGGTAAAATTTGAATTTATTCCTATTATCATATTCCACTAAGAAACAATCCAAAAGGGTCACACACTAAGTGTATCTAGAACCTTAGTTAAATTATATTTGAATTTAATAGTTTAAATAAATATTATTATGGACTCATGGTTTAATTATAATTTAGGTATGGTTGATGAAATTAATTCAGTCACAAGTTATTATAAATAATATTTGTGTGAGTTGAATATTAAATAAATATTTATTTTCATGATAATTAATAATTTCATGAATATATAAGATTTATTTACCTCTTGTTTATTCATAAGGTAACAAATAATTATTGATTTGGTTATGGAAATAGTAAATAAATATTTATTCTCAATTATGGTGGATATAATATTTATTTATTTATTAATAGTATAATGAAGTTATATTTATTTATTTAAATAAATATTCATTATTCAAGGTTTGATAAATATTAATAAGGATTAGAGGGCTGAGTTAGAGGGTCCGTTGGGAATAATATAATAAATATCAATTTAAAAATTATTAATTTATTTATTTAACAAATGGTATTTAAAAAATATGTGAGTTTAGCACATTCCATGGAAATAATAATAACAATATTATTGTTAATCAATGCAATGTTTAATAAGGATTAAGAGATAGGCTAAGGGCCCATGTGTCACGAACTGGTTCAGATACCCTGGTACCCTGACACCTGATCTGGCACTGGCATGGCCCAAAGGGAGTTCCCAATCCCCATGGGTTGGTGATTAGCAGTTGGTATCATACAAGGTAAAGGTGGGAATGTTTTTAACACATAAATACTTGAATAAAAACAACAAATCAGTATGCTCAAAATAAAACTTCATAGGGAGAAAAGTACTAGAATTCAAATAGGTATATAACCCAATGTACAATAAAAAATTACTAGAAACTAAAAGATAAACAAGATGAGTACTAATGGACACAAAACTCCAATATTAAAGGATAAAAGATACGAACCAACTCCAAGTTTCAATTTCACCTTGCTCAAACCTGAAAGAAGAAAATCTACAAACACCCGAAGGCAAAGGTAGGATATGATCTAAAAGACTAATAGGGTCTCACCACATGTTCCGTAATAAGATAACAATATAAATAAAAGATTTAATGCTTTAAATTTTAAATAAAACAATCATGAAAGTATAAGTGATTATTTAAAACAAAAAATGCTTTTCATTTAAATTGATGGAAACATTTTAAACTATGGCTTAATAATCATTTTATATAAAATAGTTTATTTAAATTAACAAGGCATGTATAAATAAGTTTTAAAAACAAAGGAATATATGTCAAAATTATAACAAATGAGAAAAATTTTCATCTTCCAATAGGTATGATAGTTCTAGGTTATAGGATCCCCACACACTCAAATAGGTGACCATGACAATATTTGTACACACTTCCCTAAGAAACTGGTCAAAGAGGACTAATAAAAATCCCATTGGGGATAAGTTCTAATTCACTATGTTTTTTTATTATTTTAAAGCATAAAAACTAGCATGTTTTTCCCAAATATACCACTAACTATCTAGGATCTCATGTTTTCAATAATAATCAATAATGGGAAAATTATTTCAAAACTTTTTAAAATACAATTACCCCATTTCCCATTTAAATATGTCGATTTTTCTTTAAAAACCAAAACATTGGTTTTTAATAAATTCATGAATTTTTAAAGATAAGAAAAAAAATTGGTTCTTATCAAAAATTTTTAATCCATTTTATCAAAAATCAATTTCACAAATCAAATTACACAATTTCTGTAAAGTTCAAATCACACCCTAATTCATTATAATTGGGGTTTTCCCCAAAATTAATACCAATTTAATTTACATACCAATTTGAATCAAATATTATCTTCATAATACAATTGAAATTAATTTAATTTAAATCTATCAAATCAAGGTTTATTCAATCAACCAAATTTATATGGAACCACTTACCTCAACATGGAGATGACGTATCCCAATGCCAACAATGGGAAAAATCATTAAAGAACTTTGGTAACAGAGATCAAGGAATCAAATATAAATTCAAAATCTAAAACAACAGATTTTAGATATATCAACAATAATGAGATCTAAAAAACCCTAAAGAGGACAAAAGAAGAGAGTGGTAGAGAAGGAATGGGAGATGTTCTCTTACTAGAGAGGAATCGAATGACATTTTCCAAGCTTTAATTTAACTTGTAAGGAGTTTAGAGGAGACAAAATGGGTCTTTGAGAGATTCAAATACCTAGAAGGATGTCTAATCCTGAGTTAGGTTGGTCTGGGGTTTATATGGGGCTTTGGGAATTTTTAAAACTTTTCTTGGAATAATAAAAACTCCTACGCACAGTTATCTTGGCAGGGACACATAGTTTTCCAAACCATGCTCCCTAACCGTGCGACCCTTCTATGGGGTGCATAGTTTATAATAGGTGGGTGAATAGTTTATCAAACTATGTTCCAACCATGAAAACCCCCAATATATAGTTTTGTATAGTTTTCCCTAGGTGGGTGCATGGTTTGGGAAAACTGTGCACTGACCACGCACTTTCCAGAAAATTCCAATGTTTTAAATTTTTTCCCCGAAACCACCCAAGACATAACCCAACTAATGAATTATCAAAAAGGGGGTTGATTAGTACTTGGAAATAGAAACACGATGTTACAACCACTCCTCTCTCATCAGTGCATCTCTCTCCTATGTCTCATGAGTATTTGAACCAAACCACCATAGAAATCAAACCAAAGGTATCATTATCCCACAAGGTACCTTGGTTTTAGAATCATATGTCATTATTGGATGTTCAATAACAGATAATTAGGCTCAACATCAAGATCATTCCAACCCAGAACATGATATGGATCACAAAGATACTTTCAAAATTGTGATACATGGAACATGTTATGTATTGATGTTAATTGTGGTGGAAGTGCTAGATGATAAGCCTCTTTCACCACTTTCTAAAAAATATCAAAATGTCCCACAAAATGAGGAGTAAACTTCCCTTTACTCCCAATAAATCAATGAACTAAATGAGGTGAAAATTTCAAGAACACCTAATCACCAACTGAAAATTTCAATAGTCTATGACGACAATCAACATAAGACTTATACCAGATCTATGATATCAATATTCTCTAATGAATCAAGTGAATATTTTTTGTCATCTCTTAAACCATGCTCGATACAACCAAGTAACTTTCACAGATCTTCTATTAACACAATGTAGATTTACAAGGCCTTCCATATGAGGAATCAAAATGATCCATTATGATCAAGGACTGGTAACTATTGTTATAAGAAATCTAAAACAGCCCCACATGACCATCCTAAGACCCAAAAAAATTGAGGATGCATGCATGAAGTATATCCTGAAGAATCTATATATCCCTCTCAATTAGGTCATCTGACCGTGGATGGTATGTCATACTCAGATGAACCTAAGTTCCCAGTGCCTCTTGAAGGCCTTTCTAAAAGTGAGAAGTAAACTGGGGATCCCTACCAGAGACTATAGTAGATTGAACTCCATGAAAATGAACAATATCTTTCTTATAGAGATTTACCAACTCCTACTCTTTGGTTGTATCATGAATGAGTATAAAGTGAGTCAATTGCTTCCACCCTTCAAGCACAACCCATATCTGATTATTATTTCTATAGATATGCAACAACCAAACCAAAAAGTCCATTTATATCTCATCCCACTTCCAAGTCTGCACTAGAAGTGGATGAAGAAAACCCAAATGTATCTGGTGCTTGACCTTGACTTGTTGGAAAGTATAGCTATGAGAAAAAAAATCAACAATTCCCCATCTCATACCTGGCCAAAATAATCATCACCGTTTGTAATAGATCATCTTTGTGATTCCTGGGTGCACAACTCGTTGGGAATTATGGAAATACTCCATCACAACTTTTATCACCACTATTGATACAAAAAAATGATTCCAAAAACATAGAATACCCTATGTGGAGAACTACCTATTAACAACAGTATCCCCACCATAAATAGATTCTCTAATACCATAGAAATCATCATCAAGACACTTTTCCTGAAGAATCATATCTAGAAGAAAAGAGGTCAAATGAACACCAAACAAAGAGACCTTGTTCCCTATTTCCCGAACTCCAATATGAAACTTTGAAAAAAGATCCATTGGGTCCAACTCTTATGATGATTCTTTCATGACCTGGGTTGGGAGTTCCTTCCCAAAACATCTACAACAACATTCTCTTTCCATGGGGTATAGGTGATATCAAAATAAAAGGACTATATGTACTCCACACAATGCCTCTGGCATAGATTTAAATCTTTTTTAGAGAAGATAAAACTCATGATTTTGTGGTTGGAATACACAGTAAAACTTTCACCAAAGTGATAATACCACAAAATCTTTAGTGCATACATCACTACTATGAGTTCAAGGTCATGGGTTGGATAATTCTTCTCATGTGGCCTAAGCTTCCAAGATCTATAATCAATTACATGATCACCCTTCATAAGAACACATCCGAAACCCAAACCCGATGCATCATAGAAGACCACATAGCCCTACCTGACTTATGAAAGAGTAAACACTAGTGCATAAGTCAAAATACATTTAATATCAACAAAAGAAATCTCATATTTCTCATCCAAAACAAACTTAAACTCCTTTTGAGTGAGTGTAGTCATAGGAGAAGCCAAATTTGATAAATACTTTATGAACCAGTGGTAATATCAAGCTAAACCCAAGAAGCTATGAATCTTGAAAACATTTTGTGGGTTCTCCCATGTCATAAAATCCTTCACATTTTCAGGATCAACTGAAATACCATGTTTCAACACTATGTGTCCCAAGAACTTTAATTACCAGATCCAGAAATCACATTTCGATAGCTTGGAATAATGTTAGTGGTTTCTTAACAATTTTAGAACTGTTCTCAGATGACGCTCATGATTCTCCTTGGACTTAGAGTAAACAAGGATTTCATCCAAAAATACTACTATGAAAGTATCAAGATACTCCTGGAAAATCCTATTAATAAATTCTATAAATACTAAATGAGCATTGGTTAGGCTAAATGGAATGACAAGGTAGTAATAATGGCCATACCTACTCTGAAAGGGAGTTTTCTAAATGCTATATTATTTTATTCTCAATTGGTGATTAGCAGATCAAATATCAATTTTAGAGAACCACATCGCCCCTTTCAACTGGTCAAACAGATCATCAATCTGTGGAAATGAATACTTTTTATTTATCATAACTCGATTGAGTTTTCTGTAATCAACACAAATGTGATGTGAACCATCACCTTTATTAGAAAAGAGAATAGGTTCTACCCAAGGTGACACACTCATTCGTATAAAGTCTTTCTATAAAAGATCATCCAAATGAGACTTTAACTATTTCATTTCAACTGGTGCCTTGCGGTAAAAAGGAATAAATATCATCTGGGTACTTGACACTAAATCAACAAAAAACTCTACCTCCCTTGTCGGTGAAAAAATAGATAAGTCAAAAGGAGAAACATAGGGAAACTCGATGAAAACTAGAGGGAGATCACTACTCAATGATTCCTGCTCTAGATAAAAAGTGAACATAGATGTTACATTTTTTGGCTGTACTCAACCTTGGGTCCCATTATCCTTAAAAGATATGGCACACCCCATCAGACACTGTAAAGGATACCCATATAAGATAGAAATAAATTTAGGATTTATTAGAAATGATCCAATCCATCCCAAATACGATGTAAAGAGGTTTCATTTTGAGAACCAAAAAAATCTATGTAGGATGAACATCTGATAATAGGAAAACAAAAGCAGGATAATGGAGACCCTACTCTCTCTTCATTCTGAGGGGTGTAGTAATATTCATCAAATAAGATAAAATATCAATAGTAATATTTAGAAGATTCAAAATACAAGTCAAAATGAACATATGAGATGCACCAGTATCAAATAAAGAAATCACTAAAAATGATGTTATAGTGATGGTACCTCTCACATTCGTTGGACCTATATCCACTTCCTCTAAATACTCTTCCACTATGTGAAGAATCTTTGTTTCAGATGCCTATGGCTAGAACCCCTTTGACCATGAAGTGTTTTATTACACCATAGTTGTTTTTGGAACTGATGATCTCTTACCACTATGTGGAGAAGAATAGATATGACAGAACTTATACAGGTGACTATAGCATCCATAAGAACCACATATCTTGGATGCCTCTGTGCAAACCCATTTAAAATGCCTAGGCTTTATACACTGGTATAAAATAAAAGGGGACCTTCCCGACACTGTAGGAGATATAGAAGAAATATTTTATCAAGAAACACTATGAGACTCATCACACTTTCTCTTTCCTTTTAAGGAACTCATATAAATTCAACTAGGAGAAAAAGTAACCTATGATAACCTTGACATACCATCTAGATTAAGCTCAACCATCAACACTCTATCCATCACATCAATATAAGAAGAGAGATTTAGTAATAAATCCTAATAATGAATATTAGACTAAAGTCCCATCTTGAACTGTCGAGTATTTATCTTCTCATTCAATACAATATTAAGGGAAATCTATACAATATAAATGTAATAATTTTCATACTCAGACGTGGTCATATCAGCCTACTCGAGTTTGAAAAGCTCTATAGCCTTAGGCAACACCATATACTTTGGATAGAACTGGCCAGTGAAAATAAGTTTAAAATCATTTCACTCTAAGAACTCATGATTCTTCACCATCACCACAGTGTCCCACCATATCCTGTAAGGTCCCTCTTACTTGAAAGTGGCACATTTTACCTAGATTGAATCAGGAGTTTCCAAGAGATCAAATAAAATCTCAACCCTCCTCAACCAATCCTCAGCCTCTCGAAGATCATTTGGGCTTCAGAATGCTGGTGGATTCTGAAAAAGTAATTCCTAAGAATAAATTATGAATTCATCCCTCTAAGGTTCCATAGATGGAACTTGAATGAGAACATGGGCATGTGCCTTTCCCAGAGCTTGGATAGCACAAACTACAACCTCAACTTGATTTAGGTCCATGGGTGGATTTACTCACTATGGTTCATCAAATAATTACTCCTATATCTAATTTACATATCTTCTCAAAGGAATGATGCTACACAACATCAATAGATAAAAAAATATATATCAAAATATTACTTAGACCGACCCTCAAATAAGAGAAATAGGGAAATTAATCCCATAAGATAAGAGGAAAATATTTGGATATCAACATATCCAGGTAAAAATTAGGTAAAAGTTTATAACTAATCTTAAAGAGGTCTTTAAAAAGCCACCCATAGTGACTTAAGGCTCATTATGATAAGAGTTGGCCAGGAACTCACTCATAACTACCTCCTAAGTCTTGAAAAAATGAAACAACAACATACAAACGTGAAGGCAAGATGCTTAATCTACACATTTGATACCAATTTGTCATGAACTGACATGGATACCTTGGTACCCTGACACCCAATCCAATAATGATCTGGCTTTAAGGGCATTCCCAATCCTCATGGGTTGGAAACTAGTACCTAGCATCATAAAATGTAAAGGTAGGAATGGTTTTTCCACAGAAATAGTGGAATAAACAGAATAAATTAGTATGCTCAAAAGAAAACACCACAGGGAGAAAAATACAAGAATTCAAACAAGTATATAACCCAAAGTACAAGAAAAAATTACCAAAAACTGAAATATAAAAAACCCAAGTCCCAATGGACATAACAATCCAATCTCAAAGGATCAACAACAAGAACCACCTCAAGGTGGTGCTTTCCCCTTTCTTGAACCGGACACAATAAAATCTACGAACACCCAAAGAAAAAGTTAGGATGTGAGATAAAAGTCTAGTAAGGCCTAAACACATGTTCCATAATAATATAAAAACATAAATAAACCAAATCATTCTTTCAATTTCAAATAAAAAAAGCCTGACAATACAAGTTCTTATTTAAAGAAAAACATTCTTTTCATTTGAATTGATTAAAACATTTCAAATAATTTCTTAACAAATTTTTTATATAAATTCACAAGGAATGTGTAAAAAAGTTTTAGAAACATGGTAATAAATGTCAAGATAATAAAAAATTAGCAACATGGTCATCTCTTAATAGGTACAATAGTTCCAGGTTATGGGATCCTCACACACTCAAATAGGTGATCAAAAAAATATGTGTACACACATCCCTCAGAAACTGGTCAAAGAGGACTAATCAAAATCCCATCAAGGAAAAGACATACTAAATTATGTTTCTATTAGTATTGTAAAGCATCAAACCTAGCATGTCTATTCCAAATAACTTACTAACTACTGAAGCTTACATGTTATCAACAACAATCAATAATTGGAAAATTATTTCAAAACTACTTAAAATAAAATTTCCCCATTTCCCATTTCAATATGCCAATTTATCTTCAAAAACCAAAACATGGATTTTTAATCAATTCATGAATTTTTCAAGATAAAACCAAACATTGGTTCTTATCCAATAAAATTTAAGCCATTTTCTCATAAATAAATGTCAAAAATCAATTTTGTAAGATTACAGATTCTTTCTTAAGGTATATTTTTGTTTATACTTTAGTTTAAGTCTCTTATTTTGATTAAATAAGGGTTTACCAAGTTCTTGAGGAATATAATGAGTATTCTGGGGGTTTAGATCATAAATAGGAGGAAAAAGGAGCTTTCTAGGCATGTTCCATGGTTTGAGCAGTGTTAGTGAAAAGTGTGTGGAGCATTCAAGGTAGCTGTATAGCCTTGGACAGAGGCTTATGTACAGTTAGTGCACGGTTAAGATAACTGTACATAATTCCTAGGTAACTGTGTGACCCTGCTTATCTTAGACAATATCATGCACATGGTTTGCACATAGTTTGGAAAACCCTACAGGTAAGCCGTGCAGCCCTGTAAAATTGAGAAATTTACAAAAAATCCACTATAGGATTTGTAACCCCAATTCAGGATTTCCTTATTTCTTCACACTTGAAACCCTAGTGAATAGGAAGACCTCCAAAGATCTTCTGAGGTGATTATCCCTCATCTCTAGGTTAGTTGGAGTGCCTTTGGTTGCGGATCGAAGCCCCGGTTAAGTCCAACACTCCTCTTGCTTCTCTTTTTCAGATTAGGGTTTTTAGTTTCTCTCATATTCTCCCAAAACCCTAAAACCCACTTTTATAGTAGAATATAGGTTATGGATTCAAGTGGTGTTTGAATCCAGATCGAAAGTCACAATTAAGAGTGAGTTCATTGTCATATTCAAGGTAGGTAGTTGACAAGTTATATCCTATAGTTTTGTTATAGATTTGTGTATGTCCAACCTTATTATTTTTGAACTGTTGTTGTGATTTGGAATTATTTGGTGATGTTTGGTATTTTGGGTGTCTAAATGATGAGTTGGACCCTTCACAGTCCCCGTGGGATGCGTCGAGGAAGAATATAACGTTTTTGGGCCACCCATGGGGTGCACCAACATTCCCAAACGTAGGAATTGAAAAATTCAAGGGTATAGTTGATGTGAAATAGCATGAAGACCTTGTGGAACATGATAACATGGTTTGTTGAGTTGAATATGAAATATTGATAGTTTTACCTAGGTTGATGGTGTCTTAAGGGGTTGTTTGGCATGGCTTAGTAAGGAGTTAATTGAGTAAAATGATATTGTGTCAATGGGGTTATGAATTATGTTGAGATGCCCAAAAGAATTAGTATATACGAAATGATGTGCCTATTAAATTGGAAATGGCTTGTGAATTGATGAGCATGTAAACATGTTGCATAAGGTAAATTTATGAATATATATATTTAATGGGTTAGTACATGAGAATTATAAGGTATACCAAATGGGTTGAATGTAATAAAGTGGTTGTGTTATGTGATATAAGAATTGTACTTGAAATGAATAAGTGGGAAAATTCTTGAGAAATGATAAATGGATTAAATGGGATAATGTATGGTAATTGATGAGTACTGGATAATGTATGGGATTTATTGAATATACTTAATGGGTTAAGGCATCAAAATCAGTATTTTTCTAAATGGCTATGAATTGTAAATGGAAATGTTTTAATGGGTTATGGAAAAATATTATTTACCATATTGATTGTTATGTATATTTATTATTGCATGTATTGGTTGTGGATGATTGTGATTCGGTTCGTGTGTAGTGAATTTTTGGATAAGCATGTGCACATGGCTTGGTGGTGGGATAAAGGACTGTTGCTCCTCCCACGGTCTGGGTTGGACTGATGCTCTAACCTACCCAATAATGCATGGGTTAGAGAGTCAGACTGATACTCTATGCACCCAATGGTTGTATAAAATGAAAATACTTAGACTGAGGCTCTAAGGTAAGTGTGGTTATCACTTGATATGATCATCTCTAGTGAGATAGAGACTTAACTTTTTCTCTTATAAAAAATGATAAATGCCATGAACCTTGAATAAATGATGCGAATTCATAACTTATGAACTTAATGATTGATGATGAACTAGTAACAAAAGTGACAAAATGTATCGGAATCTTGGTTAGTAATAGCTAAGTAGAATATTGTTGACTAGTGGCCCCTGAATTTTCTTTCCTTCACTTGTCATTCATTTATACTTTCATGCACTATTTGTCAGACTGGATATTTTTTAGACACCATTGGTGGTGGCCTATTGAGTTTTACTCATACCCTACTTGGGACTCTATTGGGAACTCGAGCAGTTTTTATACTTGTAGTTCAGGACAAGGGAAAGGGCCCTATATTAGGGAGTTGAGTTGGACATGGATCATGCATGGATGTGGTTCTGGACTTGGAGTTAGGACTATTTGGGGATTCCACAATCTATCTTTATTTTGTGGTTTTGTTCACCTGGCATTATAGTATGACATTACATATTTACTATTGCTTGTGGATTGTACCTGGTTTAGGAGATGTTTTAGTATGCATGTTATTGGTTGTTTCCTATTGTTTTTGATATTTATATTGTGTTATGCTGTGGCTTACTCTAGTAATGAGGGAATAGTCTCTCCACATGACCTATTAGACCCTCGCTGTTAGTTGGCATCCTCTAGCGTATGGGGAGGAGTTCTTGAGTTCATGTGATGACATAGATTAGGGAACCAATTTAGTGCCACCTCTGTTGGGGATGTTACAAATTTCAACAATCAAATTCCAAAATTTCCCTAAAATTCAAATCACATCCCAATTCATTGGAATTTTGGATTTCTCCAAAATCCATACCATTTTAATTTAAATCCCAATTTACATAAAATAATATCTTCACAATACAATTGAAATTAATTTAAATTATATCAAATAAATCAAGGTTTATTCAATTGTCCAAACTTAGATGGAACCACCTATCTCAACACGGAGATCACATATCCCAAAGCCTAAAACCAGAAAAACCAAAGAATGTCAAAAATAGAGATAAAGTAATAAAGCATAAATTATATATATAAAATAATTAAGTTTATATCTATCAACAAAAATAATATATAAAAAACCCTAAGGAGGATGTAAAAGAGAGAGGCTGGGAAGAAATGGGAGAATATATCTTACCAGAGAGGAATCAAACAATGTTAACTGAGATTCAATCCACCTTGGAAGGAATTTAGAGGATCCAAAATGGGTCCTCGATGTCTCCAAAGACGTAGGAGGATTCCCAATACTGAGTTAGGTTGAGCAGGGGTTTATATGTGGGGTTCATGAATTATTAATTTTTTTTGGAATAATAAAAACCCACACACATAGTTAGCTAGGCAGGGCCACACTGTTTTCAAAACTATGCACCTTAACCATGCACCCCTTCTATGGTGTGAAAAGTTTCTACTAGTTAGGTACATGGATTTTCAAACCATGTTGTAACCATGCAAACCCACACTATCTGGTTCTGCATTTTTATCCCTGGGTGGGATCATGGTTTGGGAAAATCGCGTGCCAACCATTCACTGCCCATAAAATATCAAAATTTTTAAATTTATTTCTGAAACCACCCGATACAAACCCCAACTAAATCAGGATCAAAAAGAGGGGTCATGAGTACCTAAAAATAGTAACAAGATGTTACACTATGTGCATTAACCAATTCTATGGTCTAGTTATATGAACTTGATTATATCATTTCTTGGGTTAGACATCATTGTGAATAATAAATCCTGTTTATAGAATTCTCTCAACCTTATATTTTTTTATAAAATGATCTCAATAATGGAGAGAAATAGTCATACTCCCTCTCTAGGATCAAGAGAATAACAATGAGTCTTTTGAGATTATAAATATTCTTATTGCAATCAATGGAGAATGACATAGGCAGATTAGATTATTCATGCTACCACATAGAGTTCCAATAATGATGTTTGAAGGTGTGTGGAGTATGTTTAGATACCAATAGAGGGATTATATTCTTGAATTATTTGAAATAATGATGGTATGACAAGAAGAGGCCAAATGATTCGACAATTAAGAAAGAATTTCAAGAAAAGGATATTCTTATTTAACTAAATTAATTATAAATTATATGTGGAAATATACTCTTTAGGAATATTTTAGGGTTTTATTTGTTCTTTTAAGATGATATATCCTAATAAATACATAAAAATCCATTTTTGATAATGGTAACGTCCTCTTTTTCTACTACTCGAAACCTTCAGTCCATGCTTTTTATCTTAAAATATAGCGAGTTTATCCATATTCTCTCTCCAATGACCTATAGGTTCTTACCTTTGAAGTTATCCATTAACCACTAAAATCAGTGAATGCTTCAGTATAACCTATTATTTGCAATGGTGTACTAACAACTCCTCCTTGAAGACAAATAAATAGAATATTAATATATAGATAGAGATAGAGATTTAAATAACAAAGAATAAACTTCAATGTATCAAATGTGGACACAAATATATATTTTATAGGCCACATTTAATGAATAAAGGATTCTATTAAATTTATAATGTTTTATAAGTATTGAAATGACTAAACCCTTTATCCTTCTTACTCATTAATTAAATGACTTAGTAAAACTTCTTTTAATATTCATTTATTATATATATCATCATATAATGTGTCTCAAGCTAAAATAAATATGATAATAAGCTTAAAATAATTTGGCAAATGATATCTTATATCGTTTAACATGTTCACTATGACATGGTACAATGAACCATGAGAATACATGGACCATGATATGTTAAATATCACCATGTATTGGATTATGATTTAGTGTATAATATCCAACAAAAATATAATTGGAACCCTTGATGAACTTTATAAGGCATTTAAATATTTAAATAAATAATTTGAAATGAAAGACTTTGGATAGATAATGTTCTACCTTGGATTAAAAAATGAACATCTTGAAGGTAGTTTTTTGTTCACCAATATCAGTATTGTGAAAAAATTCTTGAAAATATTTTATATGGATGAATAACATCCATTAATTTCACCAATGGTTATATGATTTATTAATCATAATATATACCCTTTTATACCAAAAAAATATAATGAAGAACTTATTGATCTTGATGTACCATATCAGAGTGCTATAGGAGCACCGATGTACCTTGAAAATAATATAAATGCAAATATATCATTTTTTATGAGTTTATTGACCAGGTACAAATATTTTTAAACTCTTCAACATTTTATTGGTATAAAAAATATATTAATATACTTTTATGATTTTTTGATTAAGGATTATTTGATTCTAAAAGTTAAAAATCAAAATTAGTTAGTCATGTTGATGAAAAACATTTTTCTAATCCACATAAAGATTGTTCTCAAACTATATATTTATTCACACATGATGTGATGTATATTTAATGGTACTCTATAAAACAAACCATTTTTAAAACTTCTTCTAATCATGCTGATCTGATTGTGATACATGAAATAATTTTAGAATGTGTTTAGGTGAGTTTAATTATTCATAATATTAGAAATAATTGTGGATTGGATATGAATAATGATATTAACACCATATTATATGAAGATAAACTAGTTTCTATAGGGTAATTAAAGGGTGGATATATCAAAGGTGATATAATGAAATATATATAACAAAAATTCCTTTTCACTCATAAACTTCAAAAGAATAGTGAAAACGATTTCCAATAAATAAGGTCTTGAGATAATCATGTGGATTTATTCACAAGAACATTAATAACCACATATTTTGAGAAATTGATTTATAAATTTTTATGTGAATACTATAAAGTCTATTATGATTTTATGAGGGGGATATGAGAATGCTACATTCATTTTCCTTCATCCGGTTTTTTCCATTTTGTTTTCCAAATAAATTTTTAATGAGGAAGCCTAATATTGGAATACAATTAAATCACTTTAGCTTTAATTTTTGTTCCCCACATGGTTTTTTAATGTGAATATTATTTGAGATTCCATGAAATAATGACATATAAAGGGGAGTTTTATGGATTATTATTTATATGGATGTTATAATTCCAATATTATGATGATTTTTCATTCCCAAAAAACCCTTTATATGGCCAACCTTTCATATGAAAAAATGTTCATTTTTATATCCCTTGGAATTCTAATTTTAAATGGAAGATATGGATCAATTTAGAGAATTAATTACAATATCATCTACCATATATATATGAAAATATGTTAACAGAATTATAAACATTGGCCCTACCTGACTTATCTATAACTCTTGAATTATTTTTTATGATATTTTATAAATTATCCATTGTTACAAATGTTTGACTCCATATTTTTTTTATCAATATTCTTTACCTAAGATCATTTATGCATTTTCAATTTCAAAATTAATCATAGTTTTAATTGGTGTTTTAGATATTTCTCAATAACCATAATTTTATGAATTATAATGTTTTATATATTTCATAATTCCCTATACTTTAGGATCACTACGACATTAATTTTAAACATAAATTCTTCATATGACCAATTCTAAATATCCTTTATAAATATGAAGTAAATAACAACCATTGTATTTATTTAGAGAACAATGACTAATCTGCACCTTTGATTATATTTTCATGTTATCTATAAACATAGAATAATATGATAATGAAATAAGAATATTTTCTCTTTATACCTTGTAAATTTATTTTATATTTCTATTGTTTTTGTTATTTTTTATTTTTTCTCCATAATTTTCAAAATCAATTAACATTGCAACTCATCTACAACTGACCATTGATTTTCAAGTTTAAAATAATTTAGAGTTTAAATCAGTGTATTATATCTAAATTCCAACACACAAACCCATAATTGTTTATTATAATTCCACCCATGTTACTTACATCCACTATTTTTAACCCTCACATTATATCAAAGGTTTTTAAAATGTTTTTTCACATTTTATATTTTTGTGCATCGAAAAATACCCAAATATATGTAGTTTGATAAGAAGATGACCCCAATTTTTAAATATTTTTTTACAATAATCCATTAATCATGTGAGTATAAAAAATACGTTAAAAAAATAATCAAACCAAAGTCCCAAATTTTGAAAGAACAAGGGATCCAAATATATATTAGTCCCTCATTTTCTAAGTTGTTAATTCTATGAAATATCTTATAAAATTAAAATGAAGTTATTAATATATGAAAATTAGTTATAAATTTGAATTTAATGTTTTTTTATACCATGTGGTTATTTATAGTCTCAAATATATAGAATATATTAACAAAAATACTAGAATTATATTACAAAAACAATGGTTTTTCCATAACAAAAATTTTCTTATATATGAAATATAATTTTGCTCACCATCTCCCAAAATTTTTAGATTGTGATGATTCTATCATGATATTATTAATTATAGAATATAAAACCATTTAAAACCCTGATATTTCAAGAAATAGTTTATTTCAAAAAAGTTTAATTTCTTCGATAACTTCCCTTACATGCAACACCAAGTTTTAACGAACCACGAGATACTATTAATATTATTATTTAAACATGACCGTAATAGTATAACCGTTAAATTTGAAGGCATGAATAAGAATAAATAAAATTTTAAAATAAAGTATAATGGTTTTAGATAAATAACATATATTGATAAATAAATACTTAATTTTTGGTAATGTCTTTATATGTTTTGAAAATAATTTTTTTTTTAATTTTTTTAATTTATTTTTGTAAAAAAATAATATTTTTTGTCACTTTTTGAAAATTTATTTGAAAATATTAATTTTAATTTTGGAATAAAATTTTTAAAATTATTTTTTGATGATTTTTTTGGATTTTTCTAAAAAGTATAAATTTTTAATAAATAGTGAAAAATGTTGATTTTTATTAAAACTGCCTTTTCACTTAAAGAATTTACAAGTTCCATTTTGTTTTAAGATAGTTTTACAAGAAATATTAGTTTAATTATATCAAAATAAATAAAATTTAGTTTATTGTAATTAATTTTATATAATAATTTTTATACTTTTGAAAAAAATTTCTTTGGAAAACTATTTTTTCATCGCATATGCGAGTTTAATTTTAAATTAAATTATGTGAATTGAATTGTAAAAAATTGGTTTCATATTTTAAACTATAATAATTAATATTATATATTAAGTTAAAATGTATTTTTTATCATAATAAATTTTAAAAACAATAAAAATTAATTATCGCATTCAAGGTTAAAACGAGTTCACCACAGGGGGGGGGGGTAAATAAAAAGATAATTGTTAAAATGAAATAAAAAAATGTCCAAATACTATTATTTGGAAATAGTTCGACCTAATATCATATAAGGTTTTATAATGATCCATTTTTTAGCCCTATTTCATGTGTAAAATGTGGGTATAACATTTTCTTTTCAAAAATTCCAAGTGTGTCCTCTCTCCCACTTATAAAAGGGAACCACTCTCCTCTTCTATTCACACCCCAAAAGCTTTTTAATTGTTCCATAACCAATCTAAATATCTTCCTTACTTTATTCCACAAATCCTAGAGGCCTTAGTTTGATTATAAAACCCTCATAAGAAGGGTTTTAGTGATAACCTAAGGAGGTTTTTCGAATAAGAGGTATCATTCTTAACCTAGTATTTTTATTTTATTTATTATTACACCTATATAAAATATTCTTTAACTATTTTGGTGGAATAATAATTGTATCACCCATACACTGATATGTAATTTTGATAATTTTATAACACATATCCTTCTCATCCTCTATCAATTGGTAAATGAAACCCTCGATCGTGTCTACGACGGACTACCGCTTTACGAATCGATGTAATTCGTTTTCCATCACTTATTATCACAGCTGGATATAATGATAGATTTAACATATTTACATGATATTTATGAAATAATTATACTTATAGAATTATAATATCACATATACCTTCTTACCTTCCAATCAATTGGAAAATGATAATGTTGATCTTGCATATATGTGGACTGCCAACACCATGAAGCGATGTGACATGTTTTTTATTTTATTTTAAAATGGATGGTAATGTGGATATATTTAATGAATATATATGATATATATTACATAAAAATTATTCATGTTTTACCATTTATTTTTTTAATAATTTAAAAATACTTATTCCTAATTTTCTCTTTTTTTCTAGCCAAACAGCTAGAAATATAAGAAATCGAGTCAACAAACAATGTGATGGGAAATGTGAAGACTACCAAAATGAGATGCCTAAAATTATTGGAGATAAATTAAGATGTATTATGATTATGAGAAACTAGATATCAAAATCATTATTAATAACTAGCATATAATTGAATTTCCAAACATGAAAAAGAAGAGGA
The DNA here is from genome assembly GCA_963277665.1 of Viscum album. Taxonomy (NCBI): domain Eukaryota; kingdom Viridiplantae; phylum Streptophyta; class Magnoliopsida; order Santalales; family Viscaceae; genus Viscum; species Viscum album. The sequence continues at coordinate 1,041,727,891 of OY728138.1, read as the reverse complement.
GGATGACATCTCAAGGAATTTCATATAATAAAGGTGATAAAGGAAAGAAGATTCATTTACTAAATGTTAAATATGTGGAAATTTTAAATAAGGGAAATTTTAAAAAGTAACTAGAAGATGTTTTAAGTATAGAAAAATAGGACATATAGTAACAAATTTCTGTAAAAAAATAGATTTTTTAGTTAACATAATAGATAGAAATAAAGTTCAATATAAAGTACCATTAACAATTATATGTCATAAATGTGGAGAAGTTGGAAATTATCCAATTCAATTCTTTATTCAAAGGGATAAAAATAATGGTGAGCACTAATAATATCCACAGAAAAGGGAACAAGGAAATTTCTATGCTGATATGGATCATGATGAATGGATTACACATAAATGCCACTCCAGATTTTTATTTTTCATGTTGTTTTTCAAATCATTCCATATTATCATCTATTTTAATTTTTATAAAAACATCGAGTCACGATCCCAAATTATTTTATATCATCGAGTAAAACATCTCTTATTATTTTATCATATGTTGAAGTTTGTGGGAATGTTCTTGAAAATATTATCATTCTCACTTTAGCTGAATTCAATGCTTTTTTGGGTATAAATTACCTTTCCTTATATGGAGCCAATATAAATTTTTGGGAGAAGGAATTAACCCTTCTTATCATGAATCACCCTTAGATTCTATACACATGTAATGAGGAGGATGAATATACTTTGGTATCATCATTTCAATCATGGGTACTATTGAATTATGAGAAAGAATATCTAGATCAAAAGATTGATAATAAGTAAATGGTCATCCTTGATGACCAGTACATTTTAAGGGAATTCACTAATGTGTTTCCCGAAGAATTGTTTTTTCTCCCTCCTAAATGAGTGGTTTAGTTATTAATCAAACTTATATCTAGAACAAGTGACATTCATAAGGAATGTTATCACTATAAAAGGGATATATATAGATCCTAAAAAAACTAAGGAAATTGAAGGATGGAAAAATACCACATCTATCATGAAAATCTGTAGTTTCTTTAGATTAGAAGGGTACTATCATCAATCTGTGAGAAAATACTCATGATTTTCAAGCCCACTAACCAAGATTAATCGGAAGGTAGTCAAGTTTGTATCAACTGATGAATATGAAGAATGTTTTAAAGATCCAAATAAGAGGATAATCACTGCACCTATGTTCACATTACCCTCTAGTGGGGAAGGATTTGTGATATATAGTGATGCATCTAAAAATGGATTGGGTTGTGTACTCATGAAAGATGATAGAGTTACAACCTATACCTCCCACCTACTAAAGATCCATGCAAAGAACTACCCAAATCTTGATCTAGAATTGGATATAGTGATCTTTGGATTGAAGATATGGTGATATTAACTATATGGATAAAAGTGTGACATATATACGAATAATAAAAGCCTCAAGAATATATTAAAAAAATGATCTTAATATTCACTAAAGAAGGTGGTTAGAACTAATAAAGGGTTATGATGTTTCAATTTATTATCATCCTGGGAATGAAAACAAATTTATAGATTCTCTAATTAGAAATGATCCCATAACTCTATCCATGGTGGGGATTCTAAGAGATCCAATTTTCTTGGAAATAAAAAGGATATATATGGTAATAATAAAAGGATATTTATCCTATATTTCTCAAATAACTACTTAAAAATCCATTCTTGAGTGGAGAAAACAGGACCAAAAATATGATGAGGTTCTACAGAAGAAGGAAAAAAATATTCTAGAGTTCAACTTTACTGAATATGGAGTTATATGGTTTGTAACCTGGATATGTGTCCCAAAAAAACCATAACTAAAAGGGGAAATTATGTATGATTTACAAATCTCATCCTTATATATTTATCTAGGAAGTTCTATGTTGTATAGGGATTGGGATAAAAAATTATGATGGGATAAAATGTAGAAAGAGATTACAAAGTTTGTATCTCAATGCATGGTATGCCAACAAGTCAAGGCTGAGTGATAGAAGTTTAAGGTTATCATGAAATGATTTCCCATACTATTATTAAAATGTTAAAACATAATCATGTATTTCATCATAGGACTCCCTAGGACACCTAAAGGCAATAACTCCATTTAGGTGGTTGTTAATCACCTTACCAATTTAGCACATTTCATTGGTATCAAGGGAAATTTATCTCTTGACCAACTACCCAATATATACATAATGGAAGTGGTTATATTTCATAGAGTTTCACTCTATATTTTATTTGCTAGAGATAAGAGGTTTACCTTGAGGTTTTGGAGAAGCCTTTAGCAAGCATTGGATACCGAACTGAGCTTTATCAGCGCTTATCACCCTTTGATGTATGACCTATCTAAAAGGACCATTCAAACTATAGAGGATATGTTGAGATCATTTTTAGTGGATTTCCAAGGATTTTGGGACCAAAAACTTCCCATAGTGGAGTTTTCATATAAAAAAAGTTTCTATTATTTCATTTAGATGAAACCTTATGAGGCTCTGTATGAGAATAAGTTTTAGTATTTGGAATGCTAGGATGTAGTAGGAGAGGGGAAGTTTATGAGATATGATCTTATATGAGAGATTAAAGATATGTATCAAACCATTCAGCATCATATAAAATCTACAAAAAGTTGATAGAAAAGATATGTAGAAAATTATCGATTAGATTTGGAGTTTGAGGCCGGAGATAAAATGTTCCTTCATATATATCAATGGAAGAAAATCATGAGATTTAAAAAAAGGGAAATCCTAGTCCTTTTTGGTCCTAATAACATTCTCAAATAATTTGATGAATCTCTTATGAATTTAGGAAAATTAAAAAATAAAATTTTATAATGTATTCATGGAGTTTAGAATTAGTAAAGTATGCAAAAAATGAAAAGCAACCCTTCCCTTCCACATAGTGCTCTATAAAATGACTTTTGTTAGTGGGGGTAGGAAGTTGAATTATGCCCCTGCAAATTTTTTAATTTTTTTAGTGAAATACATCCTTTTCACCCCTTGAAAACCAACCTTTTTTTTTCATGAGGGATTATGGTTAAATAATTCCCCCCTCAAATGATTTGATTCATTTACAGTACGAGGAATCCTTTTAGAAACACCAAAAATGACATATCATTTTATGGTGTGAGTCGATCCCCATACCATCCCACAGACCACAAAATAATTTGTATATAATTGAACATTTTGGTAACATGGTTATTTTCCTTTCCTATAAATACCCGATCTTTGAAAAAAATTGGAGATGAAGATGGATGTATGAACATCAATGAAAACCAGAGAAGACCCTTGCAGGTAATTAAATAACCAAATACCATGAGGGATACCCAAAACTAAAGGGATCCTTCATGAGAGGACCTATATGGGCACCTACAGAGGGTTCCTTTATGCCTGAAAATGAATCTCAACATGAAGTAGTCCCATTCAAAGAACCCCTCATGATCCCCCACCCCACATAACAAAGGCTAATATGTGGAATGGGGTATCCCTAGAGACTTTTTCCTTTTCAACCCTGCTTCCCTATTTTTATATAGTGTTCAAACCCATATTTTACCCTTCTATAACTATCCAAATGTACTCATATACCTCTTTCCATAACTTGAGAATGCATTTATTAATACCTCCACCAAGGCCACCAGATTCTTTTGTCCTAGGGATAGGACACACCAACATTTCCCCCATCCAGTATTGAATTCCCATGGTAATCAGATCACCTCATTTAATATCCATGATAAGTGGAAGTATCATAATGTTCACAATATGTAATTCTCATGGTAAATAGGATTTCGACCTTTAGGATAGTGGAAAATGGATTATCGAGATGGGCTGTGAAATCTTTGTCCGCTTAGCCTACCCTCTTCCTCTCTTCCACCAGTGGAAAGGGGAGGAGAGGGGTATCTTTCTTAGGTAATACCTCTTAGAGTAATACCCAAGTATTTCTTGAGGTACATTCTACCCACCTTTCATATCCTTTCCATTTTCCACCAGTGGATGGAGGAGATTATACAGATTACTAGATCTTTGACTTCCTATTGTTTCACATACAAAACATGAATCAGGCGGGCTTAGAGGTTAGTGGAAATTAGGTCACAATCATGAGAAAATATTCATTGCATGGTATTCTTACTAGGTGTAATCCCCATAACAATGTTATTATATTCTCATAGGGGAATATTAATTGTGAGATAAATCCTTCAATGGTCCATATTCCTAAAGAAGAAACTACTTGGGCCTCCTCTATAGGTTTAAGCCCCAACCTTTCTGAAATACGTGGGTTTGATTCCCATCCAAATAGGATTCATAGGAAGCCTCTCAAAGGTTCAAACCTAACACCCCAGTCAACCCTAATCTTCTTTGGGACATATTTCCAGTAGGGTCAAAATCAACTCGGAGAGACACATTCCCTCCATTCCCTTTTCATAAAAATCCTTATTTGGCAACATTCATAGTAAGATAATGCCCCCACCAGGGAGGACACATCCATTTTGGGTCCCTTGTTTTCCATCCTCATCAGTTAATATTACCAGTAAGGTCCATCATCACAGGGCCATATCCCCAACCAGAAAAATCTCATTTGGTCCGCTTCATCATAAGTCTCACAACATCATTGAATTGGAATCTTTTTCCTAGATGTCCTTACCGCATGACATTAAACCACATGGTTTGGTCCTTGTAACATGTCCCTAAAAGTTATGATGTGTCCTATTAGGTGGTACCAAACTACATGGGTTCTGATTCCTCCCATGAGGATACTTAGGAATCCTCCATCACAAGTCTGATACAAACATTAAGACAACCCTCATATCCATGGATGATGATAAATTTCAGAGAACTTAACTATATGGCTTAAAATAAGCATCACAAAATAAAAAAAACAACCAAGATGGGGGGACTATGACATGTATATATGGTTCTATTGATGAAGAAACTTAGATACCTACAAGTGGTTTCATCGATGGATTAATTAAGATACATATAGATGATTTACCATCAATGCATGTCTATAATTTATTATTAATATAAAGGGGTGACCAATTCCATATTTTTAATTAAAAAAGGTATTCATGAATATGTCTTAAATCTATAAGAGAGTATCAGAGTAGAAATTAATTCCCCCAAAAGGGGTTGATAATCCTGAACTCCCATCCTCTTGACTAATGCGAGTTCTTAAGTGTCATTGTTTAATCTTCCTAGTGAATTTTTGGATTTCTAATGTAGGTCCATGTGCCATCATAGACATGAGATCCATTTAGTGTTTCTAGTTCTATGAATTAACCCCATTATAAATTGCCTAAAATGGGATTCCAACCAAAAATGGTGAACCTGATTTGAATGATTGTGAAAGCATATTCTAATCCCCCATAATGAATCACTAGGACCTAAGTATTTTGTTAGAAAAAAAATTATGAACTAGATGTGAATCATTTTATTAATAAATTTACATGTTTCTTATACATGTCAAGAACTTTGATAATCTTGAAAAATGTAAGTGGTTAAACATAGATCCAGCAAGACAATCAATTGTGCATGTCTTCATTTATTATGATGTTAATTTGATAGTTTTATATATTGTGTTTTCTATGTATATGTATATGTAGGAACTTTTGATATAACTCTTTCCAATTTATATGGTGTCACAACAGCTAAACCAAACTTATTCTTTGGATGTTCCACAAGACGGTCCTCATTTGGTTATAGGATCCCATCGCCAACCAAGCGTCTTTAATGTTAGGTTTCAAATGCACTGGTTCATAAGTACCATTTCTACGATAAAATCTTTACATTAAAGGTTGTATGACTATCCCTCCAAGAAATGAAACCTCTCCAACCATTCACTCAGTGATGGATGGTGGCCAAAAAGCAGGAGAAACCCATTTTAGTGTCTAGTTGTTTTTGGAGCCTTTACCTGGAATTCAATAATCTGTTCCTCTATTACCTTAGTGTGGTGGATCTAGAGGTCTCTAGAGATCTCATATGAACACCAAAATATTCACTGTGAATGAATCCTACCCGAAACTACCATCACCAATGCTATTGGGAGACAAGTCCTGAACATTATGGGGATAACGCCCCATGGGATCCAGCTCAGGTCACTCAGACTTGAGCACCCAATACTGCCTATCAAGGTCATAAATAAAACAGTTATTTATAGGACTCCATACCTATTACTACCCAAGAATATCTCTAAAAAGACATGGGAGAAACCTAGGAGAAGACACATATACCTAGTCACGTATATCAATCCCTCCAACATAGTTTGTAAGCAACTAAAGAAACCTATCGGTACATTGGACAGAAAATCGGTGGAAAAATAATATCCCTACCCTCGCATATGATGAATTTCAGTATATCTCGATAAGTAATAGAGGGAAGGAGAAGGAATACCTCCCTTCTCTAGCTATGGAATGTGAATATATTCCCATTACAGCTTCAGAGGTCATCCCTTATGTCTTGGCAATGATGGAAGGACATGCATCTATTCCTATACACATTATAAAAGTTTTCCAGGATATAATAATTACATTGACTGTGATTTGGAGTTAGGAATAGAACCCCACCTTTATATTTGAAGTGTCCCATAAATGTGATACAATGGTCACTCTGTAGAAGATGCATATTCCTATTTCCATCTATGAGGATCATTAGAAAAATCCTACAATAAATGGAAAATAGGATCAAGAACACACACTCATTCTAAATGGAGATTATTGGCCCAATTCAACAACCACTCTAGGGAAGGAATATAACCTTTTCAAAACTCCAAAATCCTATTATAAATCATGGTAGAAACACAAGATCTACTCATATAAGATCTCACACATGAAAGTATTTTTCCACAACCTGAGACTCCAAATTCCCCTAGGAGAATGTCTAAAAGTAATTCCCACCGAAGGTAACCATAAATCCAAGAGTAGACCCACAATAATTATCTTCTCAAGGATTGTGTTTTTTATGTCATAAAACATATATCAATGATATCATAGTATCCTATTTATTTTTTACCAAATTATAAATGAACCAGTTGCAGTTCTGAAGGCCCTCCCCACAATATTGCTTCCATCAACTCTGGAGGTCCACCCAAAAATATTTAACATGAAGTCCTCCTTTGTTTTGAAATGATAAATCATGAGAATCAATCTCTTGATGATTATCACAAATGCAATCCTTATGGTCATATGTTCATACGAAAAGTTAGTCCTACCCTTACCATCGTCCTCCCTAAAGTCCCTCCCTAGGGTATACACTGCAATAAGTCCTCCTATGGTTAGAAATTAACCCTAATCTTATCCATAATGGCATTCACTATGAAGGTCCTCCCCATAAAAACATTTTATTTCAACAAGAAGGTCCCCCCATAACGAATCAATTGTGATAAATACCTCATATTTTAAGGAACATAGGAATATGGGGATAGTCACACCTAATGCATTATCATTGAAAATTTATATCCTTTTTAAAACGGAAGAAAAACTAAGGAAACAGTCATAATCTAAAACCCCCTTGGATTATCTTCCTTCTAAAAAAAAAGATATTCCCACTAATACCACCACTCACAAAAAGGCAGATGAGAAATTTCCATTTTGGATAGATGAGGTGGAAGAATATTCTATAGAAAGAGAAGAATATGAAATTCCCATGAGGAAGAATTTGGTTAAAGAAAATATACCAATAATGTTTTGGCCATTATTCACTGCTCAATATAGTATTCCAGAGGTGTTGTCAGAAGTGTGTGTTCATGAGATCCAAATAAACCTATGGAATAATATTCACCACTTTAAAAGATAAATTTTTACATTATTATGGATATACATATCATGTCAAAGAAGAAAAGAACATCATCATCAAATTTACTCAACTAACCTTCCAGCTGCACAGTGCTAAAAATTTAGAAAATAGTGGGAGTTCCTCCAACACACATTTCATGATGTATTAAAAAAGTTATGGCAGTCAATCATCGATGCCCTACCCAGTGTTCATATTAGGGGATGGGGAAAACATGGATCATTTTAGTTCACTCCACTCACTAATCAGAAAATCTCACCGAAAAAGACAACATGTAATTTCACAACTCTAATTCGACTATGAGGAGAGAATTCCATTCATGAAAGATGGAATTCACAATAGGAATTGGCCTTGAATAGATCACAAAATGATGAGATATATCCATTTAGAGTGTCTTAAATGAAGTATACAAAAAGGTCAAGACAAATTCCAGCTTAAAGAAAATTTTCAAATAACATCGAGGCATTTGAAATAAAGTATCAGCTGTATAGATTACACAATGCACCCAGATCATGTTCGAATGAAGTTTTACAAAATCAAAAGGGTTTTTGAAACTTTTTCAGATGCAATAATACATGGGAAACCCCATCCCATAGGTCTGGGGGAATTTTTATCACAATATCCCCCTCCAAGATTGTGAAATCCAATTCAGAGTGACTCAAAAATGGATCAAAGGGAACCCCATCTGATAGGACCGGGGAAATGTTTACCTCAACCTGCTCCCAAATAGATATAATTTGTTTCCCATTTAGGAGTACTGCCACAATATGGACCCTCCCAGTTCATCCCATTTCCCAGCCCAACTTCCTCATTGTGTATGAATATGATATAACTATTAATATATTCCCTTAGAATCACGCTTTGTCAAATGTATATAAGAAAATCCTTGAAGAAAAGTATAAAAACCCACACTGGTTTCAAGAAAAAGTGATCTATCAAGAGTAATACTGCTCCCAAAGATCACATATCTCTCCAAAGATATCCCCATAATAACTAATCCTCCTACCATTCTAATGCTAATGAGACACATGAAATGCATTATGCATCAGTGAATGTTATTAATACCACTCCCGTGGGTGTTATGGAATATGAAGACAATATTGGGGAATAGGAGGAGGATGTTTCCATCCAAAATATGGTCCACATGGAAATGAAAAAAATAGTGTCTGTACCAGAAACCAAAGGCTTTCTAAGATTTTGGGGACTCCCTCAAATGCTCCACTGCCACCTCCTCAACGAGCATCAACCAAGGAAAAGAGTAAAGGTGCAACCACATCTCACACAAAAACCAAAAAGATTGAGCCTCTTATTCTTGAATTTTTTTTCTTAGTATGAGGAAGAAGTTAAGGTTATGAGGAAATTTAATGTGGAATTTCTTAGAGGAAAAATTCCTTCTAGGTATGTTCTTCAAGAAGAGCCTTGTGTTTCTCTCACAATCAACGTAACTCAGTGAAGTGATTTTATCTTGAAAAAATTAAAATCAAGACCATCACTCAAAATTGTATGAAAATAAAAAACAAATTTAGAACCCATGATAGTAGGATACCCAGAGTTCCCTCCATTAGGGACACAACCAGAGTAATGTAATATGCAGTCTCATGGGCTAGCCTATGTAGATCATTAGCTGCAGATACAAGAAGGTTACCCTAGCTAACCTAAATTATTTTCACATATGTTCAGGATCTTTCTCAGATATCTATTCCCCATGATCTCATTGATACCATTGATTCATTGGAATCCTAATTCAAATTTGTGGAAGGTCAACATGCCCTAGTATAATTAGAGAGGAAGCGTTACCCTGAATTGGTGGACACAACTCTTCCCTACCCAAATTTTGGGAATCCTAATTTTCCTACATTCAATGGTTCAAGGGATATAGAATAATATATAATTCACTTCTTGTCCCAATACGGTCCCATGATGGGAACTCTGGAGCAGCAAGAGACATCCAAAATTAGATTTTTCATGCAGACCTTAGGGAGAACATCCTTCATATGTTATACTAGTTCACTAGCCAAATCATTCAAATGGTGGAAAAAATTTCAATGATTGGATGAATAAGAAAAAAATAAATCAGACTCATTCTATCTTCTGTGTATAGTTAAACCGTCATACTTTACCCCCAGTCTCTTCTCCTATGGTACAACCAGCTTTTCCAGCACCATAGTCTTCCAAGAGCCTATCTTATAGGAATAAACATACCAAAATAGGTATAATTCAAGTACATGGATATGAACCTATATAGATTCAATGACTGAACCTAACTATCTCGGATTTTATACCTCAAATATAGGGGGAACGAGAACCACCCCACCAAACAGCACTATGAATATTTCCTCAAAAATAATAATTATCATCAGACAAATTATTGATCTTTGGTTCCATTAATATCACACACTTAATTGACCCATTTTCTAATATCGAGAAAGATCAAAAACCAGAGTTCCATATTCCAAATCAGGGAACCATAGGTAGAAGCCATATAGGCCAAAGAGTTAGGGGAAGATGTAGTCATGTCCATGCTTAATACTCTAGTAACATCCTCACCAAATCCATTTACACCGCTGAGACTCCTGGAAGATCCCTACAGTGAGAATAAAATATATTGGTAAATGCACTTGTATCTACTAAAAACCTTCCTGGACCAATAATTTTGGAAGATCAACTGGAAGGGATGAAATAGTATCGTCAGCACAAGCATGTGGGAAGGCTGAGTTGGCCTAATTCATTCGTAGAAAAAGTACCCACAATATCTTCTCAACCACCTGACTTTCCTACCCTTGGCACATCAACCTCTAAAATATCGTATAGGGAACAACTCCCTATAGTAAGACACATGTATCTAACTTAGGAGTATGACATCCTCAGATAGTTGAATATAATTCCAGTGAAGCTATCAATTTTGGATGTTCTTAGCCTATAAAAGGATCTTTGGGAATCACTTTTAGAGGATCTAATAATCCCTAAAGAGTTCAATGACGAGGTCACTATTGCATAGGTATACTAGGTAGAGTTCAACCCTGTAGAATGTATTGAAATCATATCTTTTATGGAATAAGATATGGATTTCATGATACAGGGACACAATAGGACCTTGTGTGCATTAGGAAGACTAAATGACATTGATATCATATGAGCTTTAATTGATGATGAATTATGGGTCAATCTAATTTTGATTTCAAAACTTCATCAATTTGGTTACAATGAAGCTGATTTTTCTCCTCCCCTCGTGACATGTGACCAGAGAAAACAAAATCCCCTGGGCTTGTCAATCTTGGGACTCAATTTGGGGCCCTAGTGTCCAATTCCGAATTCATGGTCATCAGACAAGATACATATTTTTATATCTTTCTTGGATGGCCTTGGCTGTGTGAACATACAATAATCCCTTCATCATATCACTATTGTATAAATTACTATGTCAATGGGAAAAGTGGGACATTATAATATGATAAATCTTCATTTGAATATTGTGAGGCTCAATACATTGATGTAGTATTTTATCATAGATAAGGGAAGCAACCCATGATCGATGATGTTGCTTGGGTTACCACCAAGAATGGTTTGGAAGTGATCCTAGCCAACCTATTCAATGAGCTCATTGATTAGTACATGCTTTCCATTAGCCAAATTGAGAATATAGGTTCAGAATTAGGTATGTACTCTTTTACCCTCATGATATCAGTCATGACATCTGAGTTGGATAGTACAAAAGAGTTCTTTGATCCTCTCATTGGTAGGGATGTTTTAGGTAGAGATTCCCTCACTTTATCACTAAGTATTCATAAAATACCAATATCATTAGCTAAATTTTAAGGAATTACAATATTACTACTAGAGAATAGAGGTTTATACGCCTTTTGATCTTATAATGATGATACTCTTACTAAATATGAATATTCCTCTTTATCACTTTTCCACCCATATGTGGACCTAACAAAAGAGGAAGAGGCATAGATATCAATGATACCCTCCAGCATTTGAGGAATGCATCTCTACCATAGTCGATGAACTCTGAAAAATAAATCTATTTGTAGTAAAGGATCCATAACCTACACTGATCACTAAAAATATTCCCATATAATAAAAAGAGGCATGTACTTCCTTCTTACAGTATCATTTAGATGTATTTTCTTGTAATTACACAGAAATTCTTGTCGTCGATCCTAATGTGGCTGCCCACCACTTGGGTCTACCAGAAGACCATCGTGACTACAAGCAGGTATCCATAAGGTCACATCCAACCCATAATGCCAAAGTTGAAGTTAAATTTGATAATATCATAAAATAAAAATACTTTCAAGAAGTTTAGTACCCAAAATGAATCACCAATATAATCCCAATCAATAAGAAAAATGTGAAAATCATAGTTTACATTGATTCCAAATATCTCCACTAGCACTATCCAAAAGACAAATTCCTAGTTCCAATTATAGAATTTCCAATTGATACGATGAATACTTACCAAACCCTCTCTTTCATGGATGGATATTTAGGAAATAACCAAATCCAAATAGCCGCTGAAGATAAAGAATCCACTACCTTCAGTTCACCCAAGGAGTATATCACTATCATGTGATGTACTTCAGTAAAAAGAATGTTGGGGATACATATCAGTATGACATGAACCACATCATAAAACCCTTTCTAGGAAGGTCTATCAAGTGATATATTGATGATATAGTTATAAAACATCAATAATGTTTTGACCATCTTGCTGACCTCGATATAGTTTTCAATAAGTTTTGACAACACAACCTAAAAATAAACCCCTTGAAGTGTGCTTTCAGTGTCACCTTAGTAACGTTTCTCAGCTTCATAGTATGCCATCATGCAATCAAAGTAGATCCTGAGAAGAAAAAGGCTATCCTTTACATGTTACCTCTTAGGAAACTCGAATATTTGAGAGGACTACAAGGAAACCTTACCTATATTTTTCACTTTATATAAAATATTTTTGGAAAGTGATTTCCCTTCACAAAGACGATGGAAAAAGGGGCCAAGTATCAATGTACTAATGACTATTAATAAGCATTTTATAGTATCAACATGTATTTACTAATTCCACCAGTGCGGATGCAAACTATTGAAGGAAATCCACCCATCTTATACAGAAAAACCTTATAGTGGTCACTGGGTGCTTTCATCATAAAAAATAATGACGCCAAAAATGAAAACAGACTCTATTATATCAATATAACCATGATAAATACTAATAATTTCTATTCACATATCAAGAAGAAATGTTTGACCATAATTTTTACAGTTCATAAATTAAGGCACTACTTGCAACATCATGAGGTCTATTTTGTCTCTTGGATCGAACCGCTCAAGTACATTCCCAAACATCTTATGTTGAATGGATGTTTGGTATAGTGGGTGGTTATCCTATAGTATTATAACATCCAATTTATACCACAAAATTCAATAAAGGGAAAATATTTGGTATATTTCCTTATAGATCACACTTCTTTAGAAGAAATTCCAATGAATACCATACTGCTAGATGAAGAAATAATATTTTTCCAAGAATCCATCAAAGCATGGGATATGTATATTGATGGCGCATCCATAATCTGAACATGAAATAGGATGGAAGACCCCAAACTCAACAAATCTAGCTTGGGATTCATTCTTATTTGTCCTAAAAATGTTGTCCTATCTTATTCTCTCATATTATCCGAAGATTGCAACAATAATGTGGAGGAATAATAAGCCCTCATAGATTAAAATAAATCTTTTCAATGGTGATTAATCTATTGAAAAAGAATAGCTAATTTACCTACTCAACTATCTATGATGGTTGATGGAAGAATTAACCTTGAAGACAATGATGTATCATACCCCAACTTCATAGAATGATTAGGTAGATGCATTGAAAAATGCGGCTATAGCTTTGGAAGATATAGATAGAGATGAAATATTAATTAGCATTAGATGTTATAGAATGGTGTCACCCTTTGTTCAGAGTACCATGAAAGATATAAATGTGGTCAATTATACACAAGAATTGGATAATCTTGCAAATGGCTAGATGAACCCCCACTCGGACTACCTCTAGATTGGGATTCTTCTGTCATACAAGTCGAAGAAGGATAAAATCCAATGGTTGGTAGTCAACATCATAATTTATGCCAACCTTGATCCTTATAAGGCCCTCTATAAATAATACTTCGATGAAATTCTCCCCAGATGCATTGATGAAGAAGAGACCATCACTATTATGCAAAGATTCCATGTCGGTGCTTGTGGTTATGACCAGTTAAGAACCAATATTTTTAACCAAATTAGGAGGCTTAGATATTTATGGCCTTTAATGACACATGATTTCACCCAATTCACAAATAATCATCATCCCTGTCAAGTGAATGATTGTTTTGTCCATTAACCCCAAGAGTTGTTGCACACTGCCAAATACTCCTAGACATTTTCATATGGGGGATGAAAATTATGGGACCATACCCTACCATTATAGCTTGGTAGTTTAAGTATATCCTCACAACTATGGACTTCTTATCCAAATGGGATGAATCCATACCCCTTAAAGAATTTTGGACAAAAACCATTATCAATTTCATGAAGTCTAACATCATTACTAGGTTTTGTGTCCCTCATACAATACTGAAGAAAAATGGAACCAACTTTTGTACTTTCAAATTGAAGAGGATGTACCAGGAAGATAAAATCGAGTCTAACTATTAATTCCACTATCATGCAATGAAAATGGATATATATAGGCTTTTAATAAAACACTATCAAACATACTCCCGAAAATGGTGGCCACAGACAAGAAATCTTGGCCTCAAAAGATTTTACATGCCTTGTGGGCCTACCATACCACAACCCATATCACTATACAAGAAACCCTGTATTCATTGGTATATGGTATAAAATAAATTATTCCCATAGAAGTCAAGATGCCTTTGATACTTATTTCCATTTTGGATCATTTTTCTGTAGACGAGTAGCCCTAGAAGTGTTTGGATGAATTATAATGGTAGGATTAGAAAAGGCTGCATACCATGCATCATTTATAGGTTTACCAAAATTTAATAGATTAACCTTAAAAATAGGTTCAACTTCACTCATTTCTGTAAGGGGAACTGGTTTTCATCCTTAGGACCCCGATGATACCTGGGTAGAGGCCGCCAAAGCTTAAAGAAAAATGGCCAGGAACTTTTTCTATCCATAATTTATATTCCAATTGAGCATATTAATTTATCACTATGGACAATGAGTGTACTACACCCATAAAAATGTGATATTTTTCTAGAAAAAAATCATGTGATTAGCAACATATGGTCATATTCATATGACCCAAAACTATGAGACATCATTTGTGTTTACCGCATGATGTTAAACTAAATGAATTGGTCCTTGTCGAATGAACCTAAAAGGAATTAACCATGTCATTCTATTCAAAATAAATTAAATTTTATAATAATATATTCAGCACAAGATGTTAAAATATAATAATACCCTATGCACCGAGCATGGGATGCCCTAGGAGACAAGCCTAGGAAGGCTCATGCGACCAGCATGGGATGCCTCATAGGATATTATTTCCTAAGTTCCTAAAAAATATTTTGATATGACATGAGTTCCTAAATATTTGAGAATATTTAATGCATAAGTCCCAAAAAATCCTTTATTGTAACTCCTTCTATGACATAAACTTTCTCACCGTGTGACTTTAAACTAAATGGTTGATGTCTCTCCTACATGACATTAAAAAATTTCTAAAACTACGTGTGGATTGATTATCATCTCAATGAGATATGTAGTAACACCTATATCTCAATTCCTAGTTCCAACTACAAGATAATTGAAAACATGTCCCCTCCATGTGTACAATCCAGACTTACACAGGGAATCTTCCATCCTATCCTAGAACTACATGCGACTTGATTCTCATCTAAATGAGATATATATTGATATTGAGATCCTACAACTTGGACCAAACACAAATAATTCCCCAGTCCTTTCTTTTAATCAACTCCATGTAGAAGAAGAAACTCTCACTATTCCTTGTATGTCACCCTAAGCATAGATCATGTGAGTTTATGAATTTTGGTAAGGGTATTCCTACATGGTCGAGATACATCAATTAATATAAGGTTTTTCATGGTACTAGATGCAAGACTATAAAATTTATGCTGAACATCCTTGATACATGATGTTAAACTGCATGGTTATCATCCCTTTCATATGAAATTAAATTTTTTATTATTTTGGACCTCGCCTGAGAGAACCATCATTATTAGTGTTAGTTCACTATGAAACCTATATTCCCAAACTAAATGTGTCTTGATTATCATATCTATGAGATATATAGTGATGAATGTATTCTCCAAACTGAGGCTAG
Source organism: Viscum album (assembly GCA_963277665.1). Classification (NCBI taxonomy): domain Eukaryota; kingdom Viridiplantae; phylum Streptophyta; class Magnoliopsida; order Santalales; family Viscaceae; genus Viscum; species Viscum album. Next base: position 1,041,711,742 of record OY728138.1, on the reverse strand, counting down.
TTGAAAAAAAAAACAATAAACAAAATCCCTCCATGATCCTATAGCCAGATCTTCATGGGAGAGTCCAATACGAGTTATCATTTGATTCATGAGCTTATGCTAAAAAAAAGGAAATGACTCTCACTACATAATAATTAGACCTGTGCAGGGAATTTTTCTTCTTTAGAATTACATGTGGATTGATTCTCATCTCAACAAGATACATAGTTATTCCCATATCCCATATCCTAGCCTAACTGTAATATGATAAAATTTCCCTTTTCTACACAAGAACTTGACCAGTGTAGGGAATATTTCTTTAGAACTATGTATGGATTGATTCTTGTCACTCTAGGGCATGTAGTGACACATATATATAAAATTCTAGGTCTATTAAAAAATATTCCCTTTTCTATATATGAGTTAGAACCGTATAAGGAACACCCTACAAATTCCTAGTCCATTCTGTTCTAGGTGCACCCTTCATACTCAAACATGTTTTTTTTCAAAACATACTCTATGCCTTGGGAAAACTAGATCTACATAAGCTCTCCTTTGGATATCAGTAATAAGAGTGTTCAACTCCAAGGTACACCTTTATTTTGAATATGCATAATATTCATAAATGTGTCCCTATATAATGTGTGCCTTAAATGTGTTATGTCATCTAGAGGCATATTTTTTCCCAAGAGAAAATCCTCTTATCTCCATATGATTTTACAACATTGCAATGGGAACTAATTTTCAAGCAGTGTATGCAGTCATCCATTATATGTTTGTTCTATCCCACTCCTTCAGATCTGAGGACCCCAAGGCCACAAATTACAAACACCCCCTTCATGCCTAAAGAATGTTAGAGAAATTTTTCTCCAGATCACCGTAAAATGGTTATTCCTTGATTCAAGACCTTAAAAGGCACAAAATATGTCCTTTTAGCATGTAGTTAAACTAAAGGAAAATTACTTTTCTACAAGATATTAAAATTCCTAGTTCATGTCCCTATTATATGATGTAAAACTGTGTGTTGTTGGGACCTCTCATTGCAAATTGACTCCAAAACTATGTGTTGCTTGATTCCTATGACCAATAGATATATAGTGATGCCCAAATATCAAATCCCAGGTCTAGATGAAACATAAAATTCCCCTTCCATGTCTATGGGTCGAACCTTCATAGGGAATTTTCTATACTATAAATACCTATGGATTTATTCTCATCCTAACGAGATATACAGTGATGCCTGGAACTTTCATTCTAGGCCCAACCATGAACAAAACACCAACCCCATTATCCTGCATACAAACTAGCTCTATGTATGATCTTATCTTCTTGATTATGACCAACATTGGTATAAATACCACCAGTGTAACCCAAATATTTTTCATCTCAAAAATCACCCTTCATTTCTTGAGAAAATTAGATCACTATAAGCTTCCTTTGGACATCAGTGAAAAAGGAATCTAACTCCTAAGGATACCTTTGTATTGAATATTCATAATATACCTAGATGTGGCTTTGTATAATGTGTTACCTAAATGTGTCCTATCAAACAACGACATCTTCATCCCTAGGAAGAAAACACTTTATGTCCAGACACCCTTATGGCATCATAATTGGAAGCTTATTTTTGAATTTGGTCTGTGGTCATTGATTGCTTGTTTGTCCCTTTATCACCCTCTTAGATCCGAGTATTCCCAAAATCATGATTTATTACTTCCTTCATTTCCTTACCCTCATTTCTAGGTTATACTAGAGTACTTTTGGACACTTCCTTAAAACTGCATGGTTTGTGGATGGTGTCTTCACTATAAGATTATAAGACACATAATTCCCTTGGGAACCAACCTGAAGCTAAGAATTTTTTCAAAATATGAACAATCCTCTGATCTCCTCTTATTTCTCACACTAAAAATGACTCACATGATATTATAGGTTTTTAGTAATTATTTTAATTTACTCATAGAAATACATTTGTCTTGATTATCATTCCAATGATATAAGTAGTAATTAATGAATTCATAATTCTAGTCCTCACCACTATAAAAAAATGTATGTCACAATCCTTGCAAGGAAACCCAACATGGGTTCCCCTGACTTGAAAACTCTCGGTTGGAGAAAAATACCTCCCTTCAAATCGAATTTGTATATGAATATTACACCCATAAAAAATGATGACTAAGATTCATCCCATAATTATTCTTGGATGAATCCCTTATTTCATGAAACAAACTCAAATATCTTGGGAAAGATCAAATTTCCAGAAACCCCCTAGATATTAGTGGTAAGAACACCCAACTCCAAAGGAGAACTTTGTTTTGAAAATGCATAATATTCCTAGATGTGGATCTACATTGTAACAACCCGAAATTTTGAATAAATCTTGTTTCCTAATTTTATGTGTTATTTTATTTTATTTTTATACTCAACAAAAATGTTTCATTTGATAACATGAGTATAATTAAAATGAGACTATTGGGTTTTGACTGTTATTTGACCATTGGTCAATATGACCGCTGGAAACTAAACATTTTGATTATTGTCTCTAAATAAAAGCAATCTTGGTTAATTAATATAGAAATAAGATTTGATGGCCTCACCCAGTAGTCTTGGACCGATCGAAGCCCATCTAACAGAACTTGGGAAGGAGGTAGCACCACTGGGCTTTGCTCTGGACCAAACCCAAGCTGAACTTCATCGTGTGAAGCTATAACGGGATCGCCTTCGCGAGAAGTTAAAACTGATAGAAATTACTACACGTGCGATGTTGGCCGAGCCTCCCTCAGATTCTCTCACCTTAGCAGACCTTACACTTAGGTCATATGCTGGTGTGATAAGGGGCTATGTAAGGAGACCGTAACTGCCATGTGTAATCCTTTGTTTTAAATAAAAATTGGGATTTCTTCTTATGATGAAGTTTATGAATTTTGAAATGTCCGGATAAATATAGTATGAATATTATTGATGAATTTTAGAGAAAGGATATTTTAAAAATGTTTATGTAAACCTTAAATAAATAAAAATGTGTAATGATTTTCAAAAAATGGTCTTCTACAATTATGTTCAGTACGAAATTTCGAGTCTAATAAGATCAACTTGATTTTTGATGAATAGTAAATTATGAATAGTGATTTTATACTTAGGATTAATAATGTGACCAAATGGATTAGTAATTTAACTCAGAGAAAGTTTTAATATAATTTAAACACCTATATTAAGTAACGAGATTCAATAAATTGGGTAAATAACAGTTTCATAAATTATTATTCAAGTATTAGTTTTTTCGGCTGAATAGTGTTTTTTAATTAAAAATTAAATTAAAAATATTTAGAAAAATATTTTTATAAAATGGATTTCATTTTTGAACTCAGAGCATCGATATTATGTTAAGGTAATTTTTGGGGATTTTTCTGAAAACAATGAATTTTCAGTGAATAGTGTATTTATTTAAAAAATGAATTAATAATATTTAGAAAATTATTTTTATAAAATGGAGTTCATTTTTAAAATCAGAGCATTGATATTTGGTTAATGTGAAATTTTTGGATTTTTCTGAGAAAGTTGAATTTTCAGTGAATAGTAAAAATACAGTTTTAGGGTTTCGGTATGATTAATGACATCATAACTGTGTCATGATGATGTAATGAGATATTTTAAGGGATGGTAGACTAAAGAGGATTAATTATTGTGTGGGGGTCCCCATGTGGCCTAACTCTATGGGAAGTACCATGGGAGGGCCCATTCTTTTGAGAAAACCACTTTTGAGGTGTCCCTTGGCCATTAATGCCTTGTCCCCTCACTTCCCCTATAAATACCAAGCCCTACTCTCATATTTTCGACTCCAAAACCATCCTCAACGAATTTCTGGTCTCATTACCTCCCAAGGAGTCCTCCCAAGGTTCCCCCAAGCCCTCAAGGTCCCAACCTTTGAGTTTTAAGAGTTACGTTTTAAGGTAAGGGATCCGACCTCTCTCTTTCTTTTCAAGTAATCTCTTTTATGTCATTTCTTTTATACTCCATGTTCTTATGTTGGAGTATGTTTCTCTATATTCATATTACTTCGCTTTTTTATTTTCATATTATTAGAGACCCCCTCTTACCCTCATCATTTCATTTTATGAAAGTTTAAGTGGCGTCGTTAGGCTGCCAAAATTTTTGTAACAGATTCTTTCACCCTTCTCATTTTCAAGTTCTACTTTAATGTCAAGTCTTTCAAGTTACTTTTTATTATGTTGGGTTATGATATCTATATATATCATACTGATATTTTGTGATCATATGACGAGAGACCCCATTTGATCTCTTCAATTCAGTATTTTGAATTTTTAATTGGCGTTGTTAGGCTGCCGAATTTTTTTTAAGTGGTTCTTTCACCCTTCTCGTTTTCAAGTTCTACTTTAATGTCAAGTCTTTCAAGTTCCTTTTTATTATGTTGGGGTATGATATCTCTATCTATAATACTGATCTTTTGTGATCATATGATGAGATACCCCATTTTATCTCTTCAATTCAGTATTTTGAATTTTTAAGTGGCGCTGTTAGGCTGCTGAATTTTTTTTAAGTGGTTCTTTCACCTTTCTCGTTTTGAAGTTCTACTTTCATGTCAAGTCTTTCAAGTTCCTTTTTATTATGTTGGGTTATGATCTCTATATCTATCATACTGATATTTTGTGATCATATGATGAGAGACCCAATTTTATCTCTTCAATTCAGTATTTTGAATTTTTAAGTGGCGCCGTTAGGCTGCCAAATTTTTTTAAGTGGTTCTTTCACCCTTCTCGTTTTGAAGTTATACTTTCATGTCAAGTCTTTAAAGTTCACTTTTATTATGTTGGGTTATGATATCTATATCTATCATACTGATATTTTATGTTCACATGATGAGAGACCCTATTTGATCTCTTCAATTCATTTTTTTGAAGTTTAAGTGACGCCGTTAGGCTGCCAAATTTTCATAAGAGAAATCTTATTTTTGTCTTCCTTTCATGTTCTTCATTTCATATGGTACATCTTTCAAATTTCATTACCATGTTAATATATCCTTCATATTCTGTCCCTATACTGTTTTATTGATCATTTATGAGTGGGTGACCCATGTCCCCTCTCTTTTTAATGTCTTTTAAAACCTCGTAACATAGCCGTTATGCTGCAGAATTTCCTTCTCAAAATGTCTATCTCTTTTTATAAAGTTCTTTTTTTATTAAGTGAATACTAAAATCTCTTTATTCTAAAGGGGTATTCACATATACACCAAAATGTTCTATTTTAAATTCTAGGATTTACATACATGATACCCACCTTCCTTTTCTGTGGGTTTTAAAGTGACGTAAAGATCATGTCTTTAAAACAGTTTTTAAAACATTATGATTATGAAATGAAACCCATTTATTTTATTATATATGGGTTATTTATGAAATTTTTGATGATTATATATGTGGATCACATGATAATAAAGGCAAATTTAAGGGTGCCCCCTGATAGCGCTCCAATGCATTGGGTAATGATGTAACCACTAGAGATTACAATTTTCACGATATCTTGGTGAATAACCTTGGTAATTTTCAAATGACACCTTGGGGATGGACCTTGGTGATATGTTCATGATTGTATATGTTAAATGATGTATCCACATCTTAAAGTTATGAAAAATGTTATTTTTATTATGATATGCCACATGATTTCTTTCTCATGCCTTAAATTTCTTTTTCATGACATTGTTGATGTATCTCAAGTTCACATGTAAATGTTTCCCCTTGTTTCCCTTACTGGGCCTTCTGCTCACCCTTTCTTTTGATGTATGTCCCCAGGTTATGAGATGCAGTAAAAAACCTAGGATGAACATAAGGAGAATCCTTTCAAGTGTTTAAGAAGAATGCTTTTTTTTGTTTCATGTATTAAGTTCCTGGTTTCCAAGACACTAAACATTAAAGATCCTCAGTTTTGTATAATGTAGTGAAAGTTTATGTGAAAAAAAGGCGGGATGCTATAGTTGGTATCAAAGGATGGTTTAGTTATTTGTGGAAATTAGGATATGAAAACTTTAGGAAGAACCCTATAGAAAAGTTTAAATATAGTAAATCTTCCAGATATTTTGGTGAGTATTGAGTAAGCGGTTGCCAAGCAAATACATCCCTGTCTGGATACGAGTAGGTAGAGGTGGCTCTGGTACAGATGTACATAGGGGTAAAACTTGAAAACACCACTTTGAGCTGGACTCGAACGGGAACTGGTACACGACAACGGGCCTTGCTGTACTCTTGGTTACGACACTCCCGGGGGACATGCTTTGGTAAATTCATAAACTTAGTATGAACCATTATTAAAGGAACAAAGATAAAATAAAATAAAGATTCACATAAGAATATAAGATCATGGATAACCTAGATTGGAACCTAGGGGATCACAAGTTAGGATATACTTTTATTCTACAAGCTTATCCTTTTATGCTTAAAGTTTCCTTTTCATGATTATTGGAGAAGTATTTAAGCCCCTAATTATACTTTATCTTCTTAGTTAATGGTGGGAAATGGAAGAACATGTCCCAACAACCAATGTGATAGGAAATGCGATGATTGCCATATTAATATGACAGAGATGATTAGGGGATTAAAAATGATTATTATTTTGGAAGACGTTCACTATTTTGGGGACCCTATATGATCGAGGTAAATAGATTACTACGGTATTTTCATTGAGGAGTAAGGTTGACTTATATTTTGAAGAATAGATGAATTTAAGGTGGACTTATAGTAATTTAGGTTACTTATGGAAATGATTAACCTATCTTAGGGTAAATATGTTTAGGTTAGTTACTTTTGTTATAAGATGTTAGGGGTGGTTGATGTTGTTTGGAGATGAATGATAAAGTTTACCTTGGAATACTATGTTATCAAATCCTTCTTGTATTTGGGTTTCAATCTTAGTTTGGTTTATTTTGAGGATTTTTAAGGACAGTTATTTATGGAATGGTTTATGATGAACTCTGGGTAGTATCATGGAACTTTGAAGATTTAAAAGTAGTTTCCATTCCTATGAGATTATTGGTTTTTGAAGAGTTGTTTTACCTTACCCTTTCTATTTTTGGGATAATGTTTAAAGATAGATGAAATAGATGGTTAATATTTTGTGGATTATGTGATTCTCTAGAAGATGATTCTTGTTTTTTGATGATACCAAGTGTTTTTGAATGCTCATCATTTGGAGAAAAGATTATTTTTGCGTAGAAACTTATTAAAGGATGAAACTCTACATGAAGGTAGGTATATTTTCTTATGTTTTTGTTCTATGTAGTAAATGAATTCCTAAAAATTATGAAAAGAAACATAAAACAAAAATGTTGTTGGTTTACATTTCCTACTAGGTAATAAAAAACCGTTTACACACATAATAAGTTTGGGATTTTCTTATGGTTAACTTTCTCCTAATCATGTTCTCTATCACTCTCCCTCAGAACTTGACCCTTTGTTTTCTCCTTCATGTCCATGTTTTCCTACATGGAATCCTAGTGTGGGTTAACTCGGGTGACCTTTGTACTTCCCTTTCTTTCTTTTAAAGTAATAGTTTTACTGACTCCTTTTTCGATGTGGGACTTTAAATGAAATTACAAAACCCAATTTTAAAAATTGCGAGGAACTAATTTCTTAAGGGGGGAAGATTGTAATGACCTGAAATTTTGAATAAATCTTGTTTCCCAATTTTATGTGTTATTTTATTTTATTTTTATACTCAAAAAAATGTTTCATTTGATAACATGAGTATAATTAAAATGAGACTGTTGGGTTTTGACTGTTATTTGACCATTGGTCAATATGACTGCTGGAAACTAAACATTTTGATTATTGTCTCTAAATACAAGAAATCTTGGTTAATTAATATAGAAAGAAGATTTGATGGCCTCACCCAGTAGTGTTGGACCGATCGAAGCCCATCTAACAGAACTTGGGAAGGAGGTAGCACCATTGGGCTTTTCTCTGGACCAAACCCAAGCTGAACTTCATGGTGTGAAGCTATAACAGGATCGCCTTCGTGAGAAGTTCAAACTGATAGAAATTACTACATGTGCAATGTTGGCCGAGCCTCCCTCAGATTCTCTCACCTTAGCACACCTTACACTTAGGTCATATGCTGGTGTGATAAGGGGCTATGTAAGGAGACCGTAACTCCCTTGTGTAATCCTTTTTTTTAAATAAAAATTGGGATTTCTTCTTATGATGAAGTTTATGGATTTTCAAATGTCCGGATAAATATAGTATGAATATTATTGATGAATTTTAGAGAAATGATATTTTAAAAATGTTTATGTAAACCTTAAATAAATAAAAATGTGTAATGATTTTCAAAAAATGGTCTTCTACAATTATGTTCAATACAAAATTTCGAGACTAATAAGATCAACTTGATTTTTGATGAATAGTAAATTATGAATAGTGATTTTATACTTAGGATTAGTAATGTGACCAAATGGATTAGTAATTTAACTCAAAGAAAGTTTTAATATAATTTAGACACCTAGATTAAGTAATGAGATTCAATAAAATGTGTAAATAACAGTTTCATAAATTATTATTCAAGTATTAGTTTTTTCGGGTGAATAGTGTTCTTTAATTAAAAATTAAATTAAAAATATTTAGAAAACTATTTTTATAAAATGGATTTCATTTTTGAACTCAGAGCATCGATATTATGTTAAGGTAATTTTTGGGGATTTTTCTGAAAAAAATGAATTTTCGGTGAATAGTGTATTTATTTAAAATATGAATTAATAATATTTAGAAAATTATTTTTATAAAATGGAGTTCATTTTTGAAATCAGAGCATTTATATATGGTTAATGTGAAATTTTGGGATTTTTCTGAGAAAGTTGAATTTTCAGTGAATAGTAAAAATATAGTTTTAGTGTTTCGGTATGTTTAATGACATCATAACTGTGTCATGATGATTTCATGAGATATTTTAAGGGATGGTCGACTAAAGAGGATGAATTATTGTGTGGGGGTCCCCATGTTGCCTAACTCTATGGGAAGTACCATGGGAGGGCCCATGCTTTTGAGAAAACCACTTTTGAGGTGTCCCTTGGCCATTAATGCCTTGTCCCCTCACTTTCCCTATAAATACCAAGCCCTACTCTCATATTTTCGACTCCAAAACCATCCTAAACGACTTTCTGGTCTCCTTACCTCCCAAGGTTTCCTCCCAAGGTGCCCCCAAGCCCTCAAGGTCTCAACCTTTGAGTTTTAAGAGTTACGTTTTAAGGTAAGGGATCCGACCTCTCTCTTTCTTTTCAAGTAATCTCTTTTATGTCATTTCTTTTATACTCCATGTTCTTATGTTGGAGGATGTTCTTCTATATTCATATTACTTCCCTTTTTATGTTCATATGATGATATACCCCCTCTTACTCTCATCATTTCATTTTATGAAAGTTTAAGTGGCGTCGTTAGGCTGCCAAAATTTTTGTAACGGATTCTTTCACCCTTCTCATTTTCAAGTTCTACTTTAATGTCAAGTCTTTCATGTTCCTTTTTATTATGTTGTGTTATGATCTCTATATCTATCATACTGATCTTTTTTGATCATATGATGAGATACCCCATTTGATCTCTTCAATTCAGTATTTTGAATTTTTAAGTGGTGTTGTTAGGGTGTCAAATTTTTTTAAGTGGTTCTTTCACCCTTCTCGTTTTCAAGTTCTACTTTAATTTCAATTCTTTAAAGTTCCTTTTTATTATGTTGGGGTATGATCTCTATATCTATCATACTGATCTTTTATGATCATATGATTAGAGACCCCATTTGATCTCTTCAATTCAGTATTTTTAATTTTTAAGTGGCGCTGTTAGGCTGCCGATTTTTTTTAAGTGGTTCTTTCACCCTTCACGTTTTGAAGTTCTACTTTCATGTCAAGTCTTTCAAGTTCCTTTTTATTATGTTGGGGTATGATCTCTATATCTATCATACTGATCTTTTGTGATCATATGATGATATAGCCCATTTTATCTCTTCAATTCATTATTTTGAATTTTTAAGTGGCGCTGTTAGGCTGCCGAATTTTTTTAAGTGGTTCTTTCACCCTTCTCGTTTTGAAGTTCTACTTTCATGTCAAGTCTTTCAAGTTACCTTTTATTATGTTGGGGTATGATCTCTATATCTATCATAATGATCTTTTATGTTCACATTATGAGATACCCTATTTGATCTCTTCAATTCATTTTTTTGAAGTTTAAGTGACGCCGTTAGGCTACCAAATTTTCATAAGAGAAATCTTATTTTTGTCTTCCTTTCATGTTCTTCATTTCATATGGTAAATCTTTCAAATTTCACTACCATGTTAATATATACTTCATATTCTGTCACTATACTGTTTTATTGATCATTTATGAGTGGGTGACCCATGTCCCCTCTCTTTTTAATGTCTTCTAAAACCTCGTAACATAGCCATTATGCTGCAGAATTTCCTTCTCAAAATGTCTCTCTCTTTTTCTAAAGTTATTTTTTTTATTAAGTGAATACTCAAAGCTCTTTATTCTAAAGGGGTATTCACATATATACCAAAATGTTCTATTTTAAATTCTGGGATTTACATACATGAGACCCACCTTCCTTTTCTGTGGGTTTTAAAGTGACGTAAAGATCATGTCTTTAAAGCAGTTTTTAAAACGTTATGATTATGAAATGAAACCCATTTATTTTATGCTATATGGGTTACTTATGAAATTTTTGATGATGATATATGTGGCTCACATGATAATAAAGTCAAATTTAAGGGTGCTCCCTGATAGCGCTCCAATGCATTGGGTAATGATGTAACCACTAGAGATTACAATTTTCACGATATCTTGGTGAATAACCTTGGTAATTTTCAAATGACACCTTGGGGATGGACCTTGGTGATATGTTCATGATTGTCTATGTTAAATTATGTAGCCAAATCTTAAAGTTATGAAAAATGTTATTTTTATTATGATATGCCACATGATTTCTTTCTCATGCCTTAAATTTCTTTTTCATGACATTGTTGATGTATCTCAAGTTCACATGTAAATGTTTCCCCTTGTTTCCCTTACTGGGCCTTCTGCTCACCCTTTCTTTTGATGTATGTCCCCAGGTTATGAGATGCAGTAACAAACCTAGGATGAACATAAGGAGAAGCCTTTCAAGTGTTTAAGAAGAATGTTTTTTTTGTTTCATGTTTTAAGTTCTTGGTTTCCAAGACACTAAACCTTAAAGATCATCAGTTTTGTATAATGTAGTGAAAGTTTATGTGACAAAAAGGCGGGATGCTACATACATAAAGTGTTCCCTAAATGTGGACTATCAACCATAGGAATATTCATTCATAGAAGATAATTCTTCCATTTCTTTATGCCTTAACAAAATCATAATGAAGTTATCATTTCGAAAAAGGTCTATGGACATTTTTTGTGTACCATGAATGTGTCTTGCTCTTGAATTTTTTTACTGATCGCTTTTATCCCCATATTTTTCAATGATTGTTGATATTTCACTTTATCCATGTTATCCTCATATTCTAGTATCACCATAGTTTGTATAATGATCTAATCATGAAGTTGTGATTCCTCATCTACTAAATGATGCAACTTAGTTGTAACACCCTTTAAATATTCTACATCATGGTTGGAAGGATTAATCTGGATAAGATCACATTCATGAGGAGCTAGATCCTCTTAAGAAATGAGAAATTTATGGATAAGGATATGAAAATGTTGGTAGTCAAACCCACCTATTCCCAATCCAAGGAATAGTTGATGAAGGCTATCCAATTTATCAAAAATATTTTCCAAACGAGTTTCTGTGATGATTGTGTAAACTTGGTGCTAAGACCACTTTTGCACGACATGATGTTCAATGACAACATTAGGATTCATAACTTGTTCACCCACTGGAAATATTGTATAATTTGGGAGAAAATTCACTATAGAAAGTATTGATCCAAGTTATGTTATAGTTGTAGTAAAGTTACCCATCACCTCTTTCCATTTAATTTTAAGGATTGAGCTGGTAAGTCTGGTGTCTATCATCAAAGTGCCCAACACCATTTGTTTGGCACCAATGTTAGTGGGGCGGTCAATAGTTTCATCCAAAAATGCTGGTTCAACACCACTCCCAACACAAGGGAATGATAGAGACAAAAATTCTTTAGAATTACTAGAAAGTTTGGACATATTATTTTCTTCCTCAGAAGCTGGGGATGAAGGTGTTATAGATAAAGAACTTAGAGAATCTAATGGATTATTCACCCATCAGATCAGTTTACCTAACACACCATCTTGATAATATTCTACCCATATTTTATAATAAACCCACATGAAATTGGTTGGAACACCAGAATAAAGAAAATTAACCTCCATATCAGTGTCCTTGAGCATCACCATCATCCATAGTTGGAAGAGGATAACTGGATGTGATTCCCACATAATCTCAATGATGGGTAAGGATACAACCTATTAAAAACATCAAAATTGTCAAGAAAATATATAGGGATCACAAGTTTTGAAAATGGACACTCCATATATATGAAAAATCCAAAATCCCATCTCAAAACAAGATGATGTATGAGTTTTCTTTTGAGGTTCCTCCACCATTATCCATCACCACTTGAGAAGGCATTGAATAAGGGATGAAAGAAAAGTGGGTGGGATCCTTTAGATACTTAATAACACTGTTCATTCCTAGGTATGTTGGGGGAATGAAAACAGTGGTTATTAGTGTGGGATGAATGAAAAAATAAATAATTTTCTTATTTTACTAAAACTCATAACATAAAAAGTGTTACACTACCCATCTATATAAAAATTGGAATGGTCTACTGAGGCAACGTGGGGATCTTCCCTCCAGTATATGACCCAAAAAATCATAAATATGAGAAAGGATAGAAAAAACTAGATTGATGGATTATCCCTATTCCAACATGGCTACCATCATCAAGGTGAAAACCTTGACAATAGTATAATTATTGTGTTATGAAAAGAGCCACCCACTAAATAACCTGGAATAAATCCTAGTAGCCCAAAGACTGGAGATATATCTGAAAAGATCCTATAGTCACACATGGTATGTTAGACTACCTCAAGGGAGTGACAATATGAACCTAGAACATCTCAATTTTATTAAATCATTTGAATCCTAGTGTGACAAACCTTCACCCTTACCCACTAGCTTGAAGGAATGGATTTATACAATCACTGAATGAGATAAGTGAATGGGTGTGAAGGGAATGACCCATTGATTTATATTCGATGATCAATATGTTTCTCATTAATGGAGAAACCTATTTTGTGTTTTCTCATGTGTTTGATACAATAAGGAACTCATCATACATGTTACCAATAACAGGAATTACCCCAAATTGGTAGATATCCCACAAACTAATCCAGACTTCACCATACATAAATTGAAAGGTGTTGGTACTCAATCACTAACAACTGATTAATTTGGGTAATATCCAAGTTGGTGAATACACTAAGAACTAGGATATCCATACCACTTAGTATAAGATTATTCCCTCCAACTTTTCAAGAAATTCTATGAAATTATGATATACCCAGAATGCCCATTCCCATTCATCAGAAAAAATCCCTCTAGGATAAAAATCTCACTTTAAACACCACCCTCCAATGGAATCTCTTTATGATAGATTAAAAATGGATGGGAATTATTTAATATAGGAATTAAATGATATGTCATGATTATGATTGTTTTTATGAGTCTATAAGAAACCATTCAGAATGGAAACCTCCCCATGACTTGGTTCAGGAGTGATGTGGGCTGCACCAAAAATGTTTACTTAAACATGATCCAAGGACAAGTCAATACAATAAGATAGATTGTTTTGATCATCCAATGGAATTTAGCATCATATTTTTTCCCCAAGTTATACAGAGTCAAATTTTTGGTATTGGATATTTTAAAATCTCTAGTGAAAGAAGAATATTTAGAATACCATCGTGAGGAATAATATAGTGTCAGGGGTCAACCTTAGTATTTATAGTAATAGTAATTATCCTCTCAAAATTATCCATAGAAATGATCTTTTAAATAGATAAATTCTTCTAATCATGATTCATTATCCCTTTGACAAATAAAGACCCCAAAAAAGATGTCAGATTTATCGAGGTAAAAAATCCTACAAAACGTGGTCTAAAAACCGGACAACATGCTACCCAAACCACATAACAACCAAAATCATTATGAATATTACAGATCACTATGTGGTTATCATTCTACTGTAAATAAAAGTAATTAGTTCATGGGATTAATAGTTTGTGGATGGAAAGGATTCAGTATAATGAAAAGGACTTTTTCAAAAGGAAATCACTATATGGGGAAGGATGTCAAGCCGTGATATTTGGATGATTATCAAAGTACTATTAGTTAGGTGAAAATTGAGTCAACTTGACACCTTTTATAGGAATATAGCCTTTTTTACGTCCACATGCATACCAAAAAACATTCTACTAGGCTAATTTCTTCCTCAAAATTTATGAAAACCCTTGTCTTTATTACACATTAATTCATGATTTATCACATAAGAATACACATAATACAACCCATAATATCAATAATCCTAGTGCCTTTGGTTAATTAGGTACATTACATGACAACTTAAAATAGGGGGTACATCAACATTATTTAAAACTTACTTAACATGCTCAAAATTTTCCACTATTATTAAAAGTGCATGGGATAACTTGGGGACATACATAAGAAAGGGGTGAGCTATAAATCCCAGTAAGAGAATAAAAAATCATAAATTGATTAAGGTATTTCATTTTAGAAAATAATAATTTCAGTGGGATATAAAAGGGGTGAGAATCATAAACATGAAAAAATAGGCATGATATAGCATGATAACATGAAGGCAACATGAGAATGTGGAAATAACTCTAAACATGAGATCATAATAAAAATTAAAGGTTTAAAACCAAGAAATCATAACATAATGTGATTATAATAACCTCCCATGAACCATACCTAGAATATCATGAGAGTAAAATATTATCCAATGCATTGGAGCGCTATCTACGTGCACCAATCATAATTATATCATGTACATGCATAAGTGTGCCATATAGATCTTGTAACATAAGAGAATATTTCATCATATTTAATCACAAGTTTAAGGATTATGGGTTTCATAAATGGGAATGAAAAATCAGTGAAGTATTGATATAACTAGGTGAATACCATTGAGTGGAAATGGGTATAGGTATACACCACACAAATGTTCAGTATGGAAAATCACTGTGACATTTTGGCAGTATATGACAGAACTTAAAGATTCATAAAATGATTTAATGAGGGATAAATGGGTCTATAATCACTTTAAATTAAAAGGATAGTATTATGGATATTTAATAACATAATACTACATGAAAATCTTGGAATTTAATATGCACAAGACATGGAGGGTTCATGAATAAAAATTCAACATGGAAAAATCATAAGATAATTTTGGAAGCATGATGCAGGTAAATTATGAATCATGGAAGGGATAAATGAGAGTGAAAGGGTTAAATCATCACTTTGAAATAATAATTAAAATAAGAGGGATTTGAAAAAGGGTATCCCATTAATGGGAATTTTAATATAAAGTGTATTACATAAATAAGGTTATTGAATAAAGAGGAGAAAGAGAGTATCCCTTACTAAATTTTTGTATAGTAATGACTTAGGTAAATGCTGTAATGAGAGGGGATAAATGATCTATCATTATTAGTAAATTAATTTTAATGTATATGGATCTTTATAAGGTTATGAAAACATAACCAATTGAGATTCCAAAGGCTAAATACAAAGAATATACTTGAATTGAAAAGAAGAGGGGGAAGTCCCTTACCTTGAGAGGGTGATTCCAAAAGCTTGATAGGAGCTTCTTGATAGTTTGGGCGAAACTTGGGAGGTCTCTATTGAGTGGTGGTAAGAGTAAGTATGTTATTTAAGGGTTTTTAGTGAAGATGAATGGTATAATGTGTGGGTATATATGTGAAAAGAGAGGGGAGTTCTTTATTATTTCCCAAACTTAGGTTTTGGAATCTATAATAAAGTAATAAAAACCAGAAACCCTCCTATGTTTTTTACCATGGTTTCTAAAAAATAGGTTTGGTTTTCATAATTTTATAAGTCTATGGGATGAACATTATAAAATATTACCCTTAATGTTCTGGAAGTGAGTCATGTCTCTAAATAATTGATTTTAAAACCTTAAAATATATTATATGTTTTGAAGGATTAATAAAGGATTTATAAAATTACTCAAATAACCTCAAAAAAACATTATATTAATTGGTTAACATAGATTTGGTCATGGATAACCATCAATTTTGGTTCATTATGATGCCATAATACACACAATATATTTAAACTGTATTTAATTTTTAACCGAAAATTTGATTGTCATAGAAAATTATGAAACATTCACTATTGGACCATTCTGACATGATGATTCAAAAAATAATATTTATTTTATAGAAATAATTTTCTAAATATTAGAATTTTTACTTTTAAAACAAGAATTAAAATCTATTGAGAAATGATGAGTTTTTTTTGACAATAATAGTTTTTGAACCCTTGTTAAAATTAAATTTGACTTCATCAAAATTATATTATCATTTATTTATATAAATTCTATTTAATTATATTATTTAATTAAAATATGATTTATTTTTATAATTCATTAATTCATCAAAAAGGATTGTCTTGTTGATAAATATTCATATTATTAGGGTCTTGATAAATAACCCTTTATTACACTAGTAAATTCCCTAAGGGTAAGGTGCACATTGTTAATATTTTCATGGGGTAGTTCAGTGTACATGATTTGGGCTATTATCTTGATGTCCTTGAAATTCTCCCTTAAAATATTTCAATTTTACTTTAGTTTTTGGATCTTGTCATGGGATTGGTGAAGGGAAAATTCCAATGATGATATCTCCATCAAAAGCTCTAATAAATGTGCTTTATAGGGTATGATCATACTGGTTGAGACCATTGCATCTTTTGTCTCTGTCAATCAGATTTATCATAACCCTATATTTATATTAATCATATGATCTTTATTGAATGACTATTTTATCAATGGATATAATGATTAATGGCATTTTTAATTTGATAGGATATAATAAAACCAAATAAGTGCATGAGTTTTATATAACCATAATAGGGAATTTAATTCCATAATAAATGGAAATTTATTTATAAAAGTTCAGTTCATTACAATCTTCCCCATTTAGAAATTTCACCATCAAATTTTTTTATTTCACATAATAAAATAGATGTTGGTAATTATATTTCACAACCTTTTTCTATTCCCACATTTCCTATTCAAACATGTGGTTTCTCCATAGCACTTTGACCTGGTGCATTGTCTTATTTCATAGAACTTTGTTTCTACAATACATGATCTTCACAAGATGCAATTTATATGAAAGATCATTCTGCAATGATACCACCTCTGGATTCAACATCATGTTAGGGGTGTGGTATGTACTTCCTAAATTGGGATATATGGAAGACATAATGTACTTCAGATAGGTTAGGTGGGAGTGCTAGTTGATAGGCTACCACTTCGATGCGATCAAGGATATCAAAGGGACCAATGTATCTTGGACTAAGATTTTTCCTTCTTCCCAAATCTCTTGGATTGATTCCATGGAGATACGTAGAGGAATACCTTATCTCTAACCTCAAACTCCAAGTATTTTTAATGATTATCATCATAGATCTTCTTTTGACACTGAGAATCCCTGATGTTCCACTGAATGGTATTGACCTTTTTCTCCATTTACTTTACCATTAAAGAGCCATCGATTTGTATTCACCAGCTTCACCCCATCATGTAGTTGTTCTCCACCTCTTCCCATAAAGGGATTCATAGGGATCCATTTGGATTCTTGAGTAGAAACTATTATTGTATGAGAACTCCACCTAAGGAAGATATTGATCACAACCTCATTTTAATTCCATTGATCATTCTCTCAACATGTTCGGAAAGTGTCTAGATAGTATGCCTAGATTGGACATCAATTTAAGGGTGATAATCCATGTTAAAGTTCAACTCAGTATTTAGAGCATGTTTGATACTCTTCTATAACTTAGGGTTAAATTTTGGGTCTCAATCAGATATAATTGATGGTGGTGTTCCATGAAAACTCACCACTTATCTAATATATATCCTTATAATTTGATCGAGTGATAAGTCCTCTCAAATCATAATGAAGTGAGAAATATTTTTAAGGTGATCCAACACAACCCATATAGCATTATTTCATCTTGTTGTCTTTGGAAGACCAGTGAAATAGACCATTGTTATGTTTTTCCATTTCTATCAAGGTCTAGGTAATATTTTCATCATCCCCTTTTATTTTTTCCTTTAATCCTTAAGTTGTTAACTTAAAAGACACATTGATGTATATTCTGAAATCTCTTTCTTCATATTTTCCCACCAATTGTACCCTTGGAGATCTCGATACATCTTTGTTCTCCCTGTATGGATAGAGAAGGTTGTGGTATGTGCATAATCCAATATATCCGTCTTTAACTCAGAATTTGATGGTACATATAATTGTGACCAAAAACTTACAACACCTTCTTCATTAATTTTTAACTTTGAAGATTTCCATTTTCTAATAGCTTCCACATTGTTTTGAATTTCCACATAATATTTTTGAGAATCCTTTATCTTATATTTAAGGGATGGTTAAGCAATCATTTGTGAATGGATTTATGACGATCGTTCCTTTATTATTCCCATGTCTATCATTTTAAATTCTAAAATATTAGATCCTTCTCAATTCTCATTAATGATAAAATTTCCAGATCTTTTCAACTTAGAGTGTCTACCACTTTCCAAGATGGTAGATTATTGAACATTCATAGTTCTTAATCATCTTTAACCATCTTCTATGGATCATATTAAACTATTTATATATGAATATATACTTAAGGCTCTTATGATATGTATATATTTTTCACTTCTCCCCATATAGTATTTTCAATGTGAAGATTACCACAACAAACTCTAGATCATACTTTGGGTAGTTCCATTCATGAACTTTCAATTATCTTGAGGCATAGGATATCACTTTATCATTCTGAATTAGCACACAACCTATGAATTTCTTAGAATCATCACTGTACATCATGAAAAGTTCCCCACTTAAGGGTATTATAAGTAAAGGTGTAGTGGTAAGCCTCTTTTGAAACTCCTTTAACATTTATTCTCATTGCTAATTCCAAAGAAAAACTTGAATCCCTTCTGAGTTATCTTGGTTTGAGGGTTTGAAAATTGAGAGAAATTTCTCAAAAATCATTGGTAATATCCATCCAGTCCAAGTAAATTATGGATATCTTTCATATATGTTGGCCTCATCCATTATTTAATTTATTTTTTCTTCAAATCTTCCAATAATATCCCTTTATTGGTGATAAAATTCCCCAATAATGAGATTTAGTTTAATAAGAACTCACATTTTCTATACTTTTCACAAATATTATCCTTTCACAAGATCTCTTACATAGTGCTCAGAATCTCTTCACACTCCTCCATTATCTTGGAGTATATTGGAATATATTCTATAAATACTACAAAAAAATTTCAAGGTAATATCTAAATAATCCATTTGTCAATTACATGAATATTTCTGGAGTATTAGTGAGTCTGAATGGAATTACTATGAACCCATAATACCTATACCTTGCACAAAAATAAGTCTTAGAGATATCCTACTTCTTTACCCTTACTTTATAATACCCCGACTGAAGATCCACCTTGGATAAGTATTGGGCTCCATGTAGCTGATCGAACAACTCATCAATCCATTGTAGAAGTTATTTTTATTTATCATGGTCATTCTGAGCTCATGATAATCAATGAAGAGGCACATAGACCCACCCTTCTTCTTGACAAAGAGTACTGGTGCACCCAAAGGTGAAACTCTTGGGCATATGAACCCTTTATCTATATTATCCTATAGTTTATTATTCAGCTTCTTGAGTTCCATAATAGCCATTATATATAGAGCCTTGGATATTAGAAAAGCACCAGGTATTAACTTGATTGTAAATTAAACATCCATGCTAGGGGGAAGACTAGGGAATTCTTTGAGAAACACATCAGTGTATTCCCTCACAATGGGAATGTCTTCAAGGATAATATTTTCCTTAAACTCAATCATTTGATCTGGATACACTTTCTCATAGGGAAATAATTTCTATTCTTGAGATGTTGGTGCTAAAGAAGATTCATACTCATTACACTTTTATATAATTAGAGGATGATTTATGATATGTCGAGTGATTTCCTTCTCATAGAAATTTATGTTGGATATTTGTGAGGATATCCAATCCATACCCAGAATTTCATCAAATTTTTATAAAGGGAGTATCGCAAGGTTTAATGGGAAGTTCAGCCCATAAATTTTTTCTAGGGATCAGTTGTATAATTAGGATGTAACTATTTCCCCTTTTTTATTTTCATATATATGTCTACTTCCTTGATATATGGTGGAGTTTGGATAGTTCTTATAAAGACCCAGTCTTAAACATTACATAATCTCAAATTAAGTTAATAATTCACATTAAGAATCTTTTCAGTTTTAGAGATTTAGAGAATTAGGTCATAACATATACCTAAAAACTTGAATATTACATGTAGAAACTTCTACTCAGTATCAATTCTTTCATAAAATAAAAAACTTTAAAAAAAACATGTCTAGTTCCATGTTTTAGACAACACGATTTTTCCTCGATCCCATCCTTGACCCTATTAATATTTAAGTCATGTAGAAAACATTTCAAAAAAATGGGATGAGCAAAAAAATATCAGTAAGTGATATAAAATCAAGAAAGAAAACATTATTCCATCAATACTTACAAAACATAATCTCTTTAACATACCTCATGAAATCATAAGATTTATGAATAACACATAGAAATCATAAATCATAAAGGCAACTTGTGGAATCCAAAACATACTTACATTATAGATTTCACATCTACTTAGTGAGTTACATTTGGAATACCCATCATAGTATATTCCCTAAATCTCTTAGGAGAAACATTAATGTTTACCTCTATCATGTTACCCAATGCATTGGAGAGCTATCTCAGGGTCACCCGCCCTAGGTTTATCATAGAACCACCCGTATATGTAAAAAATTACCAAGAACCATAACATATTAATAACATATAATACCAACATAAAGGAAATATAACATTTCCACATTGCATTCACAAGATATCAGTTCAATATATTGACATAATCAATTCATTCGAAACATTCAAAAAGAAGAGTTTTGAATCAAAGTGTCCCATACCACTCTAAAACTTTTGAAAGGAATTTACACTTTAAAACACTCATGTACATATAAATAAATCTTTAAAGTCATTTCTAAAATAAGGAAATAAAAGATAAGGATTTATAATGTTAAATCTTTAAAACATTTAAAACGTTGTTTTAGTTAAAGAATCCTTTACCTCTTGAGAAACTCTTTAATAAAAATCATTAAATAATAACATAAAATAAAACTATAAATATCATGAGAATATATAAATTCATGATATAAAATGTCAAAATATTTGTATATATACCTTATAGAAAAATAAAGGTGCACAATATTAAGATATGGATAAATGAAAGGAGATTGAGACATAGTCCATTACAAAGATTGTACCATTAGATTAAGGATAAATTGGTGAAATAATTATATGTGGAAAATATAAATACACCCTATATAAGTGGATATTAAGTGTAAAATAATCATTGGTCATTCACACATATTCATAACATGAAAAAAATCAAGAAGTATAAGTTTAACCCAAAGAATTGAAATTGTGTTAAGAGGATCCCTTACAAAAATTCGGCATCCTAACGACGTAACTTAAAAATTAATAAAATGAGTTTATGAGAGAGAAAAGGGTCTCTAATAACATGGAAATAAAATTTAAATCAATAATTATAAATAAGAACATATCATAACATTTTATAATTGAAATTTATATAAATAACATAAAATAAATCTTTGACTAAAAGAGAAGGGTGAAATGTTCCCTTAAAAAGATTGTTTTGTAAATAAAATAGATCTATTATTTGCATTCAATCTAAGTAAAAATAAATCAAGTATAAATAAAATATATGATAATAAAATTTATTTCTCATATAATCATATCATGACATAATCAATAAGTATAATTTTAACCCAAATAATGGAAATTGGGTTAAGGTGTTCCCTTACCTCGCGTCTGACTTGACTCGTTCGTTATTTAATATCCCGAATAATAAAATAAAGTTAATTTATACTTTATTCAAAACCTTTTATAATTTTATTTTTCCTTTTATATCACTTATTACCATGTTATAAACATTATGTAATCATTTATGTTAATAAAGGTCGTTTTGTTTATATTAGGTACTTGAGTAAAAAATGAACTTCTTATAATTTCAAGTTGTCCATGTGATCAAAAGTAAATTATATCCAGAATTATAATCACGATTTAGATATATCACATATATATATATTATATATATGTATTTATAATAGTACATAACATTTGGAGATAAGAAATGAAATGCATCGTTCATAGAGATGGTAAGCCGTATGTACGTATGGACGCTACTTTCATCTCTATTTCGTATTTAATGGAATGAAAAATTAATGATAAAAAGGTATATAATAATTAAATTATTATATATATGTTATATGTGTTACGTAATTTCATTAATTCCATACTTTATATGTTCCATGTATAGCATGAACGAGTCATATCACTTTAAGGGGGCGGTAGTCCGCACTTTTTCAAATAAAATTATCGTATATATACAAAATGAAAATAAAAAAGGTATGTTCTAAATGATGATTACTGAAGAATAGAGATAAAATATATATCATATATATCATATATAATTTTTGTGACTTCATAATGTCCACCATGAGAGGTAGTAGGAGATAATTGAACAATCGTCATTTCGTGTGGCTATAGTTCACCTTCTACAGAAACAATATGTTCGTATCCATTAGATGGAGGTTTGTGGAAGTGTAGTTAGAATAATTCTAATAAAAAGAACCTTGTATATTGAATATACCAGTTTTTTTATGTAAACAAAGAACAATAAGATAATATGGATAGGATAAGGAAAACAAAAGAAAAGAACTTGAGAGAAGACGTTACCTTTAAATCGGGTAACACCCATTGGTTTGAACCAAAAGGCTTTCTTGAATTTCCTTCTTCCTAGGGGAAGGATTTTAGGAGTAATAGAGGGATGTTGGGAGTGTATTAGAGCATAGTTTTTATGAGTAAATAGGCTTGAGAGTTGTGATTAATGGGTTATGGGTGATGGCCTTTTATAAGGGGGAGGGGGGTCTCTTTAAGAATGTTTAAAAATATTATTTTATTATAAACTAAATTTAGATTTCAAAAGGTTCCAAAATCATTTAATTGAAATATAAGGTTATAAGTGTAATAAATCCTCTCATAAAATGGGGTTTAGAAAATTTTAGATCATAAAATTAACCTTATCTTTTAGATTTAACCCTTAGTTAACTAATTTAACTTTTACCATGTCCGCTTGTATATTCAAACTATATGGTTAATATATTTACTATAAAATGTAAACAGAACCAAAATAGATCATTAATGACTTTTTTAACATCATATGTGTAATATGGACTAATATTATATTTTTAGGATTATTTTATCATTTAATAAAATATTAATTGTTTTAAAAACTCATTTCTGTCAATTTATATACTATTCATATGAAGACTTTTAAAAAAAATCTATAACTGGATTATTTAGAAAAACTTTCATTAATTAAAATATAATAAGTCATTTTTATCCCTAAAATTTGTGTATGGCATAAAAAGTTTCAGAATAAATTTATTTTATTATTTATAATCTCATTTATTTAAAACATTCATTAAAAAGGTAATCACTACATCATCATTGTGTTATAGATAAATAAATTTATTTGTTGTCTAAAAATTATAAATAAAATACCATGATATAGGAAGGGTATATATTTATATTGAATATTTATAGTCTAAAATATCACTTATATAACCCTATATAAAAATTGTTTTACTGAAAGATATATGTTTATGTTACATATTCCTTAACTTTAAATTAATTTTTATGGAATGTCATTTTCACTTACAAGTGGCTCCATGGGATCCCAAAATAGACCCAATGATGCCCATGGTTAGACATAAATCATCGAATAGGTTAGGACAAGTTTTAGGTTAATTTAATATTATTATTATATTATTTTTTACCCTTATTTACTAGATTTATCCTTTAACCATGATAAATAAAATATTTTCTGAAGTTACTATTCATAATGTCTAAAAATAAAAATTAACTATTTAAACAATTTGGAACTCCTGATTAAAAATATGGAATCCATTTTTCCAAATTCAAAACAAAAAAGTTATAGAAATTAATTTAAAATTTATTCCCATTGTCTAAACCAAGAAGCATATTTTTAAGAAATAATAACTATAAAAAGATTGACATGTGTTTATGTCTAAGTAAAAAAGTTAAATTACTTACAATGACCAAAATTGGATTAAATGGTAAAACTATAATCTAATTACACTTTAAAAAAAATTAAAAATATAGTCTAATCATATAAATAAATTATATTAAAAGACAGTTTTGAATTAAAATGCAGTATTTTTCACTATTCATCAAAAAATGAAATTTATCAGAAAAATACCAAAATTTTAACCAAAGTAAATTTTTATACCCCGCTTATAAAAAAGAAGTTTATGTTGTTAAATGTAACATATAAAAGTGAAAAAAACTAGATTTAAAAAAGGGTTCTCCATAAAAGGCGGTAAATCCACCTTTTAATAAATATTAGAGTATTTCATGATTAAAATCAAATTGATTCTTATTTTAACCCACTAAAATTTATTAGATAAAATTAAAAATATTTAAAAAACATGTGAAATAATATTTTAGTTAGTTCTTTTAATTCCCACCAATACAATTGCTAGGTGTTAACTACCATTTAAAATAATAATATTATTATATTATTTTTCGGTATAACTCAAAGTTGTATGCAACATAAGGTTTCAAAGAAACCCATTGTTTCCTGTTGAGTACTCTATAAAAAAAGTGTCCTCTTTAACATAAAATTAATATCTTATTCATAAATATTAATAGATATGAATTAGTATTATTCTATAAATACCTGGGTCATTACATCGTTCCCCCCTTTTGGAAATTGCGTTCTCACAATTTTAAAATTGGGCTTGGAAACTTCATTGAAAGTCCCACATCAAAAAAAGAGTAAATAAAAATATCACTTTAAAAGAAATAAATATAAGTACAAAGGTCACCTGATATAAGGCATACTAGGATTTCATGAAAACATAGATATGAAGGAGAAACTATGTGTTAAGTTCTGATAGAGAGTGATAGAAAACATTATCAGGAGAAAGTTAACCACTATAAAACCACAAACTTGTGATAGGTTAATCGGTCTTTGGTACACTAGTATGAAAAGTAAACGTACATTTTTTTTTGTTTTTGGTTCCCTTTTATAAATTTGGATAATTTATTTATGAGATTGAATAAGAACATAAGGAAATATACTTACTTTTCAAGTTGAGTTTCATTCTTTAACAAACTCATATTTTATCTAAATGATGAGTATTCAAGATGACTTGGTCACTCTTGAAGTGCTATAATAAACTTTTAGAGAATAAAAAAATCCACAAAAGATGAACTATATATTTACCTTGTCTTTAGAACTTAACCAGAACGAAAATGGTCAGTACAAGACTAGATGATCCCCAAAAGGATAATAATTTATAGAAAGAAATACTACTATTAATCTGAAAAATTAAATAAACAATACCCAAATATATACAAAGACCATTCCATGCGCAATTTTACTTAAAATTATTCAAAGTAATCCAAACTAAGATTGAAACCCAAAACTCAGAAGGATTTGATCACACAATCTTCCATGATAAATCTTAACATTTATCTCCAAATAACATCAACTACTCTTAAAGTCTCATACTGAAAATTAATTAACTTAATCACATATTCTCAAAGATAGGTTAATCATTTCCATAACTAAACCAAATCTCTATAAGTCCACAATAAAAACATAGATTCTTCCAAAATAATATTTTTACCATACTCCAAAATGAAATCCCAGATTATTCTATTTTCCTTATGTATATAGTGTTCCCAAAAGAGTAAACTTCTTCCAAAATAACCTTTATCACTTAATCAAAAAATATTTTTCTTATACTTAGTATATCCATTTGATAAAACATAAGATCCAAAATCAACTTATTCTTGATCAATAAAATCATGTAACTAAAAAAAGAATAATTTATACTAACCAAGGACTTCACATAGGCCAGTGGTAGGTGATAAATCCCAGTCATAATTTGGTTGTGGGTTCAATTCCTATAGATTTGTCCGACGCGACAGGTTGTCACACGGTCTATGTGTTTTCTTTTTTCAAAAACTGTATAATTATAATGACATAAAAAAAGAGATAAGATCCTTAAAAATATCCAAACCATGTTTTAACCTCAAAGGTTGTTTCATACCTCACATTTTGAATCCAAAAAACTAATAACCTATAATTTCCTCAAAAAAAAGATCACATGAACCCCAAAGGTTATCCATTATGTCCACACAATAAAAGATAATTCTTCCTTGAATAACATTATCACATATCAAACTTCAGGGTTACACATACTAGAAAAAGTATCCAAAAATAATCCTATCATTAATACATTTTAAACATATCATCATCCATAGATCAAACATAACTCTTAAATTCCTAGACATCTTAATCACTAAAAATTCTTCATGATACTTTATCTGTGTCTTTAAAACTTATTATTTTATACTTCTATCATACAAACAGAATCATGAATCATATCCTAATATTCAATAATGTCAAAACATCGTTAAAGAAATAATACATACCTTTCATTGGTCATTGTCAGTTTCCTCATCTTCAATTTGAATGAAATTAAGTATTGGTAAACATACATTTGTATGGTCTTGATAATAGAATTCCCGAACCTTCTTCGTTAGACATATATTTTTATAATAACCATGAAAACCACATTTAAAACATTCAATTGATCCTTCAGAAAGAACTTCTTTCCCATTCCTATAGTCAACTGGACACTTCCTTTTTCCATGGCCGGTTATTGCTTTATGACCTTCATTACAACATATGAAACATATTTCTATCCCTTTGAAGAATTTTCCTAGGTGTTTCTTTCCACATCCTTGACACATAGGTTTTTTAATATACATACCATTATGATTATAACTTGTACTTCTATTTGGATTCATTTCTCTCATATATGATGCCTTAGAAAAATTATCAAGGGTCAAGTGGTCAATTATGAATCCAGATAGTTGGTTGAGAATAACCACAAGAGTTCTCATTACAAATCTCATTTTATTAGGTTTCTTATTCACAAAACCTTTATAGTTTTCTTCATATCCATTATTACTTTGGTGCCTTATAGATCCAACCATTTACTAAAACCAAAAAATTCAGTGTGATTATATCAGTAAAATCATCATATAATATCTTATGATGAGGGTAAAAACTAAGATATTTTTATTCATGTTATCTTAAACACGTTAAATTTATATAAAATAACTATAACTATTTTTAATATTCTAACCATTATGGTTATGTCACTTATGCTTAAATTACACCCAAACTTTTAAAATTATCTAAACTGACCTTTGATACCAACTATAAGGCCCTAACCTTAAACATTACATATTCTTGAATTAAGTTAATAATTCACATTGAAGCTCTTTTCAGGTTTTGAGATTTAGAGAATTAGGTTATAAATTATACATAACAACTTGAATATTACATGTAGACACTTCTACTTAGTATCCATTTTTTCATAAAATAAAAAACTCTTAAAAAAAGAAACTATTCTAGTTCCATGTTTTAGACAGCATGACTTTTCCTTGATCCCATCCTTGACCCTATTCATATTTACGTCTTGTGGAAAACATTTAAAAAACTTGGGATTAGCATAAAAAGCTTAGTAAGGTATATAAAATAAAGAAAGAAAACATTAGTCCATCAACACATACAAAACATAATCTCTTTAACATACCTCATAAAATCATAAGATTTATGAATAACACATAGAAATCATAAATCATAAAGGTAACTTGTGGAATCCATAACATACCTACGTTTTAGCTTTCACAACTACTTATGAAGTTAAATTTTGAATACCCATCACATTATATTATCTAAATCTCCTAGGAGAAACATTAACGTTTATCTCCGTCATGTTACCCAATGCATTGGTGTGCTATCTCAGGCTCACCTGCCCTAGGTTTATCACAAAACCATACGTATATGTAAACAATGACCAAGAACCATAACATATTCATAACACATAAAACTAGCATAAAAAAATATAACATTTCCACATTTTATTCACAAGATATCAGTTCAATATATTGATATAATCAATTAATTTGAGACATTCAAAAAGAAGAGTTTTGAATCAAAGTGTCCCATACCACTCTAAAACTTTTGAAAGGAATTTACACTTTAAAACACTCATGTAAATATAAATAAATCCTTAAAATAATTTCTAAAACACGGACATGAAATATATTCGATTAGAATATTAAATCTATAAAACATTTAAAACAATGTTTTATTTAAAGAATCCTTTACCACTTGAGAAACTCTTGAATAAAAATCATTAAATAATAACATAAATAAAACTATAAATATCATTATTATATAAAAATTAATGATATAAAATGTAAAAATGTTTATATATACATCTTATAGGATAATAAATGTGCACAATATCAAGATACGACTCAATTAAAGGATATTGATACGTAGTCCATTACAAAGATTGTACCATTAGATTAAGGATAAATCAATGAAATAATTATGTGTAAAAAATATAAATACACCCAATATAAATGGATATTAATTGTAAAAAAAATATAGGTAATTATCACATATTCATATTATGACAAATTCAAGAAGAAGAAGTTTAACACAGAGAATTGAAATTGGGTTAAGAAGTTCCCTTACAAAAAATTCAGCAGCCTAACGACGTCACTTAAAAATTCAAAAAATGAGTCGATGAGATATCAAGGGTCTCTAATCACATGGAAATAAAATTTACTACAATAAGTATATAGAAGAACATATACCAATATTTGATAATTTAAATTTATACATAAAAGACGTCTTTGACTAAAAGAGAAGGGTGAAAAGTTCCCTTACAAAGACCATTTTGTAAATAAAATAGATTGATTATGTGTATTAAAAAAATGTACACATAAATAAATTATAAATACAATATATGACAACAAAATTTATTTCTCACATAATCATAGCATTACATAATCAATAAGTAAAATTTTAACCCAAAGAATGAAAATTGGGTTAAGGAGTTCCCTTACCTCGGGTCAGACTTGACTCGTTCGTTCTTTAATCTCCTAAATAATAAAATAAAGTTAATTTATTATTGATTAAGAAACTTTTTAAAGTTTATTATTCCTTTTATATCATTTATTACCATGTTATAAATATGACATAATCATTTAAGTTAATAACGGTCTTTTTGTCAATATTTGGTATGTGAGTCAAAAATGAACTTCTTTTAATTACAAGTTGTCCATGTGGTCAAAATTACATTATATACAGAATTATATTCCTGATTTAGATATCATATATATCATATATATCCATTATATATATATATATTTATAATAGTACATAACATTTGGAGATAAGAAATGAAATTCACCATTCATGGAGACGATAATACGCACGTACGCATGAACGCTACTTTCATTTCTATTTTATATTTAATGGAATGAAAACGTAATGATACATAGGTATATTATAATTTAATTATAATATATATTTTATATATGTTACATAATTTCATCAATTCAAACCTTTATACGTTCCATGTATAGCATGAACGAGTTATATCACTTTGAGGGGGCGGTAGTGCACATTTTCAGAAATGAAATTATCATATATATACAAAATGAAAAGCATAAAGTCATGTTATCAATGAGAATTAAATAATCCTAAAGATGAAATATATACCACATATATAATATTTAATTTCATTTTCATCATAATGTCCACCATAAGAGGCGGTAGGAGATAATTGAACAATCATCGTTTGGTGAGGTTGTAGTTCGTCGTCCATAGAAACAATATGTCTGTATCCATTAAATGGAGGTGTGTGGAAGTGTATTTAGAATAATTATCATAATAAAAACATAGTATATTTATGATACAGGTGTTGTTATGTAAACAAATAATAATAAGATCATAGGGAGTGGAGATTTAAAATAAAAGAAAAGAACTTGGGAGAAGACATTACCTTTAAATAGTTTAACTCCCTTTGGTTTGAACCAAAAAGCTTTATTGAATTTTATTCTTACTAGGTTAAGTATTATAGAAGGAATATGGGGATGATGGGAGATTATTGGAGAATAGTTTGGATGATCCAAGAGGTTTTATATTTGTGAGTAATGGGTTAGAGGTGATGGCCTTTTTTAAGGGGGGAGGAGGGGCTCTTTTAGAAAGGTTGAAAATATTATTTTATTATAAACCTAATTTTGATTTAAGAATGTCCCCAAATCATTTAATTAGAATATAAGGTGATTATTGTTCTCAATCCTATCATCCAACTGGTTTTAGATAAGTTGAGGTAATATAATTAACCTTATTTTTTTGATTTAACCCTTAGTTAACTAATTTAACTTTTAGCATGTTCTCTTGTATATTTATACTGTTTGGTTAATATATTTACTATAAAATACCAAGAGACCAAAAATGGATAATTAATGACATTTTAAACATCATATATGTCAATTTTCTGAATCTTATATTTTTAAGATTATTTTATCATTTAATAAAATATTAATTTTTTTAAAAAATCATTTATGTCAACTTATATACTATTCATATCAAGACTTTTTAAAAAATCTATAACAACTTGATTATTTATAAAAAAATTAACTAATTAAAATATAACAAGTCATTATTGTCCTTAAAATTCGTGGATGGCATAAAAAGGTTCAAAATAAATTTATTTTAATATCTATAATCTCATTTATTTAAAACATTCATCAAAAAGGTAATCACTACATCATCATTGTGTCATAAAGAAATTTATTTATTTGATGTCTAAAAATTATAAATAAAATACCATGATGTCAGAAATATTTTTAGAATTCTAATTAATATTTATAGTATAAAATATCACTTATATAACCCCATATAAAAATTATTTTACTAAAAATATATGTTTATGCTACATTTTCCTTAACTTTAAATTAATTTTTATAAAATGTCATTTTCACTTACAAGTGGCTCCATGAGGTCCCAAAATCAACCTAAGGATGACCATGGTCAGACATGTATCATCCAATATGGTTATTACACATGTTAGGTTAATTTAATATTATTATAATATTATTTTGTACCCATATTTACTGGATTTACCCTTTAACCATTATAAATAAAAGATTTACTGAAGTTAATGTTTATAATGCTTGAAAATATAAGTTACATATTTAAAAAATTGGACCTCCTGATTCCAAATATGGACTCCATTTTTCTAAATTCAAGACACAAAATTTGGATAAATTTATTTAAAAATAATTCCCATTTTCAAAACCAAAAAGCGTGTTTTTAAGAAATAATTACTATCAAAATATTGACATGTGTTTCTACGAAAGTAAAAAATGAAATTACTTCCAATGACCAAAATTGTATTAAATGGTAAAAATAAAATCTAATTTAAATTTAAAACAAATTAATAATACAGTCTAATCATATAAATAAATTATATTAAAATATTTCTTTGACTTAAAATGCAGTATTTTTCAAAATTAATCGAAAAATGAAATTTATCAGAAAAATCCCAAAATTTTACCCAAAGTAAATTTTCACGACCCTCTTGTAAAGAAGATGTTTATTTTGAAAAATTTAACATATAAAAGTGACAAAAACAATATTTAAAAAGGGTTCTTCATCAAAAGTTGGTAAATCAACCTTTTAAAGAATATTAGAATATTTAATGATTAAAATCAGATTCATTCTTATTTTAAGCCTCTAATTTTTTTTGGATTAAAGAAAAAAAATTAACAAACATGTGAAATAATATTTTATTTAGTTATATTCATTCCCTCCAATACAATGTCTAGTCATTAACTACCATTTAAAATAATAATAATAATATATTATTTTTTGGTATAACTCAAAG
Source organism: Viscum album (assembly GCA_963277665.1). Lineage (NCBI taxonomy): Eukaryota > Viridiplantae > Streptophyta > Magnoliopsida > Santalales > Viscaceae > Viscum > Viscum album. Next base: position 1,041,679,460 of record OY728138.1, on the reverse strand, counting down.
TTGTGTGCAACATAAGATTTCAAAGAAACCTGTTGTTGCGTGTTGAGTACACTATTGATTTTTTTTTCATATTTAAAATAAAATTAATATCTTATGTATAAATATTAATAGATATGAAAATGTATTATTCTATAAATACCTTGGTCATTACAGTTCTACTAAACTTACACGATACAAAAGAATGTGTATAACTATGGATGATAACCCTACCTTTCACCTTTTGATTCTGGTTCTGACCATTTACTTTACTCAAAATAGATCTAGGGATGATAATTTTCAAAATATTAAATAAATAAATGTTAAAAATTAAAGGGATAATTTTTAAATGAAATTTATTCCTTAAATTATGAATTTCTAGGATTCAATCTATGTTTTCCATGATTTATTTCCTAACATTGACTCTTATGGTCATTTTTGTTCCTTTAATAATGTTTCATAATTATATTGAATTTACCAAAGAATATCCCTAGGAGAGTCAAACCAATCATGAAACAAGACCCATTTTCATGCACTGGTTCCTGATCAAGTCTAGATCAATATGATATATTTGGGTGTTACCCTTAGGTATATCTATCCTAGATCCACATCCACTTGTAGTATCCAGATAGGGATGAGTTTTCTTAGAAAACACTAACTCTATCATTTAACAAAAATTATGGATATATTATTAAGTTTAGTCATACCCCTAAGCCTTTCTCTATAATTTTTTAATTATAATCCAAAAAATAACTAATCTTTCTTCTCATACCAACTATGAAAACCCTTTTCTTTATTACACATTAGCTCATAATTTATTAAATAAGAATAAACATAATAAAACATAGAATATACATAAGTCTAGTGTCTTTGTGTAATTTTGTACATTACATAACAAATTAAAATAGGGGGTACATAAGCATTGTTGAAAACTTCCTTAACATGCTCATAAATTTCCATTTTATTTAAATTGTATGGGTTAACATTGGGACATACATAAGAAAGGGGTGAGCTATAAATCACAGTAAAAAAGAATCACAACATTATGAATGTATTACATGTTATACAATAGGAATTTCAATAGGATATAAAAGGGGTGATGGTCCTAAACATGAATAATAGGGCATGATATAACCTGATAACATAAAGGCAACATGGAAGTGTTTCAACAATTTAAAACATGATATCATAAGAATAAGTCTTGGCTAACACCAAGAAGTCATAAAATAATGTTCTTAGGATAAACTATTGTGCACCATGCAAGGAATATCATGAGACTAAGATATTACCCAATGCATTGGAGTGCTATCTTGGTGCACCCATCATAATCATATTATGTACATGCATAAGTATTCCACATATATCTTATAACATAAGAACATATTTCATCATATTTCATCCCAAATTTATAGATTAAGGGTTATGTACATGTTATTCCCCAATCAATGTATTATAGGTACAACCTAGTGATTTTTTTGAGTGAAATTGGGTGTTGGTATACAACACACAAATGTTCAGCATGGAAAATCACAATGAAATTTTGACAACATAATAACAGTACCTAAAGATTATTAAAATGATTAAATGAGAGAGAAAATGGTATTTAATCACTGGGAATTAAAAATTACAGTAATATGGATATGTAATCATATAATGCAAAATAAAAATTTGAGAATTTAATTGGCATAAGAAAAAGAGGGTTCTTGTATAAAAACATGGCATTGAAAAATTGTAGGATAATTTTGGCAGCATAATGGGGGGTATATTATGAATTATGGAAGGGATAAATGAGAGTGAAAGGGGTCAATAATCACTTCTATATAATAATATAACTAATATATGTGTGTATAATCATATCCCATCAATAGTAATTTTAAGAAAAATTGTATTATATAAATAAGGTAATTGAATAAAGAGGAGAAACAGATGACCCCTTACTAAATTTCGGCATAGTAACAGCTTAGGTAAATTCTATAATGAGTGGGGATAAATTATATATAATTATTATAAATTAATTTTATAGTATATGGATATTTATAAGGTTATTAAAACATAACAAATTGAGATTCGAAAGCCTAAATATAAAAAAGGTATGTGAATTGAAAAGACGGGAGAAGTCCCTTACCTTGAGAGGGTGTTTCCAAAAGATTGATAGGAGATTAGTGAGAGATTGGGGGAAAGTTAGGAGGAATATATAGAGGGTAGGGTAGTGTAATTATGTGATTTTAGGTTTTTTAGTGAGGATGAATGGGAGCATGGGTTGGTTTATATAATAAAAGATAGGGGGGTACTTTAATATTTTCTAAACTAAGGTTTTGGAATCTATATAATAAAGTAATCAAATACAAAAAACATCCCATTTTTTTTCTGTGGTTTCTACCAAAGAGGGGTTTTTTCATTATTTTATATGTACAAGGTCTGAACATAATAAAACATTATCCTTGGTGATGTGGAAGTGAGGCATGTCTATAAAGAATTGAGTTTGAAACGTTAAAATATAATATAGGTTTTAGAGGATTCATAGAGGCTTTATAAAATTACTCAAATAACCTCAAAAACACATAATTATAATGGGGAATAATTTATTTGGTCATAAATACCCATCACTTTTGGGTCATTATGATATCATATTACACATTGCATATTTATATCGTATTTAATTTTTACTAGAAAATTTGACTATCTTAGAAAATTACAAAAAATCCATTGTTGGATAATTTCGATGTGATGATTCAAAAAATTATATTTATTTTTTGAAAATAATTTTCTAAATATTTGAATTTTCACTTTTAAAACAACAATTTACATTTTCTGAGTAATGTTAGCTTTTTTTTGACAATAACAGTTTTCAGACCCTTATTAAAATCACATTTAGATTCATAAAAATTATATTATTATTTATTTTTAGTAAAAATTATTTAATTATGTTATTTAATTAAAATTTAATTTATTTTTAAAATTCATGAATTAAAAAAATATCTTAATTGAAATTAAATATTACACAAAAATACAATTTGTGTTTTATCACATCAAAATAAAAATAATTCATAAAGTAACAACAATAAGAAGTAAATATATTAATTATTCAATAAAATATCCATATTAATATTATTAAGGTCTTGATACATATTCTTTTATTACACTAGAAAATTCCCTAAGGGTAATATGTGAGATGGTAAGATTTTTATAGGGTGGTTCAACGTACATGGTTTGGGCCATCATCACGATGAGTTGGAACTTATCTCATAAATGGTTTCTCTCATTCTTTAGTTGTTGGATCCAGATTTGATATTATTGAAGGGAAAATAAAAATAATTCTTTCTCCCCCAAAATATGTAATAAATTGGATTCATATGGCACAATCCTACTGGTCAAGGTCATTTCTTCTTTTGTCAGTGTCAATTGGATTTATCATAAACCTATATTTATATTAATCATTTGATCTCTATTTAATGACTATTTTATCAATTATTATGATGATTAATGGTCTTTTAAATCTGATAGGATATAATAAAACCAAAGAAGTTAATGTGTTTTCTATAACCATAACAGGGCATTTAATTCAATCACAAAGGGAATATTATTTATAAAAATTTAGGTAGTTATAGAATCAAATCCTCTTCTTGACAATCAGACCCCATTCCAATTGGGTGAATTTTTTATTCTCTGTAAAACCCATAAATATTTTTTTGAAGATCTAATGAATTCATGAAAATCAAAATATCAAATCGGATTTGGTATTCATGGAGTTTAAAATATGTAAAGTAACCAGAACCATAAAGCGAATAATCCCTTATGCATAGAACACATTCTATGAAGGACCACTTCTCTGCATGGAAATCCTATAAATGAAAATTTTCTGGGTGATTCAGTGGGGACACACCGCTCCAAAAATGAATTTCAGGTTTTTGGGAGGAGTTTGTTATATGATGACCCTCGTAAAATGAGCTTTTTGTTTGTGGGGGTAGTGTAAAGATTCGAAATTTTTATGGAATTTTTTTCCCATTAAATATATGGGAATTTTATGAGTCCGTGAAATTTGACGGCACATGATTCTAAGGCCTGGTGTGCCTGAAATCAATTTGTGAATTTTGGTTCGGGTACATTCAGTAAAGGTGTAACACCCCGAGCTTCCACGATACGCTTCTCATTCAATAATGCAATAGCGTGTGTTGTACGCAACCTCGAGCTCTAGCACACACCACAACTAATTAAACTAGCCGTTGTGAGTAGTAATACATACTTTTTGAAATTTTATAAATTTTATATTTCAAAATGGACTTCACTTTTGTATTCCCAATATTGAAATTAGCCTATGTTGAATTTTTGGTATTTTTCTGAGAACTTCTAATTTTTTATGAATAGTGAAAAATACTTAAAACAACCTTTTTAATAAAAATAATTTATAGTGATAAGTTATACTATTTAGTGGTTTTAAGGTATAATTAGAATATATTTTTACCATTTTATCCAATGGTGGTCATTAGAATTAATTTAACATTGAAATTGGACATAAACAATTGCCAATCTTTTGATATAAATTGTTTCTTAAAAACACGCTATTTGTCGTAACAACGGGAATTAATTATAAAATGCAACTTATATGTTTGGAATTTTGTAAAATAGACATCATTTTGGAATTCGGAATATCAATTATAGCTTAGGGTGAAATTTTGGCCTCATTCTGAAAAACTTCAATTTTTGATGAATAGTGAAACCACTAAGTGGTAGTTAAATAACTGATTTTTCGTTTAAATGAAATATTACCACTTCTGTGATTTGATTTTCAAAAATCCGACATACATGGTTGTCATTAAGAAGTAAAATGTGGTTCAATGAGATTATAATAATTTTTTGGTGAATAGTAACTTATTAAGTTCTTAATCGCGATTAGTGGTAATTAGGGTAGTTTAAGGTATAAATAATACTTTAATAATATTAAATGACCTAGACACATATCCCAACCTCATTGGTTGTGTCATGGCCGACCAAGACAAGCCATGTCCTAACTTGGGGACCCCATGAATCCACTTTTGTTGGGAAATAACATAAATTACTTTTTATTTAAAGTTAAAGTGAAAATGACACTAACATAAATTGTTTTACTAAATCAATTTTTAAGTAGGGTTACAAAAGTCCAAATTTTGACTATAAATATTCATTAGAAAGATAAAAAGATTTCCTACATCATAGTATTTTTTTTATAATTTTTAGACATTAAATAAATTAAATTATTTATGACATCATTATGATGTGGCGATGACCTCATTATTTAACGATTTAAATAAAATGAGAAGATAATGCAAAATCCAAGGCTTACACTTGTCCAAAGCCTATTGGATGAAGAGATTTCGAAACCTTATCACCTTAGCCTAGAATTATATAAATGTGGGACCTTTAGAATCCGAAAAGCATTGTGAAATAATGTAACATTTCAATCTTTCCAAAAGTGCCCCTCCTCTCCACTTATAAAAGGCCCCCACCTCTCCCACCTCATTTACACTTTCAAGCCATTTGGCTCGGCCAAACTCTGCCCAAATACTCTCCCAACATTCCTCCCTTACTCCTAGAAACCTCACTTTGGGCAGAACTCTTCCCAAGGAAGCCTTTGGCTCAAATCAAAAAGAGTTACCCGATTTTGAGGTAATGTCTTTTATAATGTTGTTTTGTTTTATTTTTCTTCTCCAACCCCCTAAACTCTTTTTATTAATTTCTTTTGTAACAACACCAGTATCCTAAATATAATAGGATGTTGTTATAATAAGTATTAGAGCTACACTTACACACACCTACATCTAATGGTTAAAGAACATACAGTTTCTGTGGATGGCGAATTTCTGCCTCACGAAACGATGATTGTTCAACACTCATATAACACCTTCAAAGGTGGCCATTAAGATGTCAATATTTTTATATATGATATATAATGTGTTTATGTTTTACTTATGCTTCTGTATTTCTCATTTATGGCTTACTTTATGATTTCCATTATGGGTAAAACGCGATAATTTCATTTTAGGAAGTGCGGACTACCGCCCCCTCAAAGTGATTTGAATCGTTAATGCCATATGTGGGATGTATAAAGGATGTATTAAATGGTATTATACACTATATTATACTGGAATTATATTATACATTTATATCATTATGATTTAGTTCCATTAAATATGAAATTGAAATGAAAGTAGCGTTCATGCGTACGTACGGCTTACCGTCTCCATGAACGGTGCATTTCATTTCTTACCTCTAAATGTTACGTAATATTATAAATGAATGTATAAACTGGATATATAAGATATATATGATATATACATCATGAATATAATTCTGGATATAATGGATATTTCACCACATGAACAACTTGTAATTATAAGAATTTTATTTTTGACTCAAGTACCAAAGATTGACAAAACGACCGTTATTAACTTAAATAATTAAATAATGTTCATAACATGGTAATAAGTGATATAAATGGAATAATGAACATGAAAAAGGTTCTTAAGTAAATATAAATTAACTCTAGTTTATTATTCAGGAGTTTAAAGAACGGTCGAGTCAGGACAAGACGCAAGGTAAGGGAATTTCTTAACCCAACTTCCATTCTTTGGGTTAATCTCCTACTTTCAAATTATGTCATGATATTATTATATCCTATTTTGTATTTTTACTTTCTTTATGTGTACCTATAGTGAATACACATAATAGATCTATTTTATTTTAGAAATGATCTTTTTAAGGACTTCGTCTCAATCTCCATTCATTGAGGCATATTTTGTTTTATACACAAATTTCTTTTGTACAGTGTATAAACCCCTTTGACTTTTACGTTTATTCAAAAGGAATCTTTTTATACAAAGCGTTTTGCTAAACGACAAAAGGGAATGTTTTTCTTTCCATACTTATGCGGCGACAACGACTTCTCCGCCGTCGTGACCATTATTTGAGTTTCGGCTTCCTATACAAGCCATCTTTTTTTAAATGAAAACTAAATACAAAGTTTTAACTTTCTTTTATTTTTGTATTGAAAATGGTTTTGAAAGCGTTTTTATTATATCAATGTGTTGTATTGATATCTGTGATTGAAATGTGGAAATGTTATGTTTCCTTTATGTATGTTTAATGTGATACAATTATGTTATGGTTTATGATATGTTTAAACCTATTCATATGAGGAATGTATTGGACTTAATAAGTGACGGGTGGAGCCCGCTATAGCTCCTCGATGCATCGGTAGGTCTCATGAGACAACTAGACGTGGAATTGGCCGAGGCCCTTTCCCAATTTGATTTATGGTTTTGGCCGAGGCCTTAATCATTTTAGATGTCTTGGCCGAGGCCTTGACAAAGTGTTTCAGAATGTCTGGCATTATACATTCCCTCATTATGAAAGTGGTTATTGATATTGCATGTGATTATTCGACCAGTAGAATATCCATGTGAATAAGTAAATGGAATTATCTCATTTTAGTTTTTCCATATTATGTTGAAGTTCATGTTTAAAAGGCTTTTGTTTTAGTTATACATTGCCTTAAATGTTAATGTTTATTTATGAAAGCTTCCGCATTATTGTTATCCTTACTGAGCATCTGAGCTCACCCCTTTCAATGTTTTAATGTTTTTCCAGGATGTGAAGAAGTAATTTATGAGTGACCTGCAGGGGTAGTCAGAAAGGGATATGATTGTGGACTATGAAGACTTTGTTATTAGTTTTTCACTTTATGATGTAATGTAAGATTTATGAATGTATCTAGTGTTTCCAAGGCTACTAAACTAATCGGTCTTTCGAGACTTGATCCTTTGTGGTCATGCCAATGTTACGAAGTAATGCACCGACTCTGGGTAGCTGGGGTCGGGGCGTTACAGTTGGTATCAGAGGCAGTTTAGTACTAACCTTGGAAGCTAGATTTAGATAAACTCTGATTAGAGCACATAGCCCGAAGATAGACTTTGAGGATTAGTATAGAAGAACTTCCTAGAATTTTGGTATTATAGAGATGTTATGAGTTTTCCGAGCAATACATCCCTGTCTGGATACGAGCAGGTAGAGGCGGCTCTGGCACAGATGTACCTAGGGGTAAAACCCGAAAACACCGCTTTGAGCTAGACTCGAACGGGAACTGGTGCACGACAACGGGCCTTGCTGCACTCTTGGTTACGACACTCCCGGGGGATATGCTTAGGATAATTCTCATTTTCTTTACAAACCACTATGAACGGTTATGAGTATATACTTCCTCGAATAAAACCTTTTTATGATTATGGATTATATCCATAAATAGTTCAATTTATGTTAAGTGTTTTATAAGTATAGGATTATGTATTTTGATTCATAAACTGATCTAGTTTATGAAATTGTTTAGAAATGGCGCCTAGTGGAAGAAATGGAAACCGTATCAATGCACGAACTCCGTGTAGGGATTGCCGTCCTGCTCAAGATAATTATTGTGGATCTGGAGATACAACTGGTGCTGATCAACTTAATACCATACTGGGACAACTCACTCAGGTTATGAATAATAACCTTACTCGTATGGAGCACCCTGATCCACAACGTGGAGGATCAATGCTAGACCGTTTCATGAGGCAAAAACCACCAACCTTCAATGGGAGTACAAATCCTATAGTAGCTGAGCAATGGATAAATTCCTTAGAGAAAATATTCCATGCCTTGGGGAGTAGTGAAAGGGAGAAGGTTGTCATGGCAGTTTACCGCCTCACTGGAGATGCCGATCAGTGGTGGTCGCTGATTCAAAACAAAAAGGAAGATGATGACGTATCGAATATGGAATGGAGGGAGTTCAAAGATCTTTTCTTGGAAAAATACTTTCCTCGTGACCATCGAGCAGATATGGAAAGGCAATTTCTGAGTCTGAGGCAGAAGGAGGATGAGAATGTCGCAAAGTATGAGGCTAACTTTACAAGGTTAGCGAGGCATGCTGCCGATTATATACATAACCCAAGGAGTAAGATTGATCGTTTCTTTGATGGGTTAAAACCATTTCTCCGTCGATCTTTAGTGTCACAATCCTTCTCATCATACGAAGATATTGTCTCGTGTGCTATCAAGACAGAAAAGGAATTCTCTAAGTCTTATGACAACAAAGTAAAGCAAGAGAAGAAGAGAACGGGGGAAAAAGAGACAGATAAAGGGAAAAAGGGAAATAAGGATTTTCCAGTATGTGATAATTGTGGGAAGAATCACCCTGGTACTTGCCTAAAAGGAATGGGAGTTTGTTATAAATGTGGAGAAAAGGGTCACCAGGCTCATGATTGCAAGGGAAAGAAAGAGGCTATCAAAGTTGAATGCTACAATTGTAGAGAAATGGGTCATTATGCAAATGAATGTCCTAAGCATCAGGGAAACTTACCTCAGAAAAGGCCAAGGGATCAAGGCCAATCTTATGCTGTGACTACAGTTGAAGCAGAATAATTAATGTATTGGTGCTTTTGGACTCAAGGATTATATTCTGGTTATTAGAATAATGTGATCTATATAAGGATTGTACTGCAGTACTTGTTGGTTTCAGTAAGGTTTTAATATGATTAAGGTAATCATATTTTTAGTATGTGACAATAAGAGAAACTTTTCTTTGTTTGGGGAATCTGATGTTACAATTGATTTTGGAATTAAGAGACCTTTTAGAGAAAGTTTGGACAGAGGTATTTTGGATAACTATAAATGTTGGGATGGATTAAGTTGAACTTTGAATAGTATTGTTTAAGGTTAAAACTTTTCTGAAGATTATTTCTGGAATACTATAATACTATATTTTTTAAAAAAAGACAACCTGCAGGGTGGGGTATAACCCGTCGCGTCGGACAAAGCTGCAGGAATCGAACCCACAACCATAGTGCGACAAGCCTTTATTTCCTACCACTAGCCTACAGAAAGTCCCTGGTTATTAAAAAATAGTTTTACTAATCTAAATGGTATGTGTTAACATTTTGAACCTTATACAATTAGGATAAGTATAATATTTTTGAGTTCTATTATCTTTTTGAGTGAAAGATGAGTTGAAGGTTGAAACTCTAATTGTCAAGCATAAAAATATACATACCTATCTCTTATTCAATGAATAAATTAATTCTTAAACTTTAGTAAAGGGATATTAAAACAAAAAAATGTGTTATCCTAATACCTTATGTCTTGTTGAACTGATGATATTTTAAATCAACATAGATTGAAGGCTTTGAGGCCCTCAATTTGACAGTTGATTGTAATTGATGACCTCAATCACTCCCTACAAATATTTACGTTTTTCCTCCAATTATATGTCTCTAATTGCCACCAATGTTCTCCTTATCGAGATCATAATTTGGTGGTGACTTTCTTATTTCCATTTCCCTCTTATTAAGGCTAAATTTTATTAACCTTATTTCCGATGTGGGTCTTCCTAAAAGGTATTTTCTCTTTTCAACCTTTTATTTTCAAAGAAAAATTTCAAATTGCGAGGACGCAATTTATTGAAGGAGGGGAGAATGTAACACCCCGAGCTTCCACGATACGCTTCTCATTCAATAATGCAATAGCGTGTGTTGTACGCAACCTCGAGCTCTAGCACACACCACAACTAATTAAACTAGCCGTTGTGAGTAGTAATACCTACTTTTTGAAATTTTATAAATTTTATATTTCAAAATGGACTTCACTTTTGTATTCCCAATATTGAAATTAGCCTATGTTGAATTTTTGGTATTTTTCTGAGAACTTCTAATTTTTTATGAATAGTGAAAAATACTTAAAACAACCTTTTTAATAAAAATAATTTATAGTGATAAGTTATACTATTTAGTGGTTTTAAGGTATAATTAGAATATATTTTTACCATTTTATCCAATGGTGGTCATTAGAATTAATTTAACATTGAAATTGGACATAAACAATTGCCAATCTTTTGATATAAATTGTTTCTTAAAAACACGCTATTTGTCGTAACAACGGGAATTAATTATAAAATGCAACTTATATGTTTGGAATTTTGTAAAATAGACATCATTTTGGAATTCGGAATATCAATTATAGCTTAGGGTGAAATTTTGGCCTCATTCTGAAAAACTTCAATTTTTGATGAATAGTGAAACCACTAAGTGGTAGTTAAATAACTGATTTTTCGTTTAAATGAAATATTACCACTTCTGTGATTTGATTTTCAAAAATCCGACATACATGGTTGTCATTAAGAAGTAAAATGTGGTTCAATGAGATTATAATAATTTTTTGGTGAATAGTAACTTATTAAGTTCTTAATCGCGATTAGTGGTAATTAGGGTAGTTTAAGGTATAAATAATACTTTAATAATATTAAATGACCTAGACACATATCCCAACCTCATTGGTTGTGTCATGGCCGACCAAGACAAGCCATGTCCTAACTTGGGGACCCCATGAATCCACTTTTGTTGGGAAATAACATAAATTACTTTTTATTTAAAGTTAAAGTGAAAATGACACTAACATAAATTGTTTTACTAAATCAATTTTTAAGTAGGGTTACAAAAGTCCAAATTTTGACTATAAATATTCATTAGAAAGATAAAAAGATTTCCTACATCATAGTATTTTTTTTATAATTTTTAGACATTAAATAAATTAAATTATTTATGACATCATTATGATGTGGCGATGACCTCATTATTTAACGATTTAAATAAAATGAGAAGATAATGCAAAATCCAAGGCTTACACTTGTCCAAAGCCTATTGGATGAAGAGATTTCGAAACCTTATCACCTTAGCCTAGAATTATATAAATGTGGGACCTTTAGAATCCGAAAAGCATTGTGAAATAATGTAACATTTCAATCTTTCCAAAAGTGCCCCTCCTCTCCACTTATAAAAGGCCCCCACCTCTCCCACCTCATTTACACTTTCAAGCCATTTGGCTCGGCCAAACTCTGCCCAAATACTCTCCCAACATTCCTCCCTTACTCCTAGAAACCTCACTTTGGGCAGAACTCTTCCCAAGGAAGCCTTTGGCTCAAATCAAAAAGAGTTACCCGATTTTGAGGTAATGTCTTTTATAATGTTGTTTTGTTTTATTTTTCTTCTCCAACCCCCTAAACTCTTTTTATTAATTTCTTTTGTAACAACACCAGTATCCTAAATATAATAGGATGTTGTTATAATAAGTATTAGAGCTACACTTACACACACCTACATCTAATGGTTAAAGAACATACAGTTTCTGTGGATGGCGAATTTCTGCCTCACGAAACGATGATTGTTCAACACTCATATAACACCTTCAAAGGTGGCCATTAAGATGTCAATATTTTTATATATGATATATAATGTGTTTATGTTTTACTTATGCTTCTGTATTTCTCATTTATGGCTTACTTTATGATTTCCATTATGGGTAAAACGCGATAATTTCATTTTAGGAAGTGCGGACTACCGCCCCCTCAAAGTGATTTGAATCGTTAATGCCATATGTGGGATGTATAAAGGATGTATTAAATGGTATTATACACTATATTATACTGGAATTATATTATACATTTATATCATTATGATTTAGTTCCATTAAATATGAAATTGAAATGAAAGTAGCGTTCATGCGTACGTACGGCTTACCGTCTCCATGAACGGTGCATTTCATTTCTTACCTCTAAATGTTACGTAATATTATAAATGAATGTATAAACTGGATATATAAGATATATATGATATATACATCATGAATATAATTCTGGATATAATGGATATTTCACCACATGAACAACTTGTAATTATAAGAATTTTATTTTTGACTCAAGTACCAAAGATTGACAAAACGACCGTTATTAACTTAAATAATTAAATAATGTTCATAACATGGTAATAAGTGATATAAATGGAATAATGAACATGAAAAAGGTTCTTAAGTAAATATAAATTAACTCTAGTTTATTATTCAGGAGTTTAAAGAACGGTCGAGTCAGGACAAGACGCAAGGTAAGGGAATTTCTTAACCCAACTTCCATTCTTTGGGTTAATCTCCTACTTTCAAATTATGTCATGATATTATTATATCCTATTTTGTATTTTTAATTTCTTTATGTGTACCTATAGTGAATACACATAATAGATCTATTTTATTTTAGAAATGATCTTTTTAAGGACTTCGTCTCAATCTCCATTCATTGAGGCATATTTTGTTTTATACACAAATTTCTTTTGTACAGTGTATAAACCCCTTTGACTTTTACGTTTATTCAAAAGGAATCTTTTTATACAAAGCGTTTTGCTAAACGACAAAAGGGAATGTTTTTCTTTCCATACTTATGCGGCGACAACGACTTCTCCGCCGTCGTGACCATTATTTGAGTTTCGGCTTCCTATACAAGCCATCTTTTTTTAAATGAAAACTAAATACAAAGTTTTAACTTTCTTTTATTTTTGTATTGAAAATGGTTTTGAAAGCGTTTTTATTATATCAATGTGTTGTATTGATATCTGTGATTGAAATGTGGAAATGTTATGTTTCCTTTATGTATGTTTAATGTGATACAATTATGTTATGGTTTATGATATGTTTAAACCTATTCATATGAGGAATGTATTGGACTTAATAAGTGACGGGTGGAGCCCGCTATAGCTCCTCGATGCATCGGTAGGTCTCATGAGACAACTAGACGTGGAATTGGCCGAGGCCCTTTCCCAATTTGATTTATGGTTTTGGCCGAGGCCTTAATCATTTTAGATGTCTTGGCCGAGGCCTTGACAAAGTGTTTCAGAATGTCTGGCATTATACATTCCCTCATTATGAAAGTGGTTATTGATATTGCATGTGATTATTCGACCAGTAGAATATCCATGTGAATAAGTAAATGGAATTATCTCATTTTAGTTTTTCCATATTATGTTGAAGTTCATGTTTAAAAGGCTTTTGTTTTAGTTATACATTGCCTTAAATGTTAATGTTTATTTATGAAAGCTTCCGCATTATTGTTATCCTTACTGAGCATCTGAGCTCACCCCTTTCAATGTTTTAATGTTTTTCCAGGATGTGAAGAAGTAATTTATGAGTGACCTGCAGGGGTAGTCAGAAAGGGATATGATTGTGGACTATGAAGACTTTGTTATTAGTTTTTCACTTTATGATGTAATGTAAGATTTATGAATGTATCTAGTGTTTCCAAGGCTACTAAACTAATCGGTCTTTCGAGACTTGATCCTTTGTGGTCATGCCAATGTTACGAAGTAATGCACCGACTCTGGGTAGCTGGGGTCGGGGCGTTACAAAAGGTATGAGCAGGTTTTTATAACTTTTGAACCGGTGCTCGGAAATGAAATCCGAGGGCATCGTTGAACTCGCAGCTCCGGTATTCGCTTAAGAAGACTTTCACCTCGACGACAGTTGGTCAAGAATAAAAGTTAGTTTTTGGGTTTTTAGTGAATGAATTAAATAAAAATAAATTTGTGTAGCTTTATTTATATTTGTTGGTTAAAACGTCCACTTGGAAGTTGGAAGTGTGGGGACCACCCAACCATAACCTCCCATGAGAGGTTATGGTGGTGGGGACCCCCTGAACCTATCCTCCCACGAGAGGTTACGATGTGGGGACCACATGGGACTAAACCCCCTAATAATGGTGGGAGAGGAAAACCTCTCAACTCCCCTCATTAATGAGGGAGAGTCTCTCCACCCCCTCTTTTAATGTGCCAAATCCTCCTCTTTAATTTATTATGCCAACCTCGTGAATTAATTAAGTGGAGCCAACTTAATTAATTCACCCTTTTTGAATTCTTATTCCAATAATAGATTTTATAATCTATTATCTTGGATTCCTATTCTTTTGGTTGTAAAAAGGTTGGCAAAGGAGGATTAGAGATTTTGAGAGAAAAGCTCTCGCCAATGAAGAACGAAGAACACCTTCGACTCCGAAGAACGATCTCCTTCGACTTTCATCCACATACTCCTACCAACGTGGGACGTCTTCAAATGACCTTCCCACCTCATCGTTATCAATGAACCAACGCACGAGCTCGGGATTGGAAGTGTGCGGCAGACGCGACGAATGACGACAACTCCATCTTCTTCTCCGCAACTCCGTCGACGAACAACGATCAGGTAGGGGGATTATTTACATGTTAATGCATTCCTTGATTTATATTTTTCGGATTGGGAAATAATATATGCAGAGGCTGTAGAATTTAAAGTTCATCATTATCCTTCCTTGATGGAGTGACTGCTATCACCCTAAATACGGAGGGTGCGGGCCAAACTAACATGACCCAACTCCCTCCGCCGGTCTCTCTTATCATGTTCTTCAGCATGGCGATGAAGTGATGAGGTGACGAAGGCGACATGCAACGACCGCACTAACCGTGATCTCTGTAATCCACGCCACCCCTTGTGGCGCTCCGGCCTTACGACTACCGGCCACCCGCCGACCTCCCTGCTCCCGGCCACCGTCGACCTCCTTTGCACCCCGGCCGCACCGTGCTGGACCGCGCCACCCGACTCTCGGCCGCCGCCAGCTTCCTGTGCACCCTGACCGAACCGCGCCGGTCCCTACCACCTGGATCCCAGCCGCCTTTGGCCTCCTGTGTACCCCGACCGAACCGCGCCGGCCTCCACCACCCAGCTCCCGGCCGCCGTCGGCCTCCCGTGCACCATGGCCTAAACCGTGCTGGTCTGCGGACCTCCTCATGGTGCCCCGACCGAACCACGCCGGCCCCGCCGACCGGAGCTGCACTAGCCTCCGCGTTCTCCACGTGCGCCACAAACCCCGTGATATTCTAACTGGCCTTGACCATCTGGGCCGAGCCACCAAGACGCACCTCCCGTCCGCATGGCTGAGCCGACCTTCCGCGCCCCTCGCGGTGCCTCCGAGCCAAACCGACCTTGCACCGAACCGCGACCAGTTCGTGCCCTCATGAACTGTACGCGCCCTCGCGCTACTCGTGGCCTGTTGGGCTGGGCCCAGCGGGCCGGGCCGAACCAGAACCGGGTCGGACCATAGTAAGTCAGGCCGGGTCATACCAGACTCGGGCCCACTACGACCCTTTACTTTCTTTTGGCTATATCTTTGGCACTGGAAGTCCATTTGACGAACCATCAACGACACTGGTATTCTTGGAGAGCGATAGTCGCTTTATGTATACCCACTGGTGTTTTGGGTATAGTTGAGATATGGTCAGGTTGGATCGAGCACAGATCCAACCGGGCCCCCGGGACTAAAAAGCTAATAACTCACAGACCTGGCGTCCGATTGACGCTCCATATATTGCATTGAGACCCATATGACATGGCAGAACTTTGGGATACTTATTAGTGGGACTTCATGGAAGTTGATTTATTGACACTTGGCTTGAGGAGCATACTCTCCTGGAGTTAAGCGTGCTTTGTGAGGGAACCCTATGGCTAGCTTCTCTCTGACTACTATTCCTAGATCCTACGTGGGTTCGATAGCGCTGACTACTATTCCAGAATCCTATGTGGGTTTGAAAACTCTTACTACTATTCTAGGATCCTACATGTGTTCGACAGCTCTGACTACTGTTCTAGGATCCTACGTGGGTTCTACAGCTCTATTTTCTGTTCCAAGATCCTATGTGGGTTCGACAGAGTAGATGATTCAGTGGCTACATCTAATCATATCTATCTCTCTACATAATATGTATACCTGTGTGAGCTGAGTCAGTAACCTTCATGTTTACCTCATGATTGAGATGGATTACTTGATAACTTAGGTATATGTATGAGGATATACTTAAGTGGGGTTATCTATTGATTTCATACTTTTTGGTTTATCCTTGTTGGATTTTGTGAGACCTTGAGGGTCTCGGGGTCCCTACTGAGTATCATTATACTCACCCCTGCACGGGATATGCCCCCACCTCATTGTGTTGGATGAAGATGACAGACAATGCTGATCGAGTCTGAGAGTACCGGGACTATACGGTACCCAGAGGTGGACTTTATGACGTGTCGATACACGAAGGAGACTGACATACATGGAGTGCTGAGGAGGCGATCTGTACCTACCCTACAGGTAGGAACCTTGGAGGATGACCCCTCATCTATTTTTCTTATTTCCTCAGTTGTACTTGTACTTTCAGTTTCTTGTACTTTCCAGTTGGGCTTGTATTATGGCCCCTTTTTACTTACTGTACTCACTTGTTGGTTATTCAGATTACTCATGATCGTATCTAATGGGTATGATTACAGGTTATAAAGGAAATACCTTCCCAGTTTTAGGGAATTACTTATTTGGTGCTAGTCTCCAGCCCCTGGCCTATGGAAGGCGGGCTTGGGGTAGTCACGACACGGGCCCCGGGGTACGGGTCGTGGCAAATTGGTATTAGAGGAGTCAGTTCTACCATAGAACTTATGAATCTGATCTTTATTTTCTGTGAAGCAATAGTTTTAAGATTAGTGAGTGTGGCTCTCAGTTCACGGAGTCCAGTGTTGGTGCGGCGACTGACGTATCCATACACTAGGACCCTGGCTTCTGATTTCCAACTCAGTGCACGAAAACACTAATTGCGTGTGTGTTTTCAAAAGTTTTATTTGAGTCAGCTCATGAGGTATAATATTTTGACTGTGGCACACCTGTTTCTTTTCAGGATGGCCCCACACAGACAACCAGTTAGGGTTTTAGGCTTTGTATGAGATGGTATCCCACCGACCGACAAGGACTCGGTGTAGGGACCTATCACAGTAGAGGCACCAGCGGTACCACTACCCAATGAGCCACTGATACCACCTAACCCGACAGCAGAGAGTGCACGCCACCTGAGTGCGTTGCATGAGTTCCAACACTAGAGGCCGCCCAGGTTCAGTGGTGAGATGGACCCGTGGGCAGTTGAGGATTGGTTGGAGGCTGTAGTGAGAGTGTTCAGACTGGTAGGGACACCAGCCGACCTTATGGTGATCCTTACCGCGAGTCTCCTTCAGGATGCAGCAGGCAGATGGTGGAGCTTAATGCTCTAGGTGCATGACGAGGCGACACATCTCTGGGAAGACTTCAAGATCTTGTTTCGGGTGGAGTTTTTCCGAGCCACCCTACGTGTAGTACAGATACATGAGCTGTTTCATATGTAGCAGGGAAGCATGATAGTGGCAAAGTACTCAGCGAGGTTCACCGACCTATCGTGCTACTCCACAAATATGGTGCGGGATCCATTATTCAGGGCCTGGACCTTTGAGAAGGGGCTCAGGTGAGAGATCAGAGCTTCGATGATCTCCCTCATCATCCCAATGCAGGTTGAGGTGTTTGAGTGAGCCCTCTTAGTGGATATTTTCCTTGCTGAGCAGTCACCAGCAGTGAGACCCACCATCGGACATCAAGTAACGGAGTCTTCTGCAGTTGACATCATACATATTTCATAGAGATCCAAGCGGACTAGACCTTCCGATGGACGACCTCAGGACACGGTTTCGGTTGTGCATGGCGCACAAGACAGAGCCAATCATACAAGGAGCATGCATATGTGGCAGATAACCTGGCCGAGCAGTAGGTGGTGGATGACGTTTCAATGTCCTACCACCACCACCACTTGGTGGTCCACCCCAACCATAGGGAGTAGGTGGATATGGGATAACTCAGCTCTAGGTAGCTGAAGCTTATGATCATGGTGCTCCGGAGATGAGAAGGGACCAAATTTACCTTCACTGATGAGAAGGGAGGCTTTACAGCATAGGACGGACTTACTCAGATGAGGGTGCAGCCAATCACTCATCATTTGGCCTACCTTACCCGTGAAGCAGTTGATGTGGAGATTCCAAGCTATCCTTTAGTGGTGGACCAGTATACAAATGTTTTCCCTAATCATGTCCCTGATCTACCTCCTCGCAAAGAGGTGGAATTTTACATTGACATGTACTTCGGGACGATGCCGATATCTACACTAGTGTATCAGATGGCTCCCGCGGAGCTTCACGAGATATGGGTACAACTAGAGGACTTGCAGGGGAAGGGATTTATCCAGCCCAATGTTTCTTCCTGGGCAGCTCCGATTCTGTTCGCCAAGAAGGAAGATGGGTGTTTGAGGCTTTGTTTCGACTACCGTCACCTGAACCAGGTGACCATGAAGAACAAGTACCCACTCCTGAGGATTGAAGACCTCTTTGATCAGATGAATTGAGCACAATGGCTCTCAAATATAGACCTCAGATCAGGCTATCACCAGCTTAGAGTTCGAGACAGGGATATGTAGAAGATGAACTTCAGATGTTGGTATGAACAGTACGAGTTCTTGGTTATTCCATTCTGTGTAACCAATGCTCCAACAGTGTTCATGGGACTTAGGAATAGGATCTTCCTGCAATACCTCGATCGTTTTGTCATAGTCTTCATCGAAGACATTCTAATCTACTTGACTACTAAGGAGGAGCATGCCTACCATTTGCAGGAAGTACTAGACACACTCCGAGAGCACCAGATTTATGGTAATCTCTTGAAGTGCTAGTTTTGGATCCGAGATGCTCAATTTTTGGGACATTTCATCTCGGAAGCTAGATTTGTAGTAGATCCAATGAAGATTGAGTCGGTACTTTCTTGGGAGCCACCCAGGAGTGTGAAGGAAGTACAAAGTTTCATAGGTTTAGCTGGATACTACCAGAGATTTGTGCTAGATTTCTCCAGAGTTGCAGCACCACTATCAACCTTGATGGAGAAGGGGAAACCCTTTGTGTGGTCGGAGAGATGCCAGAAGAGCTTTCAGGAGATGAGGCAGAGACTGACTAGTGCCCCCATCTTGTGGCTACTGGAGGAAGGCATAGTGTACATAGTTTACTAAAACACATCAGGGACCAGAATTGGGTGTGTCCTGATGCAGGAGCAAGCAGTGATCGCATATGGTTCTCGGCAGCTGAGACAACACTAGAATAACTACACTACCCATGACCTGGAGTTAGTAGCATCCATCTCCATCTTGAAGATGTGTAGACACTATCTGATGGGTGAACATTTTACCATGTACTCTGATCACAAGAGTCTCAGGTATATCTTCTCTCAGAAGTACCTGAACCTGAGACAACGACATTGGTTTGAGTTCTTCCAGGGCTATAACTTCGAGATAGTCTATACTCTTGGGAAGGGAAATGTTGTTGCAGATGCACTTAGCAGGAGGTCTGGTAAACAACTGCTAGGTGAGGTGACCGAGCAACTGGATACTTTACAGATATCCTTTGTGGATAGAGATGGGTCATCCTTTCTTCAGTCTCTTACGGTCACTCCACCACTTCTTCAGCGAGTCAGGGAGGCGTAGCATGGGTACGCTGACTGTGAGACATGATGTGCTCAGATATACATAGGGCAGGCACCTGATGGATTTTCTGAAGGTGGGGAGCACGTCATCCTCTACAGAGGACATAATATGGTTCCAGTGTCACTTTAGGAGGAAGTGTTGATGGATTTCCACACATCCCCTCTAGAGGTACATCCAGGAGTGGCGAAGATGTGCCAGGATCTCCAGCGACAACACTGGTGGCCGGGAATGAAGAAGGCAGTTGCAGAGTTTGTCTCTCGGTGCCTCACTTGTCAGCAAGTGAAGGAAGATCACCTGGTACTAGCAGGCTTGGTTCAGCCTTTAGAGGTCCTAGAGTGGAAGTGGGATGGGATGTCCAAGGATTTAGTGACATGACTTCCACGTACATCTAGAGGTCATGACTTGATTTGGGTGATCGTCGAACGACTCACTAAGTCTACCCACTTCCTACCGATCAGAGAGAAGGGTTGAGTAGAGATCTTGGGGCGCCTCTACATACAGGATATTGTATGGATACATGGAGTACCTTCGACGATTGTGTCCGATCATGATACACATTTTACTTCCCGGCTATGGAAGGGGTTGCAGGAGGATTTAGGGAGGCAGCTTCATTTGAGCACCGCCTTCCATCCTCAGACGGATGGTCAGATTGAGCGGACCATTGAGACCCTCGAGGACATGCTGCATGCTTGTGTCCTAAAATTCAGTCGCAGCTGGGAGGATCAATTACCTTTGGTGGAGTTTTCATACAACAACATCTATCACTCCACCATTGTGATGACACCTTTTTAGGTGTTATACGGGTGACCTTGAAGATCACCCTTATGCTGGACTGACCCTGGGGAGTCAGAATTAGTGGGACCAGAGATGGTACGAGCTACCACAAAGAAGGTGCAGATCATCCAGGAGTGGATGAAGACATCACAGAGCAGGTAGAAGTCATATTCTTATAGGAGACGGAGACCTCTGGAGTTCAAGGATGGCGACCACGTCTTTCTATGGGTCTCACCTAGACGAGGTCTATGGAGATCTGGCTAAGGCGGAAAGTTATCTCCGAGATTCATCGGACCTTTCTAGGTCCTCAGCATAGTTGGCAAGGTGGCTTACCAATTAGCTCTTCCACCTCAGTTGCACCAGGTGCACGACGTCTTCCACACATCCCAGCTGAGGAGATACGTGCATGACCCTTCTCACGTCATCGATCACGGATAGCTAGACGTCAATGATGGGGTGACTTTCACGGAGGTTTCAATAGAGATTGAGGATCGAAAAGAGAAAGTCCTTCATGAATGGTCGATACCTCGGGTGCACGTTCACTGGCAGCACAGGAATATTTAGGAGAGAAAATGGGAGCGGGAGGCTGAGATGTGTGCTCAGTACCCCCACTTGTTCCCTTTGTTTGAGTTATAACATACAGGGACGTAAAGCCCTGAGGTGGGGAGAATGTAAAGACGCAGAATTTCTGTAGAATTGTTTTTTCATAAATACATGGGAATTTTACGAGTCCGCAAAATTTGACGACGCATGATTCCGAGGCCTGGTGTGCCCGGAATCAATTTCTGAAGTTTTGTTCAGGTACGTTTAGTAAACGTACGAGCAGGTTTTTATAAATTTTGAATTGGTGCTTGGAATTAAAATCTGAGGGCACCGTTGAACTCACATCACCGATATTTGTTTAAGCAGACTTTCACCTCGACGACAGTTGGTCAAGAATAAAAGTTAGCTTTTGGTATTTTAGTGAATGAGTTAAATAAAAATAAAGTTATGTAGATTTATTTTTATTTGTTGGTTAAAACCTCTACTTAGAAGTCAGAAGTGTGGGGACCACCCAACCAATACCTCCCATGAGAGGTTATGGTGGTGGGGCCCACCCGAACCTATCCTCCTGTAAGAGGTTACGATGTAGGGACCACCCAGGACTAAACCCCCCTAATAATGGTGGGAGAGGAAAACCTCTCAACTCCCCTCATTAATGAGGGAGAGTCTCTCCACCCCCTCATTTAATGTGCCAAATCCTCCTCTTTAATTTATTGTATAAACCTCGTGAATTAATTATGTGGATCCAACTTAATTAATTCACCCTTTTTGAATTCTTATGCCAACGATAGATTTTATAATATATTACCTTGGCTTCATATTCTTTGGGTTGTCAAATGGTTGGAAAAGGAGGATTATAGATTTTGAGAGAAAATCTCTCGCCAACGAAGAACGAAGAATGCTACCAATGAAGAACGCCTTTAACTCTAAAGAAAGATATCCTTCGAACTTCATTCATGGACTCCTATCGACGTGGGACATCTTCGACCGACCTTCCCTCCTCATCACCATCAACGAACCGACGCACAAGTTAGGGATTGGATGTGTGCGAAAGACGCGACGAACGACGAAAACTCCATCATCTTCCCCGTGACTCCATCGATGAACAATGATCAGGTAGGATGTTTATTTGCATGTTAATGCTTTCCTTGATTTATATTTTGCAGATTGGGAATGAATCATTGTGGAGGCTATAGAATTTTGAATTTCATAGTTCTCCTTCCTTAATGGATCGATTGCTATCACACCAAACACGGAGGGTGAGGGCCAAACTAACATTGCCCGACTCCCTCCACCGATATATCTTGTGATGTTCTTCGGCATGGAGACAAAATGACGAGGCGACAAGCAATGACCGCACTACCCGCGGTATCCGCAACCCATGACGCCCCTCGTGGTGATCCAGCCTTCCGGCTCCCTACCGCCCGCTGGCCTCCCGGCTCCCGGCCACCGCCAGCCTCCCGTGCACCCTGGACGAACCACGCCGACCCGTACTACATGACTCCTGGCTGCCACCGGCATCCCGTGCACCCCGGCCGAACTGCATCGATCTGCACCACCTGGTTCCCGACCACCGCCAGCCTCCCGTGCACCCCGACCGAACCACGCCGACTCGCTTCACTTGGCTCCCGGCCGTCACCGGCCTCTCGTGCGCCCTAGACTGAACCGCGCTAGCCCACGACCCTCCTCGCGGCACCCCGACCGAACGACACTGGTCCTGCCGGCCCAAGCCACACCATCTTCCGGCCACCGTGTGCTCCGCGCGCCCCGCGCCTCTGCTGGCCCAACTGACGTCGACCATCTGTGTTGAGCCGCCCGAGCCGTGCCCCTCGTAGCGCTTGCCGAACCGGCCTCAGTCATCCGGGCCGAGCTGCCTGAGCCATGCCCCCGCGGCACCGGCAGAACTGGTCTCGACCATCCGGGCCGATACGCCGAGCTGCGCCCCCCGCGCCCCCCATGCGCCTGGCCTAGCCGGCTTTCTGAGCTCCTCACGACGCCTCCGGGCCGAACCACCCTTGCACCAACCCGCGACAGGTCCGCACCCTCACAACTAGTCCGTGCCCTCGCGCTACTCGCAGCCTTCGTGGCCAGCTAGGCTGGGCCCAGCTGGCCAGGCGGAACCCAACGGGTCAGGCCGGGCTAAACCTGAACAAGGTTGGCTCAAACTATGTCGGGCCGGGTCGCTCCGACCGGGTCAGACTGAACCCGGTCCCACTATGACCCTTTACTTTCTTTTGGCCATATCTTTGGCACTAGACGTCCATTTTAAGAACCGTCAGCGGAGCTATCTTGGAGTGCGGCAGTCCCTTTGTGTATACCCCACTAGAGTTTTGGGTATAGTTGATATATGATCAGGTTGGATCGAGCACGAATCCAACTGGGCGCCTGGGACTAAAAGGCTAATAACTCACAGACCGAGCGTCTGATTGAAGCGTCGTCTGTTGCGTTGAGACCCCTATGACGTGGCATACCTTTGGGGAACTTCTTCGTGGGACTTTGTGGAAATTGATGTATTAATTCTTGGCTTGAGGAGCGGACCCTCCCAGAATCAAATGTGCTTTGTGCGGGAACCCTGTGGCTGGATGCTCTTTGACTACTATTCCAGGATCCTAAGTGGGTTCAACAACTCTGAATACTATTCTAGGATCCAACGTGGGTTCGACAGCTCTGACTACTGTTCTAGGATCCTACGTGGGTTCAACAGAGTATATGATTAAGTGGCTACATCTAATCATCTCTATCTCTCTACATAAGATGTATACCTGTGTGAGATGAGTCAGTAACCTTCGTGTTTACCTCATGATTGAGATGGATTACTTGATAACTTAGGTTATGTATGGGAATATGCCTAAGTGGCGTTATCTGTTGATTTCATACTTTATGGTTTATACTTTTTGGATTTTGTGATACCTTGAGGGTCTCGAGGTCCCTACTGAGTATCGTTATACTCACCTTTGCACAGGCTATGACCGCACCTCATTGTGTTTGATGCAGACGACAGGCAATGCTGACCGAGGATGAAAGTACCAGGACTGGACAGTACCCGGAGGTGAATTTTATGGCATATTGATACACTGAGGATATGGAAAAAAATGGAGTGATGAGGAGACGATCTGTACCTACCCTACATGTAGGAAACTCGGAGGACAGCCCAACATCAGTTTTTATTATTTGCTCAGTTGTACTTGTACTTTTAGTATCCTGTACTTTCCAGTTGGGCTTGTATTCTGGCCCCTTTTTACTTAATGTAATCACTTGTTGGTTATTCAGTTTACTCGTGATCGTATCTGCTGTGTGTGATTACAGGTTATAAAGGCTATGCCTTCCCAATTTTAGGGAATTACACTTTTGGTACTAGTCACCAACTCCTGGTCTATGGAAGGGGGGCTTGGGGTAGTCACGGCACGGGCCCCAGGGGACGAGTCGTGATCAGTAGGCAGTAAAATTATGCCTCTAATTTTTTTTCTTTTCAGGGTAAGGAAGTAGAATTACACCCTCAAAAATGATTCTCTTCATTTTCAGAGAGAGGTGTCCTTTTCACCCACCAAAAAAAGACTAGTTTTTCATTTTCGGGGGGAAAGTGGTGAAATAACACCTCTACATATGATTTTTTTTTCAATTGTAGAAAAAGGAATCCTATTTAAATCCACAAAAATAACTTCTCATTCTTTTTTGTTAGTTGGTTACCCTAAGGCCCAACAAACTAGAAAAAAATCTGTGTATAATTGACCATTTTGGGAAGTTGATTATTTACCTTGCTTATAATCATGTGGCCATCAAACAAAAAGAGGAGGGGAATATGGATAAATGGAAAATAGAGAAAACTAGAGAAGAGATGTATAGGAAATTCACATACCTCATACCATGAGTGAGACTCACAAAAAAGGGATCTTTCATGAGAGAACCTATTTAGACACCCAAAAAGGGTTCCCTTGGGCCCTCAAACAAAGATCACTGTGATGTAGTCCCCTTCAAAAAACCCTTCTCGACCCTCACCGTACATTGAAAAGAAAAATATGTGTAATTGGATATCCTTAGAGTCTTTTTCCCTTCTAGACTTGATTCCTTGTTTTCTCATAGCATTCAAACCCATATTTTTTTACTTCGTGAACTATTTAATTTCCTCATGTTTTTCCTGCTAGTACCTGAGAATTATTTCATTAAGACCTCCACTATAGATGCCTAATTCATTTTTTATAAATACTAGACACACTAGTGTATCCCCCATCTAGTACTTCATTTAGTTGGTAATCAAATCCCCAAATTTAACCTCCAAGATAAGTAGGACCATCATAATGTTCATAATCTTGAATTATGATGGAAATGAATATCTCAACCTTAGGGATGGTGGAAGATGGATTTTTGGGTTAGGATATGACATGAGTTTCCCGCATCCCCCCCTCTTCCTCTCTTCCATCTATTTAAAAGAGAAGAGAGGGAAATATTTGTTAGGGCATCCCTTATAGTGTAAGCCCCTGGTATTTATTGCAGGATATTCCTCTACCTTCCATATGCTCTCCCTTATCCATCAGTGGGTAAAAAAGATCATATTGATTACTAGATCTTCTACTTCCTCTTGTTTTTCTCATCGAGCATGCCTCACGTGGGAATAGAGGTTTGTGGCGATCATGTAATCAGTAAGAAAAAATATTCAGCACATGGGCCTCCTACTAGGTTTGAGCCCTATAACCATGTTACCATATTTTCAAAGGGGCATGTTACCTATGAGATAAAATATTCTAAGGGATATATTCCCAATTAAGCAACTACTTTGCCATCCTCTATAGGTGTAAAAACTAATCTTTTAAAATTCTGTGCACTTTGATTCCCATCGAGAGGGGATACATAGGTATCCTATCTGAGGTTTAAAATAAACAACCCAATCAACCCTAATATTCTATAGCCCATATTTCTAGTAGGTTCAAAACCAAATTGGAGGGCCAAATTCCTTCCAATTCCTTTCCATCACTATCCTTGTTTGGGTACATTCCTTGTAAGATTATTCCCCCACCTGGGAGGCCACATCACTTTTAGTTCCCTTTCATTTCATACTCATTGTTCTATATTACTGGTAAAGGACATAATCACATGGCCATATCCCCTACTAGAAAAACCACATCAGGGCTACTTTGGTATAAGTCCCACACAAGCCCTGACTATCCAACTTTCTCTTATACATCCTTTCCACATGATGTTAAATTTCACGGTTTTGTCTTTTTCACATGACCCTAAAAGCAATTATGTGTCCTATTAAGTGGCACTAAACTACAAGGAATTTTATTCCTCTCATGAGGATACATTGGAAGCCCCTATCATGGGCCTAATACCACCATCAAATCAACTCCAATCTCCCTCGATGATGATAAATTCTAGATCACCTAACTAACTAACATCACAAAATAAAAAACTTATCCAAGATAGATGGCCTATGATGTACAGAGATGGTTATATTTATGGAGAACCTCATATACATGTATATGGTTTCATTGATGGTTAACCACAGATTTATAAAGATAATTTTCTGTCAATTATTATTTATAATTTATTTTTAATATATAGGAGTGACCAATTCCATATTTGTAATTTAAAAAGTGATTTATGAACATATCTTAAATCTATAATAGAGTCCCAATGTAGGAAATAATTCCCCCCAAATGTGTGTAATGAGCACGACCTCCCATACACTCGACCAATGGAAGTTCTTAAGTGTCGTTGGTTACGATTCATAGTGAATTACAAACTTTGGAAATAAGTTCCATGAGCCATCATGGATATGATATCTATTGGTTTTTTTTGGTTCCATGAATTAAATACGTTGGAAACTACCTGAAAGGGGGTCCTTAAAAATGAAAAACCTGATATGAAAGATTGTGAAACCATATTAAAACCCCAAATAATTAATCATTGGGCCCTAAAAATTCATTGTAAATAGTCTTAGATACATTATCCCGTTTGATATCCTTGATCATATCAGAATGTTGGCCTATCAACTATCACTCCCACCTAACCTATCTCAAGTACATGATGTGGTCCATGTATCACTCTTGAGGAAGTACATACTAAACAAATAACATGTAGTAAATATAATGGTGATACCATTTTTAAAATGATCCCTCAAACAGGGAGTGGCTGGAGACAATCTTCGATCATAGAGACCGGTTTCTTTGAAACAAGACAACTTAATTGGTCAAAGTGGCATGGAAGAACCACAAGTTTGAGGAAGTGTCATGGGAACCAAAAGAGGTGATTAAATAGAATTACCCTCATCTATTTCGGTATATGAAATAAAAATTTTGAGCATGAAATTTATGAAGAGGGGGGGGGGATAACTTAATCACTCAAACTTTTATAAATGGAATTACCTATTTTAATAAATAAATTAATTATTAAGTATTAATGTTATAGAAAACACATAGAATAATTTGGTTATTTTTAAATAGTTTTATGGTTTGTTATATTAAAAATACCATTATGAATCATAACCATTTTTAATATAGGTATTGTACAGTGACCATTAATATTATTATATTAAGGGTTAAGATAAAGTCCAATTGATACAGAAGAAATAAGTAGTGACCTCAACCAACAAGATCATACCCTATAAATCTAATTTATCAGAGCTTACATGAGAGATAATATCACCAGGCTATACCCTAGATTAATCCCAATCCAAAATTTAATAACTAAATAATGAATGAAACCATTTATGATAGAATTTCAAACTCATTTAGATCTTGACCCAAACTATGTATGGTAAATCACCCAAAGAAATTCTCACCATCACACACCTTATACTTAGGGAATTCACTAGTGTAACAGATGGATATATATATAGACCCTAAAAATATGAATTTAAATTATTTATTTTAAAATAAATAATTATTATATTTAACCCTTTTTAATTTTACTTTTTAAATTATTAAATAACGAGTTTGATAAAAATTTAATTTTGATATGATGAAACGTAAATTGTATTTTTGAGAAATTTATAGTTTTAATTAAGAAACTATTATAACGAATTCATGATTTTTTGAAATATATATAATATTATAATACAATAATTTTATTTAATAATTTTTATTATATATAAATGATAATTGAATTTTGAAAATCCAAAAATAATTTTTATAAGAGTTATAAAACTGATATTGTAAAAAAACCTAGTATTTTTCTATAAATGTGAATTTTTGATTTAAAAGTGTAAATTATCATACATATATAATTATTTGGATAAAATAAATATTATTTTTGAAATCACAATGTCAAAATTATCCAATAATTATTTTTTCATAATTTTTAGAGAAATTCAATTTTTTGGGTCAAAATTAAATATGGTATAAATATACAGTGTGTATTATGACATCATCATGACTAAAAATTAATGTAATATATTCCATAAAAGGTATATAATATAAAATATATATTTTAACTTTAAAATAATTTTTTTAATATTATTTTATTAAATTTATAAACCCTTAATGAATCCTCCAAAACATATATTATATTTTAAGGTTTTAAAATAAACTATTTTTAAACATAAATCCCTTCCACATCACCAATGGTATTATTTTAATGATCTCAGTTATTAAACTTATAAAATAATGAAAAAAATTTTACTTTGGTAGAAATAGTGGTAAAAAAATGAAGTAATGTTTTTGATTTTGATTACTTTATCATGTAGAGTTGAAAACTTAAGTTGAGAAATTAATGAAGAACTATTCTCATTTTTTTCTTTATAAACCCACCCAACCTCACATTTATCTTCACTAAAAACACTTGGAACATAAAATTAATATTAAATTACCTCTCTAGAGTTCCCCCCAAGGAATCCATAATCTCTTAAGAAACTCCTCCCAATATTTCAGAAATACCCTCTCAAGATAAGGTATCCTCTCCTCCTTTTTATTCAAGAACCTTTATTAAATTATGACTTTTGTTTTCCAAGTATTCATGCTGGGATATGTTTTCATACATACATATTACTATATTTTTTATTTTTATGAGATTATATACCCCTTTAAATCTCATTTAATATAGCGACCCTAGACTTTTACATAAATTAGTACATTATTTTAAGCATAATAAAACATCATATTACAAGAAAAGGATCGTAAAGTATAGTGTATTGGAAGACTAGGAACATAATAAAAAATTATAAAAACAAATTTTTATTTATTATACCAAATGATCTCCTATATTACATTGTTATCATATATCTGTATAGGATAAACTAGGGATAACATGAACAAAGGGATGATCTAAAATCCCAGTAAGGGAAAAAACATAGTAATAAAGCTTTAGCACATTGGTTAGAAGGCATGACATAATGATATAAAAAGGCATGGAACATGTGAAATAATAACATGTAAACTTGGATTCATAATAATATTTAAGAAAAATAAAACATGAATTTATCATGATTCAAGGATCGTTACATATAGAGGATCACAAGTCAAGGTTAACCACCAAGACCATTGCACATGGTAGCATGAGTCAAGGCTAACCGCAAAGACCGTTGCACATAACTTCTCATTAGACTCAACTTTACCCAATGAATTGGAGATCTATACCAGTGAACCCATCATAAAATGTTTATGTATATTCTTTCCACATATATAATCATACATAAATCAATCATATATAAACATAAGAGTACCCATGAAAAGAAATGGGCATCATAATCATGTCATAAATCATAATAGATGGTTGTATAATACAAGTGTCCATGAAATAAAGGAATTAAAATATACATGGAAATTGATAAGGTAAAATAGGAATATATCATGGTAAGTCATGTCAAATAGAAGTGAAAACATGTAAGAAGAGTATTTAATAAATTTTAGCATTAAAACATTTTAGTGTGGTTTTAAGGAAAATACTAAAGAGACTTTAGGGAATAATATTTTATATAAAACCATTAGTGAAAAAGTAAGTTTTCATAATAAAAATAATTGTTTTATAAAAACAATAGTGTCTTAAAATAGATTATAGAGTGCACTTGAAATTGGGTAAGAATTCCAGATGTTCCCATAAAACGGGTTTGCTTATAGGGAAGTACTGTGGAGGGAATCACTTCAAAACATGTATATCCATGAAATAAAATGAATAATGGATAATGATACATTATTTTGAAAATAAAAAAAAATTAGAATATGTACATAAACATAATATTGGAATTCATTTGGGTAAAAATAGAGTAATAATAACCCAAAGGAATAATGGTTGTTTGGGTAGAATCCCTTACGAAATATCAGCATGGCATTGGGTGTACATAGGAAGGATTAATGAGAGAGAAATGGGTTAATATTATTTTATAAATCATGCGGGTAGTATGGGGGAGGTGTGAAATCATACCCCATTATTAGTAACTACACATAAAATTACATAACATAGAGAAGATTCTTGAATAAAAGTGAGAAAGAGAGGATCCCTTATCTTATGTCCAATTGTGTCCTTCACTTGATCTTAATGACCTGAATAATAAAATTAGGTTAATTAATTAATAATTAAAAAACCTCTAATACATTTTTTTGATTTAATATAACATTATTAAGTTCATTCATGTCCTTTTTGATGAGTTTAGAGGTTCAATTTTATTGTTTGGGAGCATTTTCTTCCTTGGTGTTAATGATCGATTCACCTATATTCATGTTCGAATAAACATTTATGATGATAAGGGTTGTCTAGAATTGAAGTTATATGAAATTAGTGAAAATAAATAATATTACATAGTTATAAAATTCATTTTTTTATTTGGAGTGAAAGTGAATCATTATATAAAATATTAATGATAAACGCTTGGATTAATTTGGAAATTTTTCTCATAATTAACTTGTTTTGTATTATTATTTTACATCATGTGTGAAAAGGATTATAGAACATCACATAAGATAAAATAAATATTTAATATTTTGTTTCAAACCTAAAAATGGTTTCATGACCAGAATTGAATATGGTAATAGAAATTGAAAATCCACCATCCTTGAATGTGATAAATTAACACATCTTGGAAGGTGTTTTCTTTTCTTTCGTATAATGGAAGGGGAAATGATAGATGATAATGAATTATCCAATTATCATAAAAAAATTACATTAAATTTATGGTATTGGAGTTTTCATACAATTTGGATGACGAGAGGTTAGGAAATAAAAGAGAACAAATGAACATGAAAAGAAAATGAAAGAAAAGAAAAGAGGAATTTACCTCATGATTTAACCTTTCTTGAGAGCCTCTTAAGGGGAGATGATTTGGTCTTTTTAGAAGACCAAGGGATGATGGATGTAGGGGAGGATCATGGGAAAATATTTTTGCATAATTTAGGGAAGGAAAAAGGCTTGAGAGGAGTTAATAGAATAGGGAAGTGTGGGTGGTTTTTATAGTGGGGGGGAGGAGGGTCTTCCTACAATTTTAATAATTAGTTTATTATTTATCCATAGAAAAAGATAGGGAACATTCCATGACCTAAAATAGTAATAATTTCATTTGATTTCAAACTAAAGGTTTTTAAATCAGAAATACATCAATCATGACTCATTAATTAATGTATTTAGCTTATTTTGTAAATTATCGTATTTTACTATTCATAAAAAATTATTGTATTTTAGAAAAATCTCAAAAATTCACCCAAACCTTTTTTTGACGTGAAGAATACAAAAACAAAATAAATTTTTCAAAAATAATTTTATAAATATGATTAATTTAATTTTTAATTAAAATCATAATTTACTTGAAAAGTATATATTTTAAAACTATAATTGATTTTATAATGCTTTCAAAAATTACATAAGGTCTTATAAAATTATCTTAAAACCCGAAGATATAGTATTGTTAATTTATGAAAACCTTTTATGAAAATACATTTTATTTTAAATTAATTAATTAATTGTGATTAATTATATATGACTTATAAAAAAACCAATACTTTTACTATGTTTATATTATCACTTGTAAGTTGTCTAAATTTTATTTATACATTCGAGGTTGAGGTTATAATTCTTTTGGACTATTTACTATTCATAAGCGTCATATTACTATTAATAAGGGTATGTTACTATTCAACAAAAATTTATGTTTGTTCCATCAGCCCCTGAAAAGCACCCTGAATGCAATTGTGTATGTCAGATTTTCAAAATTCAAAACACATTAGTGGGAAAATTTAGTTTAACAGCTATGTTATAAATATATCCTTAAAAAATGTGTTGTTTTACAGATACTTATTTTTTCATGTATCTCAAAAAATTTATTTGTAAATCCTTGGGGTGTTATATTCTTCCCCCTTATGAAATTTATCCCTCAAAATTTATTTTTACATACTAAGGTGAAAACAGGCAAGGGTTTGATTACTTAGGTAATAAGAATAAAAAGGAAACTTTGAACATAAAAGGATATATTTTTAAAGGAGAAGCATATCATGACTTGTGATTCCCTCGGTTTAAATCTATGTCATCCTAGATCTATTTATTAACTTATATTCTTATGAGATATTTTTTTATTCCCTTAATAATGGTTTCTACCAAACTCATGAATTTACCAAAGCATATCCATCGAGAGTGTCAAACCAAGAGTGATACAAGCTCCATTTTCATGCACCATTTCCTGTTCATGTCTAGATCACTGAGGTGTTATTGGGTTTTACCCCTAGATACATCTTTTCCAGAGCCACCTCTACCTGTTTGTATCTAGATTTGGATGTATTTTCTTGATAAACTACTTACTTTATAATTACCAAAATTTAGGGGTGTTTTCTTATAATTAGTGTCATACTCAAGGTTTTTACTAAAGTGCTCTATTACTAATCACAAAAAATAAATAGATTATCCTTTGATACCAACTATAAGAACCCTATCCTTTTACATATATCACTATATGATTTTAACTGTAATAAAACATCATATTACAAGCCAAGGATCATAATGTATAGTGTCTTGGAAGACTAGGTAAATAATCAAATATTATAAAAATAAATTTTTATTTAATCTCTATAATTATATCATATATTTCATTGTTATCATGCATCTTCATAGGATAACATGGGGATAATATGAACAAAGGGATGATATAAAAGCCCTATAAGGGAAAAACATTGTAATAAAGCTTTAGCACATGGGTTATAAGGAAAGGAATAATGATATAAAATGTCATGAAACATGTGAAATCATAACATATAAACATGAGATAATATAAACACGGAGTCATAATAATGTGGAAGCAACATAAAACATGACTTTTTTCATGATTCAAGGCTCTTTGTACATAGAGGAGCACAATTCAAGGTTAACTACCAAGACCATGGCACATGGTAGCATGAGTCAAGGCTAACCACCAAGACCGTTGCATATAACGTCTTATGAGACTCAAATTTACCCAATGAATTGAAGATATATCAGGGTAAAACCATTATAACATGTTCATGAATATTCTTTTCACATATATAATCATACATAATCAATTATACACAAGGATAAGAGTTTCCATGGAAAGAAATGGGTATCATAATCATGTCATAAATCATAATAGATGGTTGTATCATACAAGTGACCATGAAAGAAAGGAATGTATATGGATATTGATAAGGGAAAATAGGAATATGTCATGGTAAGTGATATCAAATTGAAGTTACAACATGTAAGAAGAGTATTTAAGAAATTTTAGAATTAAAACATTTTAGTGTGGTTTTAAGGAAAATACTAAAGAGCCTTTAAAATAGAAAAGGGAATAATATTTTATATAAAAACATAAGTGAAAAAATAAGGTTTTAATAATAAAAGCCTTATTTTTTAGAAAAAATTGTGGCTTAAAACAGATTATAGAGTGCACTTGAAATTAGGTAAGAATTCTAGATGTTCCCTTAAAACGGGTTTGCTTATCGGGAAGTATTGTGGAGGGAATCACTTAAAAGCATGCATATCCATAAAAGAGAATGACTAATGTATCTTGATACATGATTTTGGAAATATAAATAGAAATTATTACATGAACATAAACATAATATTGGATTTAATTTGGGTAAAAAGAGAGTAAGAATAACTCTAAGAAATAATGGAGGTTCGGGTAGAACCCCTTACGAAATATCGACATTATACCGGGTGTACTTTAGATAGATTAATGAGAGATAAAGGGGTTTATATTATTTTATATGTAATATGGGTAGTATGTTGGAGGTTTTAAATCCTACCCCAAAATTATTAACTACAAATAAAAGGACATAGCATAGAGGAGATTCTTGAATAAAAGTGAGAAAGAGAGGATCTCTTACCTTAAGTCCGATGGTGTTCTTCGCTTGATCTTAAGGACATGAATAATAAAATTAGTTTCATTAATTAATAATTTAAGAACCTACACTAGATGTTATTGATTTAATATAACCTTATTAAGTTCATTCATTTCATTTTTGATGAGTTAAGAGTTTTAATTTTATTGTTTGGGAGCATTTGCTTCCTTGGTTTTAAAGATCACTTCACTTATATTCATGTCCAAATAAACCTGTGTGATGAGAATGGTTATTAAGAATTAAAGTTATATGATATTAGTGAACATAATTAATATTACATGGTTATAAAATTCATTTGTTTATTTGTATTGAAAGTGAATTATTATATAAATCATTAATGATAAACGCTTGTATTAATTTGGCGATTTTTCTCATAATTAACTTGTTTTGTATTATTATTATTTTCAATCATGTGTGAAAAAGGATTATAGAACATCAAATAAGATAAATTACATATTTAATAGTCTAGTTCAACCATGAAAATTATTTCCTGACCATAATTGAAGATGGTAATAAAAATTGAAAACCCATTGTCCTTGAATGTGATAAATTAACACATCTTGGACGATACTTTCGTTTCTTTCGTATAAGAGATGGGGAAAGAAGATATGATGATGAATTATCTCATTATCATAACAAAATTAAAGTATATTTATGGTACTGGTTTTTTCATAATATTTAGATGAATATATGTTAGGAAAGAAAGGAGAACAAATGAACATGAAAAGAAAATGAAAGAAAAGAAAAGAGGAATTTACCTCATGATTTAATCTTCCTTGAGAGCCTCTTAAGGGGATATGATTTGATATTTTGAGGAGAAAAAGTGATTATGGACGTGGGGGAGGATCTTGGGGAGATATTTGGGAATAATTTAGGGAAGACACAAGGCTTGAGAGGAGTGAAGAGAAGACGTATGTGTGAGTGTTTTTTATATTAGAGGGGAGGTGGGGTTTTCTTAATATTTTAATCATTAGTTTATTATTTCTCCATAAGGAAAGAAATAGTGACGATTACTTGCCCAAAAAAATTAATATGTTCATGTGAGTTCGAACCAAAGGTTCTTATATCAGAGGAACATATCCCATGACTCAGTAATTATTGTATTTAGTTTATTTTGTAAATTATTGTATTTCACTATTCATAAAAAATTCATGTATTTCAGAACAATATAAAAAATTCACCCAAACCATTTTTTTAAACATAGAATCCAAAAATAAAATCTATTTTTAAAAAATAATTTTCTAAATATTATTAAAATAATTTTTAATTAAAATTTTAATTTACTAGAAAAATACAATTTTGAAAACTATAATTGATTTTATAATGCTTTTAAAAGTTATATAAGGTCTTATAAAATTATCTTAAAACCAAAAGAACTAATATTTTTAATTTATGAAAACATTGTAGTAAAAGTAATTTTCTTTTAAATTAATTATTTAATTATAATTAATTACTAATGACTTAAAAAATACCAATACTTTTACTATGGTCATATTATCACTTATGAGATGCCTAAATTTCATTTTTAAATTCAAGGGCGATGTTACTTTTATTTTTGATGATTTAATATTCATAAGGTTCATATTAATATTCATAAGGATAGGTTACTATTAATAAGGTTAGGTTACTATTCAACAAAAAATTAAGTTTGTTCCATTGGCCCCCAAAAAACACCCTGAACACAATCGTGAATGTCTGATTTTTGAAATTCAAATCATAGAAGTGGAAAAATTTAGTCTAAAAGTTAGGTTATAAATATCTCTTAAAAAATGTGTTACTTTATATAGAATTAGTGTTTCATTTATTTCATTAAATTTATTTGTAAATCCTTGGGGTTTTATATTTAACCCTTCTATGAATCTTTTTGTACCCCCATTATAATGCACAAATCATCCTATGATTTTCCATGCCAATTTTTGTTGTTGTGAATACCATCATTGTTTCCACTCAAGAGTATTAACCTAGATGTACCTATCCTTAATTTATTGTGGAATTAAATGTATATAACCCACACTCCTTGATCATGGGATTAAAATTGACTAAAGGCATCTTTATGTTATATGATTCATGTGGCACACTTATTCTTGTTCATGATATAAAAATGATAGGTACACCCAAATAGTACTCCAATGTTTTGGATAAAGCTTTAGTCTCATGTGATATCATTTATAATATTAAGAAGTAAAAATAATCCATTATGGGACTTTTTCCACTATTTAAAAATGTATTTCTGGTTTTCCTTGACCGATGTTTATGATGTAGTGTTTAATGTTGTCTCCACATTCCTATATGGAATTTATGCTATCATGTTATATCATACCTTATTGTTCAATATTATTATTCCAACCACTCTTATGTTACCTTGATATGACTCTTGGATCACATGTAGTATTATACCTTATCCTATGATTTTTTTATCCCCTTACTAGGATTTATTCCTCACCCCTTTCTTTTGTACCACCCTAGGTTATCTTGTGTAGTTTTAGAAGAATGATGGAATTTTAGAAGCATGTTCAGGAATTGTACAATAAAGTAATTGTATTAATATTGAAAAATGTTATGCTATGTACCTTATTTTCCAAAGAAACTAGTCTTCATGATATTTTGGGATTGTATCATTTGTACCTTTATGTAATAAATCATGAATTAAGGTGTATTAAAATATGGGTTGTGATAACTCATACCTAGAGCTACACTTATTTAAAATACTCCCAATAAAATGGTCTTGATTGAGTTGAAAGAATTAAATAATTAACTCTTGTAGAATCTTGAAAAGGGATTCATTCAACCATTTGTAACACCATGGGGTGCATCAGTTCTTTTTTTTTAGGAATAAAGATGGATCGATATGACTCTACATTGATTACATAGAGCTGAACAAGATCACAATCAATAATAGGTATCCTCTACCCCATATTGATGATTTTTTGTGCAACTATGTGGGGAGCAATAATTTTTCAAAATCTACCTTCATTCTAGATATCATCAATTGAGGGTTAAGAAGGAGAATATACCCAAGATGAAATTCTAAACAATGTATGGGAACTATGAATATATAGTTATTCTATTTTGTTATACTATTTCCCCTTCATATTCACGGATTTAATGAATATGGTCTTTGGAGATTACTATGATAATTTTTTGGTATTCTTTATAGAAGATATTATTATATATTAAACGATTAAGGAAGGGCATGAAGATCACTTGAGAATTGTGTTGAATAACCTAAGGAAGGTGAAACTATTGAAAAATTTACAAAGTGTGAATTTTAACTAATTTTTTATTTCATTTTTGGGTTATAAAATATCAAGATAGGGTATATATGTAGATTTAAAAAAGATAGTAGTTATTTAAAATTGGCTCAGAAAAACCATTGTGATTGAGATCTGAATATTTCTTGGATAGAATGAATATTATTGAAGGTTTTTGGAGAATTTATCATTACTATCTAATCCACTCAAGAAATTAACTCAGAAGGGATCCAAGTTACCCGGAACACCTTAATATGAGGGAAATTTCAAGGAACTAAAGAGAGGATTTTTTCAGCACACCTATGCTTACATTACCCTATAGTGGAGAAGGGGTTTTGATCTATAATGATTCATCAAATAAGGGAATGGAATGCATCCTCATGTTGAATAACATGGTGATAACTTACACCCTTTTACAATTGAAGGTTTATGAGAAAAAATATCTAATTCATGATTTAGATTTAGTTGTGGTGATTTTTTAATTAAAGATATGAATTAATTATCTTTAATGAAAAAGGTGTTATATATATACTGATCATAAGAGTTTAAATTACATATTCACACAGAAGGATTTTAATATGCACTAGAGAATATGGTTGGATCAAATTAAAGATTTTGACTACCCAATATATTACCACCATGGGAAAACAAATTAGGTGACCATTGATTTGAGTCGAAAGGATCATGCTAGCTTATCCATTATGAGGATCACAAAAGATCCAATATTTATGGATTTTTGGAGTATGGATATGAAAATATTGGGATAAGGGGAGAAATATAATATTTATCAAAATAAGTTTTCAAACATCTATCCAAGTGAAGATTAAAGTGGTGTAGAAGGAAGATATAGAGATGTATAAGAAGGTGAGAAATGTTCTTATGTTTAAACTTGATTGTGATGGAATGATAAGGTTCAAGAATCTTGTATGTGTTCTATGCATACTAGATTTGAAGAAGGTTCTGTTAGAGGAAGATCATAGTTCATCATTCTCTATTCATCTTGGAAGTACAAATATGTATAGATATTTGAAAGAGTACTTATAGTGGGACAACATGAAGAGAGATATTGTAGATTTTCTATCTCAGTTCTTAGTATGTCAGTAATTTAATGTTAATATAAAATATTATAGTGGAATTTTAAAACCATTACACATACAATAATGGAAATGGGGAATAATTTCCATGTATTGTTTCTTCAGACTCCCCAAAACATCTAAAGGGCGCAATGCTATATGGGTTATAGTCGACCACCTTATGAAGTCGTCAAACTTAATAGATAATAGAGAATATTTTTATCTTAATCATATTTAAAAAATATAATTTAGAGAAGTTTTAAGTTTTCATGGAGTACCACATTCTATTGTATCTGACCCGGATCCAAGGTTCACCTTGAAGTTCTGACGAAGTCATTAGTAGGCCCTGAATACATATCTAATTTTCAGTACTGTGTATCATATTTATATGAATGTTTAGTCCGAGAGAAAAATTAAAACCATTGAGGATATAATGGTATCTTTTTCTATGTATTTCATAGTTGGTTGGGATCAACACCTCTCTCTAGTTGAGTTTTTTTACAACAATAGTTTTCACTTGAGTATTCAGATGGATCCTTATGAATACCTCCATAGAAATAAGTATAGAAATCAAATATGATAGGATAAAGTTAGAGAAGGAAAGATATTAGGTCCTGAGATAGCTGAGGAAATGGAATGTAAAGTTAGATCCACTCAACAACACATCATAGGAGCTTATAGTAAAAAAAAGTTATGCTGATAACCACTTGCGTGATTTGGAGTTTGAATTTTGTGAGAAGGTTTGTCTTTGAATTTATCCATGGAATAAGGTTATGAGATTCATAAATAAAGGAAATATGGGCCCTTGGTATATTTTACCTTTCAATATTATTGATCTATTAGGGAAATTGTTTATTTCTTGGAGCTCCCACCAAACATCTCTCAAGTCCATGATGTGTTCCATGTATCCCTCCTGCAGAACTATATCTCTGATCATTCACATATACTGAACTCGGAAGTCATACTGAGGGATAATGATATTTACTATGAAGAAAAACTTATATATATTATTTATCATAGAGATAAGGTTATATGAAATAATACCACTCACCTGGTCAAGGTTTTATAGCTAACCACCAACTTGAGGAAGCTACATGGGAATATGAGGATATGATGAGGTAGAAGCATCATTAGTTTTTTGTATCAGGTTGAAAAAATTTCAGGGGTGAAATTAATTTTAATGTGGTTATAATGCAAGAACCTGATATTTTATTTTATTTTTTCAAATAAATTTAATTCTTTGATAGCCTGTGTTACACACAATACCAAGTTTTAATGAACCATGTCGTACTATTAATATTATTATTTAAACATGGATATTATAACCTAGCCATTAAATTTAGTGGTATGAATAAGAATAAATCAATTTTTAAAATTAAGTATAATGGTTTATTATAAATAAAATATATTTATAAATAAGTACTTAATTTTTGGTAAAGTCTTTATATGCTTTGAAAAATACTTTTTTTCTCAAAAAACAATTTTTATTGATTTTCGTGTAAAAATAATAAAATTAAATATTTTACACTTTTAGTAAATGTAATTTAAAAAATCAACTTCATTTTTGGAATCAAAATCTAAAAGTTATCTCTGGGTAATTTTTTTTTAAAAAGTTTAATTTTTTAATGAATAGTGAAAAATGTTATTTTTTATTAAAAAATGCATTTTCAGTTAAAGAATTTAGAAGTTAAATTTTATAAATATGGGTTTAAATGTAAAATTAGTACAATTATATCATAATTAATCCAATTAAGATCATTTTAATCAATTTCATATTTAATTTTGATATTAAAATTTTATATATTTAGAAAAAAAATTTCTTTGGAAGACTATTTTTTATCGGGTCTCTGGGTTGATTTTTAAATTAAAAATTTCCACTTATGTGAATTGAATTTATAAAAATGTATTACACATTTTAAATAATTATAATTAATATAATTTAATAATTTCAAATTAATTCTTTGTCATAATGAATAGTAAAAATGGTAAAATTTAATTACTATGGTTAAGGTTAAAATGGATTTACGGGGGGGGGGGGGGGGGGGGTAAACTAAACAAATAGTGTTAAATGACAATAAAACTTTTAAAAATCCTATTTTATGGACATATTTAGATTTTATATCATATAATGTTTGATAATAGTTCATTTTGGCGCCTTGTGGATAGTTTAAAATGTGGATATAACTTTTTCTTTTAAAAAAATTCAAGTGTGTCCTCTCCCCCACTTATAAAAGGTAATTGACTATCCTCTTCTATTTATACTCCCAAATCCTTTTGGTTTGGGAAATAATTTCCAAAATATCTTCCCTAATTACCTTCCTATATCCTAGAGTCCTTATTATTTTTATTAAACCCTCCCAATAAGGATTATGGTGCTATCCTAAGGAGGTTTTCTAAAGAAAATATATCGTTATTAAATGAGAATTTCTAATTTATTTATTCTCCCACACACTTGAAATATTATTAAACTATTTTTATATAATAAATTCATTATCTACCATATATTGGTATGTTATTATTTTAATTTAATAATCTATATTCATCTCATCCTCCATCAAATGGGAAATGAAACAGTCGATCGTTTGTACAACGGACTACCACCTCGCTAATCGATGTAATTCGTTTTCCATAACCACGTATCATTAATAGATATAATGATTGATTTAAAATATTTAAATCTTATTGATGAAATAATTTTTCTTCAAGAGTTATAATATCATATATACCTTGTTACCTTCCAATCTGTTAGAAAATAATAATGTCTCTTGTACATACGTGTGGACTACCACCTCTATGAAGCGATGTGACACATTTTTTATTTTATTATTACTGGGATGATAATGAGGGTATACTTAATTAATATATATGATATATATGATATAAAAATTATTCTGTAATGCGGGTATATATAATTAATATATGAGATATCTATTTTTTTTTCAATTAATATCAACACACATATATAGATTATATGTGATATTTATATAATGGTTAACATTATGGACATGATCAAACTCTAATCAAAGTAAGAGGACTGAAAATACGAGACCAAAACATACTTGAAAAACAAATCAGTTATTACCCAAAACATGATTTTAACAAGAAAATTATAAATAAATGGTTAATAAAAGTTTATAAGTAAATCATATATGGAATGGTATATATGATTATGGTTATGTAATAGATTTAAAAAACTATATTTATTATATATAATTTTCTAATTTGTACAAATAAAGTTGAGACTTGAGGTAAGGAGATTTTCGTCTCACTTTTATTTTCGTGGGAC
Organism: Viscum album; assembly: GCA_963277665.1. Lineage (NCBI taxonomy): Eukaryota > Viridiplantae > Streptophyta > Magnoliopsida > Santalales > Viscaceae > Viscum > Viscum album. The sequence continues at coordinate 1,041,637,085 of OY728138.1, read as the reverse complement.
ACATGCCATATTAACCACTTTTTTATTTTCTATGGTGTATATTATGACCATTAATGTATTTTATGATTATTATTATGAAAATTATTGATATTTACATATCCATATATGGTTCTTTATTTCATGGACTTATGATTCAAACATTACTAAAGTGGTAAAGTGTCACGACCCGACCCAACGGGGCTCGAGCCGCGACTCCCCAAGCCCGCCTCCAATAGGCCAGGGGCTGGCGACCAGCGCCGAGTAGGCTATCACACACAAGGGAGGCATTATCCTAAGGTACCTGTACACACGCACCCACATACACCTCCATAAAACAGTGCAGATATATATAAAACTGGAAAGTAAAAATGCATGCATACACTATCCCACAACTGGAGTACAACAGAAGTAAAAAGGGCAGAACAGGGCCCACCAAAAGAAAACTACAAAAGCGCGTCCAACTTTCTCTGAAGAAGGGGAACGCTGCCACAAACACCCGTCGGAAAGGTTCCTCGGCACCGCACTGGTAAACACCCCGGTCAGTCTCTCTCACTTAGCTCCGCCTGCTCCAGGTCCTCCTGGGACTCCGTCGAAAGGCCTGTGGTCTGCACAAGACACAAACATGTGCGGGCAAAGCCCGTGTAGGGGTGAGTATAAACATACTCAATAGGAACCCCAAAAACCCAAAACCAAAGAGAGCAATTGAAAGGAAACAGTCCGCTCATCCCATCCAGAGGGAACCCAGACGAGAGAGAAACTCCATCTCGTGACCATCCTCAGCTAAACACAACTAGTCACCTCAGATCAGGTGTATGCCCATACATACACCTTGAACAATCCAGATATAATCACCTCACGCAACAAGCCACAAGAGGTACTGACCTCATCACCAGCAACTGTCCTAACCAGGAGAGTACACCACACGAACACTGTCATACCATATGACACTCATCCGAGAGATACACTCCATCGGGTCCCAAACAAACATCTCAGACGCTCACCCGAGAGACCACACTCGCCGGATAACATCAATGGCTGAAACAACATAACCACCAAACTCCTCGGATAGGGGATCGCCGCTATGGTCCGCGAGGGGATACCAAGACCCACTCTGGTACACGTAGCTCATAGATAGGGGATCACTCCCAGGGTCCGCTGGGGGATACCACTACCCGATCTGGCATACGTAGTTCTCACAGATAGGGAATCACACCTAGGATCCGCTGGGAGATACCACAACCCGATCTGGCGCTCGACAGAAGCTCCACACTCAGATAGAGGATCATCGTCCACATAAAGATGGTCACGACAATACCAGAACCCTATCTGGTATAACTCGCAATGTAGGGGATCGACCCGACGATGCCGCAACCCTACCGAAACCACGCGTTGAGGAGGGGATCGCATAACCAACGATACCACAACCCTACCGATACCAAGCGCTGAGTAGGGGATCGTATAAACAACGATACCACAACCCTACTATAAACCTCATGCTGAGTAGGGGATCGTACACCCGATGATGCCACAACCCTACTGAGCACGACCCACCGCGTAGGGGATCATATTCCCGATGATGCCACAAACCCTACGAGGCTAACCTGCTAGATAGGGGATCACCGCCTGTCAAGAAGCGGTCACAACGATACCAAGAACCCGATCTAGGGTAAAGATGCTAGAGGATCCGCTCCGGGCCCACCGGAGGGATGCCACAACTCTAACAGTTTAAACATCCCATCGAGAGGATCACAAACCCATACGAAGGTTGTGATGCCACACAAACCCTCGTAGGAACGAACCAAGGGAGAAACCTCAACCACTGCTGGTCCAAATGTCGCTAACCTGAGAGACCCACCACAACGCCAAACTTCACACCTCCTAGGCCAAAACCGAGGTCACCATCACGATCTACACGAAAAAACACACAGGATAGGCTGCTTACCCGCCTGAAACAGAGCACCGGTGAAAAATGCACTATTCACCGTAGCTAGCTCATGCGGGGCCCACACAACGATCCCGAAACCCATTGAGCGGACCATACCATGTCGATCCCCTTGAAAAAACAAGCGGAATCGACTACTCGCTCGTCCGGAACGGACACCCGGTGAAAAAGGTACTATTCACCGAAGCCAGCTCGAGTGGGGCCCACGACTCGATCCCGAAACTCATCGAACGGATTGCACCATTGCAATCCTTTCGAAAAAACACACAGGATCGACTATTCATCCGCCAAAACCGGACTCCCGGTGCAAAAGCTGTGTTTCTCCGCAAAACGCCAAAACCCGGCCTCGTGGGGCCCGCACCCCTTTCTCAGTCCCAACACCCGGAAACCATCTCAAAAAGTCCGTCGTACCATCAGGGTCTCAACGCCACTGACGGCATTTCATTCGGACGCTCCGGGTAGAAGTTACAACGGCCCGAAGTCGTAAACTAATAAAACAATATTATTTTTTACGACTTTTCTAGCTCCCGGGCCACGATCCCGAACCATAAAATTCTCAAAGTTAGTTCAAAAGGTCCTTCCCGACGCAAGGAGCGCATTGCCGCAAACGGCTCGCAAATTGGAGTTACGGTTTGCTAGTTACGGGGGTTTAAAGAACCCCCGGAAAATCCTGGCCGGACCACCGCCAGCCTCGCCGGAAACCTCCGCACCGCCGTCGGATTCTGCCGCGCCTCGTCGCCGGAAAATCGGGTTTTCGCTGGAAAACTTCTGGGAGCACCCGGGACCACCCCGGTGCTCCAAATTCAGATCCGAAAAAAGTTTCGGAAAACTCGGGACCCGAACTATACAACCCTTATGATGATTCGAAAAAAAACAACACATAAACGGGGTCCGGGATTTTCAAAATGTAAAACGCCTACCTGTTGGTGGATCACCGAAGCTTCGGGTGCAGAACGACGCCTGCGACGCGCTGGAGCTCGATCTGCTGACGATTGGCACTGAAAACGGACGCCCAGAGCTCAAATCGGCGAAGAACGGAGGTGGGAGGAGGGGTTCCGTTCCGCTGCACGTGGGTGGGAGAGGGAGGAGAGAAATGAAATGGTTTTCTTTTTTATTTATTTAAAAACCTTCATTTAAAACATCGCCTCTGACTCCGCGCCTGATGCGGACAAAGTTAAGGTCACCCCTAGGGTAAACGCGTCGTTATGAACGCAACGACAGACTCAGATTTGTGATCCGAGACTCCGTTCAGAAGTTATTCAAGCCGACGCTCATAAACCTACTTTTCCACTTATTTACGAAAACACCCCTGGTGGCGTTTCTCACCGCAGGCCCGCGCCCGCAAATTTTACACCTCGCTTAGGGTAAACGGCACGTTCCGGACACAATCGTGCCCTTGGATTCCCATTCTGAGCTACCTTTTATGAGATATCACACCCCCGCCACGTACATAGTATAAAAATACTTAATATTTTTATAAAATTAATTCCGGGAACACCGGGGCTCAGAATCGCACGCCGTCTTCGTGCCTAGCTCTAGAATTATTCGTAGAAATATTCTGAAGTCTGACAGGGCCAAAAAACATGAGTCGCTACATCCTCCCCCCCTTATAAATTTTCGTCCCCGAAAATCCCTAATTACAAGGAAAGCGACTGGACTCTCAACTGGGTCTCACACACCAGCGAGTTCACCAACTAACACCCCTGACCGAACGCATAAGTCAGAGGTACTCATCCACCACACCTCGATACTATCCACTTTGGGCGGCACTGACTCGCCTGCACGGTTTTAATCGCGTCACATAAACGCGTCTCGGTGGGGGAAGGAGCCCTCTCTCTCATGCATTCGAAGCACGCCGAACAACACGCACACAGGATCTTACCAACGTCCTGAACAAAACTAGAGCAAGAAACAAAAAGGAAGGGTACCACTAAACAGTGTTTATCAAACTACTATAGTAAGTAGAAAAGATACAAGGCGTAGCTCTATCCATCCGCTGTGCCTCTGGGTCGACTGCCTCCAGCTGTCCTCGCCCTCGGCCACCAGCTCCCTGAGCTTGGCATGGACCACCTGGGGGTGGGGGTGGTGGCAACTGGTACTGCCTACCACCACCTCCTACTACACCAGCTCCGCTGCCACGTCCTCCACCCTACGGACCTGCTTGCTCGAGACGCTGCCTCTACCAAGGCGGTCCATCGACCAGCTCCCTCTCAGCAGCACGCCGGGTTGGACAATCTCTAGAAAGATGTCCCCGACCTTCGCAAGCGTAACACCACCTCTCTTGCAGCTGACCAAAACTGGCCTGCGAGCCCTGAGCCTCAGATCCTTTATCCTGGGGTCGCCTCCTGAAACGTCGACCATGTCCTGAACCCTGAGTCTGTCTTCGGATACCAGATGCCGATCCGACTGACGAAGTCTCATCTCTCGAGTGCCCAACACTAACAGGGGGAATCTGCTCAGCCATAAAACTCTCCACCACCAACACTCGCTCCAGCACTCCAGCATATGTGGACAGGCACAAGGAAACCACACCTGCTCGGATGTCCCTACGTAAACCCTACTCGAAGGTCCGATCCCTAAAGAACGAGTCTCGAACCATATCCAGGGAGTAGCGCGACAGGTCTGTAAACCTCACTGAGTACTCCAACATGGTTATGCTCTCCTGTCGAAGATGCAGATGCTCCTATATCCGCACTGACCTCAGCGTCACCGGATAGAACTCTTCCCTGAAGAGCCACTCAAACTCGGCCCACGTGAGAGTCTCCTCATCTTGGGATTGCGTCACCAAACTCCACCATCGCCCGACCGAACCATGCAGAAGGCTCGCCGCTAGGACCACCATCTGATCAGGAGGTGTCCTCACTAGGCGGAAAACTCAGGTGACTGCCTCAAGCCAGTCATCAGCTGCCCGAGGGTCTGGATCACCCCGAAACCTTAGAGGTCGCTGCCTCTGGAACTCGTGCAGCGCACTCAGCCTGCGCCCAACCTCGTCCTGCACCACTGGCACAATCAGCTGCTCTACGGGTGGTGGCTCAACTGGCAGATCACCTGGAGGTGCAACCTCAGAACCTGCGCCCTGCTCCATAGCCTCTACACGGGGCGGGTCGTCAGCACAATCCTGCCGCAGAACCCTCGCTGGCTGTCGTTGTAGAGGCATCCTGAAATACATTCAAGACACACCACAGTCAAAGAGTATATATGGAGAGCTGACTCAAGAAGGACAAGGAAAACCAAAAAACCCAGTTCTATATGATGCATGTACCATTATGTCCCCGCGACCGGTGTACAAATTTCCCGTGTCGAAAGGCAGGTTATCAGAATCCTGGTGTATGGATACGTCGGCCGCCACACCAACACTGAAGTCTCTGGACTGAAATCCGAACTCGAAACATCCTAACACTGCCGCTATGCAACCCAAACCAAGATCACAGCTAGACCAGCTACGCTCTGAGATCCCAAAGGTGTAACCTCCTCTGATACAACTCTGTCACGACCCGACCCAACGGGGCTTGAGCCGCGACTCCCCAAGCCTGCCTCTAATAGGCCAGGGGCTGGCGACCAGCGCCGAGTAGGCTATCACACACATGAGAGGCATTAGACTAAGGTACCTGTACACACGCACCCACATACACCTCCATACAACAGTGCAGAGATATATAAAACTGGAAAGTAAAAATACATGCATACACTATCCCACAACCAGAGTACAGCAGAAGTACAAAGTGCAGAACAGGGCCCACCAAAAGAAAACTACAAAAGCACATCCAACCTGTTCTGAAGAAGGGGAACACTGCCAAAAACACCCGCCGGAAAGCTTCCTCGTCACCGCACCGGTAAACACCCCGGTCAGTCTCTCTCACTCAGCTCCGCCTGCTCCAGGTCCTCCTGGGACTCCGTCAAAAGGCCTGTGGTCTGCACAAGACACAAACATGTGTGGGCAAAGCCCATGCAGGGGTGAGTATAAACATACTCAGTAGGCACCCCAAAAACCCAAAACCAAAGAGAGCAACTGAAAGGCAACAATCCGCTCATCCCAGCCAGAGGGAACCCAAACGAGAGAGAAACTCCATCTCGTGACCATCCTCAGCTAAACACAACTAGTCAGCTCAGCTCAGGTGTATGCCCATACATACACCTTGAACAATCCGGATATAATTAGCTCACGCAACAAGCCACACGAGGTAACCACATCATCACCAGCAACTGTCCCAACCAGGAGAGTACACCACAAGAACACTGTCATACCAGATGACAGTCATCCGAGAGATACACTCCATCGGGTCCCAAACAAACATCTCAGACGCTCACCCGAGAGACCACGCTCGTCGAATAACATCACTGGCTGAAACAACATAACCACCAAACTTCTCGGATAGGGGATCGCCGCTAGGGTCCGCTAGGGGATACCAAGACCCACTCCAGTACACGTAGCTCATAGATAGGGGATCAATCCCAGGGTCCGCTGGGGGATACCACGACCCGATCTGGCATACGTAGTTCTCACAGATAGGGGATCACACCCAGGATCCGCTGGGGGATACCACAACCCGATCTGGCGCTCGACAGAAGCTCCACACTCAGATAGAGGATCATCATCCATATAAAGATGGTCACGACGATACCGGAACCCTATTTGGTATAACTCGCGATGTAGGGGATCGACCCGACGAAGCCGCAACCCTACCGAAACCACGAGCTGAGTAGGGGATCACATAACCAACGATACCGCAACCCTACCGACACCAAGCGCTGAGTAAGGGATCATATAACTAACAATACCGAAACCCTACTATAAACCTCATGCTGAGTAGGGGATCGTACACCCGACGATGCCACAACCCTACTGAGCACGACCCACCGCGTAGGGGATCATATTCCCGATGATGCCTCAAACCCTACAAGGTTAACCTGCTAAATAGGGGATCACCGCCCGTAAAGAAGCGGTCACAGCGATACCAAGAACTCGATCTAGGGTAAAGATGCTAGAGGATCCGCTCCGGGCCCACCGGAGGGATGCCACAACTCTAACAGTTTAAAAATCCCATCGAGAGGATCACAAACCCATACGAAGGTTGTGATGCCACACGAACCCTCGTAGGAATGAACCAAGGGAGAACCCCCAACCACTGCTAGTCCAAACGTCGCTAACCCGAGCGACCCGCCACAATGCCACACTTCGCACCTCCTAGGCCAAAACCGAGGTCATCATCGCGATCTACGCGGAAAAACACGCAGGATAGGCTGCTTACCAGCCCAAAACAGAGCACCGGTGAAAAAGGCACTATTCACCATAGCTAGCTCGTGCGGGGCACACACAACGATCCCGAAACCCATTGAGAGGACCATACCACGGCGATCCCCTCAAAAAAACAAGCGGAATCGACTACTCGCTCGTCCGGAACGGACACCCGGTGAAAAAGGTACTATTTACCGAAGCCAGCTCGGGTGGGGCCCAGGCCTCGATCCCGAAACTCATCGAATGGATTGCACCATTGCGATACTCTCGGAAAAACACACAGGATCGACTATTCATCCGCCAAAACCGGACTCCCGGTGCAAAAGCTGCGTTTCTCCGCAAACGCCAAAACCCGGCCTCATGGGGCCCGCACCCCGTTCTCAGTCCCAACACCCGGAAACCATGTCAAAAAGTCCGTCGTACCATCAGGGTCTCAACGCCACTGACGGCATGTCATTCGGACGCTCCGGGTAGAAGTTACAACGGCCCGAAGTCGTAAAATAATAAAACAACATTATTTTTTACGACTTTTCTAGCTCCCGGGCCACGATACCGAACCATAAAATTCTCAAAGTTAGTTCAAAAGGTCCATCTCGACGCAAGGAGCGCATCGCCACAAACGGATCGCAAATTGGAGTTACGGTTTGCGAGTTACGGGGGTTTAAAGAACCCCCGGAAAATCCTGGCCGGACCACCGCCAGCCTCGCCGGTAACCTCCGCGCCGCCGCCGGATTCCGCCGCGCCTCGTCGCCGGAAAACCGTGTTTTCGCCGAAAAACTTCCGGGAGGCACCGGGACCACCCCTGTGCTCCAAATTCAGATCCGAAAAAAGTTTCGGAAAGCTCGGGACCCGAACTATACAACCCTTATGACGATTCGAAGAAAAACAACACATAAACGGGGTCCAAGATTTTCAAAATGTAAAACGCCTACCTGTTGGCGGATCGCCGAAGCTTCGGGTGCAGAACGACACCTGCGACGCGTTGGATCTCGATCTGCTGACGATTGGCGCTGAAAACGGACGCCCGGAGCTCAAATCGGCGAAGAACGGAGGTTGGAGGAGGGGTTCCGTTCCGCTGCGCGTGGGTGGGAGAGGGAAGAGAGAAATGAAATGGTTTTCTTTTTTATTTATTTAAAAGCCTTCATTTAAAACATCGCCCCCGACTCTGCGCCCGACGCAGACAAAGTTAAAGTCACCCCTAGGGTAAACGCGTCGTTCTGAACGCAACGACAGACTCAGATTTGCGATCCGAAACTCCATTCAGAAGTTATTCAAGCTGACACTCATAAACCAACTTTTCCACTTATTTACGAAAACGCCCCTGGTGGCGTTTCTCACCGCAGGCCCGCGCCCGCAAATTTTGCACCTCTCTTAGGGTAAAAGGCACATTCCGGACACAATCATGCCCTCAGATTCCCGTTCTGAGCTATCGTTTAAGAGATATCACACCCCCGCCACGTGCATAGTATAAAAATACTTAATATTTTTATAAAATTAATTTCGGGCACACCGGGGCTCGGAATCGCACGCCGTCTTCGCGCCTAGCTCTAGAATTATTCGTAGAAATATTCCAAAGTCTGACAGGGCCAAAAACCCGAGTTTCTACATAAATTTTTTAAGATACAATTTCATTATTTATTAAGATTGTTTATGATTATGATTTTGATGATACAATATTATGATACACCTCTCAATAATCTAATGTAATTTCTTATCACATGGTTATTTATATATAATACATGTTTCCCTTTCATTTTCAACTCTTTATGTACTCAATATACTGAAAGAATGTTTGAAGAAAAATTGACTTTATTTCTCTTTTAGTCAAAAATACTTTTTATTTAATATCCATGTTTTCTAATTTTTTTAAAGAAATATTTTTAAATTATCTAATAATTTTTTAAATAAATTTTTACCCATGTTTTACTTTTTAATTTTTTTTAATAGGAATCGTGTTCTCATTTTCCAAAAAAGGCTCATTTGACTTTTCACTGATAATGTGAAAGGAATATTCATTTTAACATGTAATACCTAATTAGTATTTTCCATTATCATTATAGATTAATGATTTAAAAATTAATTTAAAAGTTTAAAAGATAATTTTCAATGAAATTTTTTTATTTAATATCTAGAAAATTTTTAGATTTTAAATAAGTGTTTTCAAAGTGGGAAGGTTATTTTCCTCAAGAAATGTTCTGAGTGATATTTCAAAATTTTTTTCTATATAAGATGAAATCTTTTGATGCTAATTAATATTTAATAGGGATACTATCCAATGATACCATCCTTATTATTTATATGGATGATTTATGATTATGATGACAAATGTTTATTAAACCAATTTCTTTCCCATGGGTTATTATATGAAGAAATGTTTATGAAAACAATTTAATTTTCATGGGTTATGATATGATGAATGTTTTATGTTATTATGGCACAAAAAAGTATGGATTTTTTGATTGGTGTGACCTATATCACCCTACAATGCATTGGGTAATGATTAATGTTCTATGAGCTCAGAGGGTACATGGTACGTTTCCCTTAGCCTGAAAGAGGATACGTGGGAAGTTATACTAAGATCAAAAAAGGGTACATGGGATGTTATCTCAAGACCAAAAGAGGGTACATGAGAGGCTATCCCAATCCTGAAGTAGGTACATTAGTGGTTGGCTCAAACCTAACATTTCATGAATATCTTAGTTGGTGTCCTTGACATAATATTTTTTATGCTTATGTGTATGCCAAAAATATATGTATTATGCCCATGTTATGTTCTCAAGGATCATGTTCTTTGATTACATTGTGATTAATGTCATGTGAATTTCTAAGATTTAGGCCATGAACCAAGTTTATAATCTATGATATGTAGTGTATGTATTTAAAATTTTATTCTATTGTTTTCCTACCCTTATGTTCACATAATGTTGATATATACCTTATTGACCCCTTACTTAGCATATAATATCATCCATTATTATTTTTAATTTCCCTAAATTATAAAAAAAAGGTATTATGTATGATATGTATAAGAAGGGTGTTAGTTATGGGAGATGATGTTGTTCATATATGAACGAGTTTTTTATGCATCCAAGTTTCCAAAGTCACTAAACATAAACTTTTATGGAATAAATATTTATTTAATGTAATGAATATTAATATATTTAGATGTGATATCTATGTATGAAAAGTGTAGGTCATTATAGTTTGTATCACAGTAAAGAAATGTATTTGATCCTTTGTAACTCTCACATTTGAACATTGGGTGAGGCATAGCTCTCCCCCATAGGGGTTCATGTGTAAAGGGATGCCACTTGGGATGGTGGTAAGAGTCTCACCTAGGAGGTGTAGTCATCCATGGAGTGCTCTAATAGGTATTAAATATTTCCCACTAGTAATATGTTTAGATCATTATACTTGGTATCATAGCAATATTTAGTTAACCTTTGGAAATCAGGATGAGAAAACTTTTGTGAGAATCCTAAGGATAATTCTTAGTATATGAAAAAATCTTGGAATTTTGGTGAAGTATAAAGAAAGTGGTTTCCATGAAATTTTATCTCTGTCTAGATACTAAAAGTGGATTTGGGTCTAGAACTATTGTACCTAGGGGTAAAAACTCTAAAAAGGTAACATTTGGCTTTGAATAAATCATCACTAGATGAAGGAAAATGGGACTTACTGCACACTAGGTTTGACACTCCCGGGGGATATATTTTTGAAATTCACAAAATCATTATAAACCATCATTAAGGATTTAAATAATGACAATGAATAACCTAGGTTAAAACTAAGGTGTCTTTTTTCTGATGAAAAATCAATGTCCCAACGATTGAATTTGGGGGGGGGGGGGGGTTAAATTTTGTACAATAATTTACATCGGGTTCCCCATTTCTAGGTGGATTATAATGGTTTTTTTCATAGAGCAAGAAACACCCAATGGCTCCATTATTCAAGATATTTGATAGAATGTATTTCCAAAGGCATGTGTTCATTGGGAAATGGGTCCAAAAATTCTCAGGGACTCACAATGGAAGAGATGATGGGTGGCCAGGCTCATCACACCTTTTTTGGGTGGAATTATTTCTTACTCTATAAATCTCTTATAGATTTGATACAAAATTTTGAACACTTTATTAAATCAAAAAATATAAAATGGGTTACCTTTTAGTTAATAATATATTATTAGCATGCATTTTATTTATAATCATATGTATGTATCCGAGATTCTTAATCCAAGAAGATATCTATATGTATCTGAGGTTATCCATAAATGGTACCCTTTTGTATGTCGAATAGAGATTATTATATCATTTATTACTATGCTGATGGTTTTAAGCCTCACAGTGGGGTTCTATAGAATATATCATCACCTGAGAAAAAGATAGTTGTTTTGATTTTGAGATTAGGCCCATGATATGGAATTATTATGTATCCTTATGAAAGGAATTAGAACCCATAGAGTTTGGTTCTACTAATATGGACACATAATAACTTTTAAGTTCTTGTGATGAGGACCAAACTATATAGTTTATTGTCATGAAACAAAGACATCTATGAGAAAGGTTCCTAGTCAAAGCTGGTGTGGGAATTACGCTGAAGTAGCATGGTGTTCCTAGAAGGGATGTAGCCTCCTAGGATAGGTGTGACCTTACTAAGAATGTGGCCTAGATAATATTAAGGTTAGTTTGGGGTGTTGGGTTTGAACCTCATAGAGGGTTCCTATGCATCCATTTTGGCCAGGAAAAAACTACCACTTAGAACATATGGTTGGGGATTAAACCTATAGAGGAGGACCTTGATTTCTTCATTAGGCTACACCCATGGAGGCCCACTATAGGTTCGTCTTGTAGGGTATATGGCCCTTTGATATGGATACATGGATTTGAGGAACCACACCTATGGAGACCCTCTGAAGGATATCTTTTGGGGATATGGCCCTTTGATATGGATAAATAGATTTGAGGAGCCACACTTATGGAGTCCCTTTGAGAGAAGGTGAGAGGAAAATACAAAAAATGATTCTCTACCAAGACTTGTATTTGATCATGTGGATGTCATGATTGAAACTAACCTATAAGCCCATGTTATTCATGATCAATGTGAGAAAAAAGAGTAAGTGGGATATTAGACAAACAATGCAATCTATTTATCCTATGGTGGATAAGTCTAGGGATATAGGAGAGAGAAAGGGATTTTATGTGACCACCTATGATCCAACAAATGACATCGGATAAACACAGGACCTCCATAACCATGGGAATGTATAATCAAGAGGATATGCTGGTGTTCCCTGTGATCTTATTACAGACATCCAGAGGCTTTGAGTGAGGTCTTGTCTTGGTTCCCCTCAAACAAGGGATCTAAGGGAAGAGGTTCCCTACCATGCGTGGTATAAAGGAGGTATTAAAGAATTATCACATAGGTTAGCCCTGGGTGAGTAGAAGGAGGCTAGAGTAGGTGAGGCTTGGGAGAGCATAAGGAGGCTCACGTAGGATATTCTGGACGAGTTGAATAGATATCATATAAGGAATACTTGAGAAGACTAGATGTGATTATCATAGGGAATAATTTTTCAAGATAGAGGTAACTTCTTTATGATGGATAGCTTGGGAAACAATACTTAGGAGAGGCCTTTCTATAGGCTCTAAGGGTTTTCTCATGTATCTCTCAAAGGGTCTCGCGCAGGTCCCAAGTTTGAGAGGAGATCTTCACGCTAGTACTTGTCCACTAAGGGAAAGTGGATCCTTGCATAGGTATCTTGTTTTTGAAACATTTGAGGGAATATAATCCCACTATTCCTATTTAATTACCTCTTATATTTAGTTTTGGAGTGCTACCTATATGGTTTTGAGTGCTTGGGTGATAGACTAGGCTGAGAAGATCTTCAGGGCTTCTTTTGATCTTCCCATCAATTAAAATAAGGATCCCATGGTCTTATTTATATGAAATTTTCTGACCCTAGGTGAAGTTAGTCACCCGCATAGGTCCATCACATAGGTTCCTTGTGTTGGTGCCTCACAGAGGCTCCACACCCAAGTGTGGTTGCCCCTTCTGATCCACGTAGTCCATGCTTGCAGAAACCTCTTGGCATGTAGGATGGGTGCACACATGTCAACTTGGGTGAGTTCCTTGATTATAATTGGTTTACTTAACCAATTTATTACTTTATTTATTTTCATTTGAATTTTCTCACTCTCACATGATAAAAAGAAGTGTAAAAGAAAATCCCCCCCTTAGGATTGGATCTGATCAGAAGAAGAGGGTACGATCCCGAGGTAGAGGAAAAGGATATTGATGGATACTTCATTCATTGGACTTCATGTGTTTGTGTTCCTTTATGTTTAGGCTTGAGGATCATTAAAACTTGTCTATCATGTATGGGATAAGTGAAGGGGGTTTCGACCTAACAAGATTTATTCCTCTTTGTTTTCATTGCTCAATATTTCCCTAAATCATATAGAGTGAACATCAAGTAAGTTGAAAATAAACTTTTATTCAGGGTTACCAATTATGGGTTCTCAAACTGGAGAGTAATATGTCTCTTTTTATGGGTAGTTTTGAGTTTAGAAAGATGGGATAATAAAACTGGGGTTTTTTTCAAACAACTTTGACCACGAGTCATGGGATGATGATCTAAGTATGGATTGTTGGATGATAATGTTGAAATATTCTTTAGATAAACAAATGGGGATTTTGAGTTATGATTTTGTGATTTATGGCTCTAAAACATGATATGAGACAAGTATGTAATGAATGACCACAAACTATATATGAAAAGTGGTTCCTCGTATGATATTTTTAGGTCTTACGGAGATAGAAGAGGTTTATCCTAAGGGAAAATGTTCCTTTGGTTGACAATACCTTTTGGTTAGTGACTTATAAAAATCCAAACCAGGGAATTTCAATGAATATTCAAAATAAAGGTGTTCTCATGTATAAAAAATTCTAGCACTGATGGACAGGGAGTTTGTGAAGTTCAAGATTGCTCAAGACCATGGGGGGGGGGGTAGTTTGTGAAGGGAATGTGTTTGAGAATAAAGGGAGCATCTTGGTTGCCGCTGAATGGGTAACCAATCTTATAAAAATATGGGTTGTATATAAAAGAGGGGGTATTTTGTTTCAATTGTAAGCTTGAAAAGGAGGGATCCTAGAAGAAATCTAGAACCACCCACCCAGATCGGGGTTGTTCCCATGAATGGAGGTACACAAATGTTTTGGACACTGTGGAAGCTCGTACTAGAATCGAGGCTCCAGGTATCACTATGTGTCTTGATGGAATGAGCATCAAGTTGTATGAAATTCTTTTGGGTGGTGCATTATATGACTAACAAAATGAGAAAAGGATTCTCCTTGAAGATGGTTGAAGCACTGTGATGTTTAATGTTTTTGTGAATAGGATATAGACCATGCAGTTTAATTTATTCTAGTGAGTACATTTAGGTATAAAATTTAAGTTTGTTTAGATTTAACAAAAATATTAGTGATTTTCAATTTCATCGGGATTTGTACAATATTGTTCCTTCATAAACTGGAATGATGAGGAAATGTTGTAATCTATAATCTTGGGGATTCTTGATCTGAGAAGTGATATGGGGTAGTTATTCAAGGAATGACCACAGACCATGTTCAAAATGTGGTTTCTAGTATAATGTTGTTGGGGGGATTATGGATATAGAAGTTGTTTCTCCTAAGGATGAATGTGCCTCTGGTTGGTAGGTCCTTTTAGTGGGAAACTTACACAAATAAAAATCGGGGTGTATCAATGCATAGTCAAAACAAAGGTTTCCTCAGTTATTAGAGATTCTATTACTCATGGTCAGCAAAATATTATAGAGATATAGACTCCCTAGACATAGATTTTGGTTTGTGTAAGGGAGATTCTTGAGTATGGAAAGATCATTTCGTTTCAAAATCACCCAAGAATGGGGAGAAATATTTCCTATGAAATTATGACCCATACACAGGGAAGGTGGATTTTTTTATATTATGGATATACCTAAGATATAGGATCTGGACATTTATATGTATCTTGTCAAAGTGAGAATCAAGCCACATATAGTTCTTAGAAAGATTCCCCACACAGATTGAATTCTTGTGTGGAGAAATTTTTTGTTTGAATATGGGCTCATGAGTGGGGTGAGAACCTATAATGAACCCTCTTATGAAAATATAGATACGACGTAGAAGAGTGGGGGAATTTTTATATTGTGGATGGATGAGGATGTCGGATATGGGCATCACTATGTTTCTTGTCAAAGTGAGAATCATTCCACACATAGTTCTTAGATTAATATCATGCAAGAGACATCAACCATGTAGTTTAATGTCATATGGTAAGGATGTTTGGTGTTCTTTTTATGGTATTGAATCTAGGACCATGTTAACCCTGACATGAACTAGTATTCCTTGATCATGTGGGGAAGTCTTTTACCATAACTCCTAAGCCCACATGATCTATTCTTGGTGTGAGAAACAAGGATTGGAAAATGATTCTTTCAACACATAGAGGTGATTAAAAGGAAGGATAGGGAAATTTCAATCTTGTGGTGGATGGGCTAGGATGTAGGATTCTAGAATTTTTATGTATATCATGGGAATGAGAATCAAACTATACGTAGTTCTTGGAAACCATATAGCTAAACATCATTCGGTAGGGATGAAAGTGTTTTTTTTTGTTTTAGGTCATATGACTAGGGCCATACTCTATGGAAATGATGAGTAATATGAGTCTTACTAGGCTAAGGATGTTCTGACATACATCAAATATGAAGAAGGAAATTGTAAACCATGATCTTAGGGGTTTTAGGATATGGAGAAGTGATAGAGAATTATTATTCAAGGAATGATCATGGAATGTGTTTTAAAAATGGTTTCCATCATAATGTTGTTGGATATTATGAAGATAGAAAGTCTTTCTCCTGAGGAAGAATGTGCCTCTTATTGACATACCCTTTTGTGGATGACTTATGTAAAGCCAAACATGGGTGTAACAATTCATAGTTAAAGAAAGGTTTTCTCAAGAATCATATATTTTATCAACGATGGCCAAAGAAATATTATAGATATCCATATTCACCTGTATAAGGATTATAATGTGTGGAAGGAATGTTACTAATCATGAAGGAAGCATTTGTATCAACATTAGCCATGGAGTGTGGAGTCCCCTGCATAGATCATTGTTTGCATATAGGAGAGTTAGAAATTTCTTTAATTATTGGATGAGCCTAGGATATAAGGTCTAGGAATAGCTATGTATCCCATTGAGATGAGAATAAACCCACAACTAGTTTTAGAATAGAGGTTTGGTGGGAGACCAGCACCAAGAATCATGTTCTGATAAAGAAAAGATTGAAATTTTATGCCATTTTACTTCATGTAAAAGGGTTGTGAACCATGCGGTTTAACATCATGTGGTAAGTAAATTGTCCTATAGTTTAATGTCTTGTGACTAGGATGATATTATGTAGTTTATAGTCTTATATCTTGGACTATGGTGTCTTTCACTTTAGGTTATAATACAAAGACCACATGTTGTTCCTTTTATAGTCTTTCATCCAGGAAAAATGTCATGAAGTTTTTCATCATGCGACAAGGATTATATGTGTAATTTAAGTTCATGAATATAGGATCATGATTCCATACTGTTTAACATCGTGAAATAAATACTTAAGATTTGGATTTATCAAAAAAATTATTTCTTGAGAAATCTTGTAATGGAAGGGTCTGAAACAAGCTATCCATCCATTAAGATTGAGTAATAAGCTCCACTAGAGTGGAATTTGTATATGGAATAAGGTACCTCCCACTTTGGATTAGACTTTGGAGGTTTTTTCCCTGGTATCACTGGAGTTCTAAGGGCCAATACTATCTCTCCTTGGAGGAACAAATAGAGGTTTAATTTCTTGTTAAAAACTCATGATATCTGATTTTGATAAACCTACAAGTGATGTAAGGTATGTAATATTTTCTCATCGAGTAACTAAAAATAATCCAACCATTTTTGGGATTTCTCATATATGGAAAATTGACCGTAGATGGAAACAAAAATAGAGGGTAATTAGACTTCAAAGGGGAGGACTGATTCAGTTATGTATACCAATGAATATGGGGTTTCCCATTTGGCGGTGCATGTTGTATTCCAGTAAGACCACATGTAATAAAAGATCTAGTCAGGATAATATTTTTTATCTTTATCCTCCATCTTCTAGATTATTTTTGATAGGGTCTTATTGAAGGCCTTTATATTTCCATTTTCTACTACATGATAGTGAGACTAATGGTTAGATTTTATATTATAATATTGATATAGCTTCTCCAACTTAGTTGAATAGAAATTGGTATCGTTGTCAATCATTATTGTTTAAGGGACACCAAATTTGGTAACAATGTTGGATTTCATGAAGATGACAATGATTTTGGTCCCAAATTCTTTGATGGGAATTGCCTCATCCCATTTGGAGAAGAAGTTGATAATAGCGAGAAAGTATTTGAATTCTTTGAACATAGCTTGAGGATATGACCCTCTAAAATCCATTCTTCATATGGAAAATGGATAGAAGTATTTGGTTGTTTGTAGAAACTTCGTAGGTTTATTGTTGAAGTTGGCATTCACTTGATAGGAATATCATTTTTTTTATGAATTTTGTGCAACCCCACATCATTGAAGTAAAGAAATATCAAAGCCTTCAAATCTAATTAGAAATCCTGAACCCTATCTAGTGGTAACCTTAGGCTCTAGTAAGAACTTATTTAATAAAAACAACTATATCTTATCAGTCAATGCACCCAAAAATAATTCCATCATAGCCTTATTTATAGAGGAATTTATATTGATTTGGTCCATCATAAAGAGTAATGTTTTATCACTTGCTGCCGGGTTTCATCTTTACCATATGTTTTTGATGAGAGCACTCAATTTTTAGGGAAATCCACAATGGGTATCGTCTATCTAGATGTTAGACCATATGGTTTAGATATATAATTAACCTAGTTAAATTATTCCATGTTGACATGACAAAAATGTGAGACCGTTTTGCAGTACACAATGTTGATTACTATTTCATCTTGATCAGGATCTTCTAAAGACGTGGTTTCATTTTCCAACGCATCTGCCTAGGAATTTTGTGATCATGTGAAATTTTTCAATGTCAATTTTGAGGGGAATTCTTCAATTAGTCCCCAGATATAGTTAATTAGAGGGATTGGATCCTATTTTTTGAATTCATAATCATCATTTATCTTCTTGATCACTAAATCTTAGTCATCTTTTACTTCCAATTGGTCTACTAGAATTTGAAGTTCCAATTCTAGCCTTATGATGAGGTCTTGATACTTTGACTCATTGTTTGTATAGGATTATGACAACCTGAAGGAGTAAGGAAATACTTCCTATGTGGGATAGATGATCATGACTACTAACCTGACTTTGTTGAGCTTGGGGTATTTTATTATATTCCCTAGTGGGATTATGGATGTGTTGTCAAAATATATTTCCTATGTTTGGGGGCCATATTGAATAGATAATATCTCTTCATCAGGCAATTTGGTATTCAACAATGTTGTTTCTACATATGAATATTTTATAAGAAGCCTGCCAAATCCTTTCCTTTTATTGATTTATGAGGTGCAAATTGTATGTCAAACTACTGTAAGATAACTACCAAGAATGAAAAATATCCAATCAACATAGGATTACTGAGGATATATTTGAGTGGGTTGTTGTGAGTGACCAAATGGACCCCATGGTGCTGTAGATAGTGACTCATATTATGAACCATGATGATTACCACCATCCAACTCTTCTTGATATAGGAATATTGAGTATTGGTATCAGGCATAGTTTTATCGAGATAATAAAGTATGTTTTCATTTCTAGTATCATTCTATTATGTGAGGAAATCACCTAGTGATCATTCCAGGGATTTCACATAAAAAATGAGTGGATTACCCTCAATAGGTGGAATTAACACTGGTGGGATAAAGCGATATTTCTTGAGACTATCAAATTTTTCCTGACATTCATCATTCCACTAGTATATAACCCCTCTTTTCATTAACCTGGTGAAGGGAAAAAACTTTCCTACAAGGTTTGTTATAAATAACTGAATATGGGAAAGGTGTCCTTGTAATACTCTCAAATTTTGGAAGTTTTGATGAGGTGACATACTAAGGATTCCTTTTTTCTTCTCAAGAACAACTTAAATGCCATTATATCATGCTACCAAGCTAAGAATACTTTCCAAGGTAACTCTGAAATAACACTACAAGGGTTTAATCTTTAGGATATACTATCATAGTTTGTTGAATATGGAATAAATATCATCCAAGTGGTCAAAAAATTCCTAAGAATTAACCAACAGACATCCAAAATAGAATTTGATAGATTTCCCTAGGAAATGTTTGAAGATGCAACACTTGGCATGTTGGTATGTAGAAGCAATATTATTTAGGCCAAAGAGAATTTCATGATAGAAAAATACACTCTGGGGGCCTTGAAGGTGGTGGATTATTCATCTTCTAAGATCATTCATATTTTATTATACCCTGAATAGTCATCCATGAAGGAAAGGGTCTGATATCCGACCCTAATTTTACCATTTATCTACTTTATCAGGATGATTTTGGATATCCATTTCAAATACTGGACTTACCAAATGAAATAAGTCTTGATAATATAGTCAACTTCATCCTTAATTTTGGCAGCGTGAGTCAGGTGTGTCCTTCTAGCTTCCTGTTTGTAACCTAAGTAGTTTTTTTTGGAAATCCAAGGTGGTGAGTGACCACCTTAGGATCAATTCTTGGAATATCTATATAATTCCAAACAAACATATCCCAATATTTCTTTACCAAGGAGGTGTATACCACTTTTTTATTTGGAAGACATAGCCATGATGATCATTGTAGGTGGAGGGTCCTCAAATAAACCTATATTTATTTGTCTGAGTTCATCGAAGGTGGTAGAGACACATTCCTCAAATGATGGGGGGGGGGGCATCCTTTAGGTCCTCTATGTCTTACTCCTTCTCTTCCTCTTCTTATTACTATTCCTATGACTATTATTATTCCTTCTCATCTTTACTCTTAGGGAGAGTATGTGATGAATGAAAGTTAGGAGAAGAGTCAAAATTCTGACATATGGAAGATGAAACAACTTCCTCCCAACCAACCAAAAATGTGGGGTTTCTATGAAGTTGTGGAGGGAAGAAGAAGGGCATAAGGGTATCTTCACTCTCCCCTAGTGACATAACTACCTCTTCTAATTTAGATGATGAGGTAGAGATCTATTTATGATTAAGGGATGGAATGAGGTATTTTTTATCCAAGATTTTACCACTATCCAAAGTATCAATGACCTTTTCAATAATGTTGGGTATAGTCATAATGGTTGATATCTTGAAGGTTGTTGAATATGCACCCAAATCTGATCCCATATCTTCGATATTATTTATGTTCAACATGTGTTATTCCCTGATCCATTTTAAGGGATTGACCAAGGTTATTTCCAGACCATTTAAGGTAGTGACTTGAGTGAAACCATTAGTCATGGGTTGTTGCTCTTCACTCTGGTAGAATCCCACATCAATATATTTTGATTCATAGGATTTTAATGGGTCTTTATCAGTATATAATTACCAAATTTTTCTATTAAGTTAATATTTTAGGCATTGGAGATATCGTGAGGGGAATTCCGTATGTTGATGCAATAAGGCCTTCCTATAAGAATGTTGAAAGCCATATCTTGCTGAACAATAAGAATTTATGAGTCAGATACGGGGTCCCCAAACTAATCCTTGGGCTTGATCATACCTAGAGGATTTTTCTCGCTTTTATCTTAACCCTGTAGAGTTAGAGTAAAGGGGACAAAATGGGACTCATTATAATCCTGTCGAAGAAGTGTTCAGACTAGAATGGGGTTGATTCTTGAGCCATTATCATTGAAGGTCCACGGAATATCAGTGTCATTTATCCTTTCAGACACATGAAAGGGTCTGAAGTTCCCCTGTATGAAAGAAATTTTGTCTTGTTCTTTGAATGAAATGATCATTTGAAATTATTTAGGATAAATATTAGCATGATATGTTTTAGTAGTGGAAAATTTAGCTTTAAACTACTAAGGTAATATAAGATCCTTTATGATCACTTCACAGAGGTCTTTCAATAGTCTTAGAGAATACATGATTGAAAACTTGGATAGAATTAGGGTTAATTGATTTAGAATGTTATATTTCTGTGCAAAATATTTGTGCTTCCAAGCTTGAAGATTATTTATCATATGTGATTTAGGATCTGAATCACTTGATATAGGAAGGTTGGATCTTAGAACATGAGTTGAAGGCGCTCTTATCCTCAGGTGGTTAGGATGAATATGTTTTACTACTTGCCGACGTCGATTGGATAATTTATTCTCCTCTAATATATATTATAAGATGACCAGTCTAGGGAGAACCCTAACATATGTGGTGGATCTTTTTTTCTCCTACTAGGCCCACTGGTGGGATCTACCTTGTGTTTTAGCTGCATAGACAACCTGAGTATGGAATTGGCCAAAATATTGAGTTCTACCATGACTACAACTTCCCCAGTATCCTCAACCACTATGGAGTCTTCCTCTAGTTCCACAATTGTGTGATAGAAAATCGAGTTCATATCCATGCACATCATTAAATAATGGATCAATTAAGAAAATTACATTAATGAAACTAAATATTAACTTATCATCTGAATGAGAACTCCATCTAGAAGGTCAAAACTTGTGATATCATTTTTGGGGTGGGGCATACGGATTATGGGTTAGAAAAATAAAATTTGTGAGAGTTAGGGTTGGATTTGAAATCTCTATAGGCTCATTTTCATGTACTTTAATTTTAATTCTCTGATTGTTATGCTTCTCAGAGGTCCAATTTTTGGAGGATCGTGGTGCAAAAGTGGTTGGTTGTGCTACATAATGGGAAACCAGGGGAACATGTGGTTGATTCAGATACTCTTTTAGGATAGTATGAGTTTGAATTATTTTATTCTGGATCATCCAATCATTTAACTTCTACCTATATTTTCTATAAACTTATTGCTATTAACTCTGTTCCTTTGTATTGGCGGTGGAAATACATGCCCCATGGGCATGTGGTTTTCCCAACTTCACCAACACAGAGTCCAATTTTTTTAAGTTTTATTTGAAAATAGAGAATCCCAGGATAGTGTTCCCCAAAGTCCGATGATAAGGGAAATAATTTTAGAGATCATTGAGACCAGCCTAATCAGGTCTCTTGGGATTTTGAAACTTGAGAAAGTTGTTTTCCAAAGCTACGATGAGGTAGCCAGGAACTTGGTTATCTTAGAATGAATAAAAATTATTTTTATCTCCTCAAAATTGCTTATACTCTACTAATTTAACTCATCCTAATGAGGTGGTAATTTTTATTGATTATTGGGAGGGCGTTCCACATGATATAGTGTAGGATTTGGAGTTGGAGTTGGTGAATGGGTTTGCTTAAGTTTGAAAATGGTAGCCTCTCATTTCCCAATCTTATTCCATTGTATTAGTGAAATTACTCATGAATTGTATCGGTTCACAAGATGAAATTCTATAATTTTTGAGAAACCACGATGGGATCCTGAAACCCACCTGTATATTTTACGGGGAAGATTACTTTATTGAACTCATTATGAAGATTCTCTATAAAGATGAAAAACAAATCCTCTTGGGGAAGATGCAGGTTTAGAGAGTTGGTTAAGCCCTTCCACCTATAAATGAAATTTGAGACTCTATCATTATCCCTCTATTTTCAGTTTGAGAGGTCGAGGACTTTTGTATTTTATAGAGTTGATTTGAATTGAAAGAGAAACTACAGATAGAGGTCTTCTCATCCTATGATTGACTGAGCTTAAAAAATGGTGTACCATATGAAGGCTAGCCCATGTAGTGTCTGCATGAAGAATCTAAGTTTCACTACTTCTTTTTGTATAGGGGTTCCTATCATGAGGTCATGGAGGGATATGAAATACATAAAATGTTTTCCTATGTCCCCCAATCCATTGAAAAGTTGAAATGTAGGGTTATTAAATTTTGAGGGGGATGGGTTGGATCAAACCATTCTGGGTAAGGCATCCTTTACTGTTCTATTAGTGCACTCCATTATTCCATAGCTTCCAATTGAGCTATAAATGACTCAATAGTATTTATAAGACATTGAGGGATGTTTGGTTGAACAATATATTTAATAGGGGTAACAACAGGTAGGGCCATGTATGATGGCTCTGCTCTTGCTCGTGGTGGGTAACCTATAGGGGATGGTCCATGAGGATGTATCTGACCTAACCCAGGTTGTGTACCCAAGGGAAGGAACTCCTGATATCTTGATTTCTTGGGGTCTAAATATACTAGTTTTCAATACCCCAAATTGTGTGGATTTTCTATATCCATTTCAACTGATTAGCTAAACCCTCTTTGTTGAAGTGCATCAGTAATGAGCATAGGGTGAGGATTTTCTTATGGAATATATTCTATAGGGACGGTTTCATAGAGTAGTTCTGTATTGAGTATTATCAACTCCTTCTTCTCTTCCTCCTACTGAGAAAATATTTCCTCAAGTGTGTGGAGTTAAACCTCTTTGCGATGTTGATGAGGTACAACCACATATTTACCCTTTTCTTTGGTAGATGCTCATCGAGGAGGTAATAGTGCAGTAGTTGAGGGAATCCAAAAATTCACTGAGAGCCTCTAGTTTTAGGTACACACACCTTCTTTATTCATTTTTGTGTGGATAATATTATGAATAGAAACCTCCTCCTCCTCCTCTGTATCAACCTCATGTTTTGTGGAATCTATAGGGGTGGTTTTAATGATGTTCAATGACATGTAATTCATTTTAGGAATTTTTTTATTATCCCGGAGAGATTTAATTTATTTTTGCTCAGTATGAGGGGTTTTCCCCTCCTTCACTGGTCCTCTTGGAATAAATTGGAGAATAATGATCCAAAGGGAATATATGGATTTTTTTTCATGCATGTTCCAAGTGAGGATACCGAGTCATAATATAGGATGAGTTGGGAAGATCCATTTTTTTTGGAATTCCTCCTAATCAGGAGAAGTATGACTTCCATTGAGGATGATGTTGAGGTAAAAAAGCCCCCAGCCTTATAGGATGGTTCTGTTCTTGTTCCCGTTGTACAACATTTCGATCTTGGTTTGTCAAATTCGAAGGTTCTGTTAGAAAAAACCTCAGACCAGTAGGATGTAGTTAATCCCAGATTACTGTGGCTATTACTTCTACGAATAGTAACTTAATTTTACAGAGCTTTGTTTGAACCTGGGCTGGGTGCATTGTATGATTCATACATGATCCATATGCTTCCAAATATATTGATGGTGCACGGTTATTGGCTTCCCTTAAGTGGGAGGCATGCTCAATATTCTCAGTTGATTGATGCAGGAGTATTTTGATGGCTCACTCTGTTTTGGACCTAAGCCTTCAAAAGTCGTTTAGAGCCAGGTTTTTCTAAGCATGACATCTATTGTGAATACATCCTATTTGTTGAAGTCATCTAGAGGCTACAACATTGTAAGATGTCTCCTTTGGTGGGACTTTCTTATCCAGGAATAAGGTTAAATGAAATGCTCCCTATTGAACACATCCTCTGATATTAACACCAGATTGGGAATCAGTGACCACCTGATGTAAATCTTCTAGTGAATTGAGACATTCATCTTGAAGGGATCATTACTATTTTCCCAATTTCAATTTTCATGCATCTAAGAGTACCGCTAGGTCAATTTGATGGTGTATCCCTTCTATTTCCTTAATTTGGGTTAGATATTCTTCATAAGGTACTAATTTTAAGTTTAGGTCAATAAGAGTAGTCCATATATTTAAGTGGATGTCTTACACAAAATCTTCTGAAAATTTCCTAGGAATGATATATTGGGGAGTGGATAAAGGCTTGAACATGACTGATATATTGTCTTTATCCAAATATCTCTTCATGAATAGTATTTATTATTCGTCTTTTACAAGAGGCTTCTCAACATTTTTTGACCAAAGTCTAAACACTACCAAAAAACTGGCCTTTAACAGTGCTAGAAATGGCCTTTATCAGTGTTACAAAATCACTAACTACATGAGGGAGGTTAAAAGACCCGGTCATTTATCAAAACTTTTAAAGGTGATGATAAAGGGCTATACTATAGTGTGCTGTAACAACACATTGCAGCACCACTACACTGTGCTGTAAAAAAACATCACAACACCAAAAAAACACTAAATATTAACAAAAATAAGTACCAATACATGATTTAAATGAAATTAAATTTACAATACAAATATAAGAAAAACCACTATATTATAGACATTTCAAATATTGATTTATACAATTACATAAATACAAATTATTACAGTAATTAAAAAACATCAATGTTCCTTTATTTTTTAATCTTTACCTGAATCATGTAATTGCTGAAAAAACCACCCCTAATCGAGAAAAATAATGCACCTGTATATGAAAACAATTCCAATGATAGTAATAATACAAAGAAATAAATTAACAGAAAGTGTTAATTTTTCTGAAATTGATATTAATTTTAAATAAAAAGACGCAGTTAGAGTCATACCAGTCACACTGTGCATTATATTGAGGTGAGGCTGATTCCAACATATCTCAAATAACTTATGGATCATTTTTGTAAATTATCAAAACAATATGAATGTGTTTACTTAGTTTTGAGTATGTTTTTTGTATTTTTTACTAAAATGTTATTTTAAACTGGGAACATGCACTTTTGACTCATTCTGATCACATAGTGCATCAGTTTGATATGAAATAGATTCTTACATGTCACTAATGACTTATGAATCATTTCCATAAATTATCAAAAAAATATGAGCGTGTTTGATATGTTTTTAGTGAGTGACACTTTTTGAACTAAAATGTCGATTTTAAACTGATAGCAGACACTTTGAGTCATACCGGGAACATTATGAACTAGATTGAGGTATGACTAATTCCTACATGTAAAAACTAACTTTTGGATCATTTTTATAAAATATCAAAACAATATTAATGTGTTTGCTCAGTTTTGAGTAGGGTACTTGTCATTTTTACTAAAATTGATGACAATTTTAAAACAAATGACACGCTTTGAGTCATTTCGGTCACACCATATGTGAGATTGAGGTGATACTGATTCCTACACATCCAAAATGATTTATTAATCATTTTCCTAAAATTTCAAAACAATATGAATATTTTTTTGTAGTTTTTAGTACGCCACATATCTTTTTTACTAAAATGTCATTTTAAAATTGAAAGATACAATTTGACTGATACCGACCACATTGTGTATCAGATTTAGGTTCAACTAATTCCTACATATCAAAAATGACTTATGGATCATTTTTACTAAAGTATTTAATCAATTTGAATGAATTTTCTTGGTTTTGAGTAGGTTAGTTTGCATTTTTACTAAAATTGATGACAATTTTAAATAAAAAGACACACTTTGAGTCATACCGGTCACACCGTGCAACAGATTGAGGTGAAAATAATTCATACATGCCCCAAATGACTTATAGATCATTATACTAATGTTTTAAAACAATACTAATATTTTTTCTCAGTTTTGAGTACGTCACTTTTCTTTTTTACTAAAATGTCATTTAAAAATTGAAACACGTACTTTGACTCATACAGATCACATTATGTATTAGATTGAGCTGTGGATGATTCTTATACATCATAAATGACTTATGGATCATTTTCTTAAAGTATTCAAACAATGCGAATGCCTTTTTACGGTTTTGAGTAGGTCAATTGGCCTTTTTACTAAAATTTATGTTAATTTTAAATAAAAACACACATTTGGAGTCATAATGGTCACACCATGTATCAGATTTAAGTGCGATTGATTTCATGCACGTCTCAAATCACTTATGGATCATTATCCTAAAGTATCAAAACAATCTATTTTTTTTTTGGTTTTGAGTATGACACTTATCTTTTTTACTAAAATTTCATTTTTAGCTTAAAACATGTACTTTGACTCATAAAGATCACATCATGTATCTGTTGAATGTGAGAATGATCCCTACACATCACAAATGATTTATGTACCATTTTTCTAAATTACCAAAAAAATCCAAGTGAGTTTGCTCAATTTTTAGTGAGTGAGACTTTTTAAAGTCAAATTTCAATTTTAAACTAATAAAGAACAAATTAAGTCATATTGAGCTCATCATGTATAAGATTGAGGTGAGTCCAATTCTTACATGTCACAAATGACTTATAGATCATTTTGTGAAATTATCAAAACAATATGAATATCTTAGATCAATTTTGAGTATGTCAGTTGTCTTTTTTACTAAAATTAATTTCAATTTAAGATATAAATAAGTAATCGGAGTCATACGGGTCACATCATATGTCAGATTGAGGTATGAATGATTTCTACACATCCCAAAGTCTAAAAAAAAATCCAAACTATCACTGTTAACACAATTTTCATTGAATTTATTTATTGAACTACCAGAACTGTATGAGAAGCTTCGAACAAACCACATCAACTCAAAAAAAAGAACCCACCTATATAAGAAAACAATTTTTATGAGTAATACTAAAATGAAAAAAATTTAACATAAATATTAAATTATACATTAATTCTATGGACAATTATTTTACTATGTAAACATTAAGATTACCTACGTGATTGATCATTTTATAAAACTTGAAGGAAAGGGATAAATGTCAACACTATAGGGGTGAAAGGTTTTGAGGTAGAATAAGTTTGTAGAATTTTGGGTACAGAAAGGGATGAAATATGGAAAAAGAACCTTAAATTGAATAAAAGAATCCATTTGTATAAAAAATAATTATTATGTGAGTATTACTAAAAAAATAAATTAAATATAAATATGAAACAACAAATTAATTCTAGGGAAAATGATTTTACTATGAAAACATCAATATTACCTATGTAATTTAGTCAAGGTAGCATCATTTCTCTTCATGCAAAGTTAGTGGAGGTAACTAGAAAGAAATTGATAAATGTTCCACTGTAGGGGTGAAAATGTTTTGAGGGAGAAAAATCATAAAATTTGGATAGAGCAACCCAAATCAAAAAAACAATCCACCTGTATAAGAAAATAATTATTATGTGAGTAATACTAAAAATAAATAAATTAAACATAAATATGAAACAATATATTAGTTATATAGACAATGATTTTTCTGTGAAAACATCAACATTACCTTTGTAATTGAGTAGAGGTAGCATCATTTCTCTTCCTTCAAATGTAGTGGATATAACATGAAAGAAAGTGATAAATGCACCACTGTAGGGGTGAAAACGTTTTGAGAGAGAATAAGAATAAAATTTGGACATAACACCCAAACTCGAACAAAAGAATCAACCTGTATAAGAAAAAAATTATTGTTTGAGTAATAAAAAAAATAAATTAAACATAAATATGAAATAATACATTAATTCTATGGAAACTAATTTTATCGTGAAAACATCGTTTTTAACTCTCTAATTTTCATAGAGAGTGTCATTTTTCTTCCTGCAAAGGCAGTGGAGAGAACGTTAAAGAAAGTGATAAATGAAACACTGTAGGGGTTAAAAGGTTTTGAGGGAGAAAAAGAATGAGGTTTGGAAAGAAAAACCCAACTCGAACTAAATAATCCATCTATATAAGAATATAATTATTATGTGTGTAATAAAAAAAATAAAAAAAATCATAAATATGAAAAAATACATTAATTATATGGAAAATTATTTTACTATGAAAACATCCAGATTGCCTCTATAATTGAGTAGAGAAAAATTTGTTTCACTTCCTATAAAGGCATGACAGATGGACAAAAATCTTCTAAAATAAATAAAATCTATAAGAAATAATGGAAATTAAAATAGCATTTCATTATATAATTTTTTAGTAAAACAAATAAAGTATATAATAACATTACCTTTAAATCATTATAAAGGGTTTAATTTGTTATAGTTTTTTCTTCCATCAAGTGTTGAAGAAATTGTCTACATGAGTTGTCAATCATTTAATTTAGATTATGTAAATATATTAGAGAACATATGATATTATGAGGAAAAACATAATATATTAAAAAAATAATTTTACCTTCTCATCGAACCTTATTTTTTAAAGGTTTCAAGGATTTTGTTCCTCTATAGAGAATCCAAATCCCCTCTTTGTAGTCCTCTCTAATATACAAGACATTATCTATATTGGGGCTGACATAAAATAATTGTGATGACCCAATGAAAGGGTCATCCTCAATTGAATTTTCATATGACTCAACATTTTTTTAGTCTCCAGTAGGGATATTGACGAATTCTTGTTTGTTGGATCATAGTCATAAAATAATTTCATTTCTTATGATGCCATTATGAATGACTCATATTTTTCCACTTTCAAAATAAATTCAACTTCACAAGTCTATTTTCATCAACTTTCAATCTATTGATATTGTCAACCCATTTTCTATAGAAAATCAGCACTTGAAATGTTGTATAATCCAACTCATATATCTGTTTGTTAATTCCAAAATATGAAATATTTGTATAAATTGGATTTTTATCCTTGGAATTAGATATGTGCATTACTTTATCCACAAGACTAACACCACTATTTTGAATCATACTGAAGTCATCATGTTCTTTTGTATAGAATATATAATCATTGATTACAAAACTAGTGTAAGATAAAACCTTTGAATTCAGTCCTATGGATAGCCATTGAAGTTGTTCAACAATTAAATTTTTATTTTTAGATAACTCTTTGTAAATTTTATCTCTAAAACATCATATAAACTATTGATTATGTGTATTTGATATCCATACTTCAGCCCTTGATGGATTATAATCTCTAAGAATTTATTTGTGGGCTTCAATGTGTGGATAAACATCTTCACTATTATGTAATATGTAAAGATGTTCCTGATCTTAATCTGTCAAGGTAACTGTGATAACATATCTTCCAAAAATCCCTTTGCCCATAAGGCATTCACTGTGATGAGACTTTGGGAGACTAATGCTTTCAACATCTGATATCTAATCGGTACAAAATTAAATAGATTCTTCAATAATATATCGTTTTGCAATATAACATTCCAGATGAGTTCAATTATTGACATAACCTTTCAAAATATTCATATACCATTCAATGGGGTACATCTATTTATAATGTATTGGACCATATAGTTTAACCTCTTTGACCAGGTGAACCTTCATGTGGACCATTATAACAAAGAATGATGATGGGAAGAACAACTCTTATTCAAATAATATGGTTGCAATCTCCTTATTCATGTTGGGAAACATCATCAGGTCTATAACTTTACTGCATATGGATTTGAAAAAGAAGTAGATTCTAGTTAATGCATGTTATACTTTTTGAGGTAGAATGAAACAGAAAGCAACATACATTAAATCTTGCATCAAAACATGAAAGTCGTGTGATTTTAGTCCTTGAAACTTCAAACTAGTCATTAACATGAAACTATTGATATTTGATGAATATCCATGTGGAACTTTTACATTAGTAAGTAAAAGAAGAAATTTCAATTTTTACTATTTAGATAGAGTGTAAGCTACTGGAGGAAGACAATTCCTCCCTTTAACCTTCACCAATGCCAACACTTCCCTTATCCCCATTTCAATCATGTCCAAACTAGCCTTGATGCCATATTTCATTTTTTAGGAATATTTGGTAATATACCAATAACACTATCAAATACATATGTTTGACATACAAAAAATTCCATAATTTTAATTCAAAGAAAATGGATCTCTTCTACCCACCTTATTTTATAAGGTTTTTTGAAAATGGTTTACTGAAAACAATGTCAATATTTTTTACTTTTTTGTATAGTTGATCACCTATTACTTGAGGTGGTGTTGTACCTTGTTCTATATTTCCATCGAATACTATCATCCAGGATCGGTATTTATGCCGTTGAGGTAAAAATTTCCGATGTCTTAAAAACCAAGCCTTTAAGAAATGTTTCAACCTAACTGAGTATGTATTTTTTTCAAAAATTGGATACCCCAACATTACTTTAATTCCATCGCCTAATAAACTTTTATAAGAGGGTAATTCATTTATCATTCCTTACAACATGGACCTGAATGTGAATTATTCACTTCTATGAGAATCATATATTGTAACACCTGTATCCTAAATAGATTTCAGATCTTTAATCAATGGATCCAAATAGATAACAATATCATTACTGGGTTTCTTTGGTATAGATATTAGCAGAGACAAGATAATTTATTCTCACTTAATGCACAACCATGATGGAAAGTCATAATTTACCAACAAGATTTTCCATGTATTTTGAGTACTAATCTATACACTAAAATTTTTTATTCTGTATGTAGATAATTAAAGATGAAATTTTCTCATCTCATATCAAAATTCAAAAAACCTGTAATAAATTTAATTCCATTGAGGAGAATTTTTTAGATGATGTAGGTTTCCATCTTTAATTCATGTATCTGCATGCCATGTTAATTGTCTCTCAGTTTCCTAATATCCATATATTCTTCTAAACTGTGGAATGATAGGAAAGTTCCATACAGATTTCTAATTACTTGATTCATTTTTCTTGTGTCGATCTTCTTCACACATACAAAATTTTATGAGTGATTCACCATCCTTGTGAAATAATATTCAATCATTTTGACAAGAATGTATTTTTTAGAAATCTTTCCCATTGAATGTAACATTCATTTAACATCATCTGTTCGACATGGTAGTTAATTTTCTTGTGAAAGTATATCTTTTAGAAGACCAAGTAGATCTGTAAATATAGTGTCACTCCATCTACTACTAAATTTCAAATTATATAACTTCAATAATGTTTAAAAT
Source organism: Viscum album (assembly GCA_963277665.1). Lineage (NCBI taxonomy): Eukaryota > Viridiplantae > Streptophyta > Magnoliopsida > Santalales > Viscaceae > Viscum > Viscum album. The sequence goes on along the minus strand of OY728138.1, from coordinate 1,041,605,053 downwards.
ATTTCGTATTTAGTAAAACCGGTATAAAACAGTTTATTGGAATAACTATTTAACTCCTTAAAAAAACTTTGGAGAATCGAAAAGGGCATATTCAATTTCCATTTACATTTCTTCCATGAAATATCTATCATATTTTACAAAGGTATTCATATCAAATGATTCATTAACCATATTATTATCCCAATTGATGTCCACATTCAGTTTTACCTATATTTTGTCCAAAATTTATAGCTTTGATCTATTCTGTGACAAATCAAATGATCTTACAACTCTTTTGGACTAATTATTCTTGAATAAAAACAATGTAAACATGGAAAGAGGAGTTTATAAGGGTCATCTACATTCTCTCTTTCAAACTTTATGAACTCCTTTACTCAATGTTCATATTAATTTTTCAATAGATTAACATGCATCCATTTTCAGTTCATATCCATCCTATTTCGTTCATAAATGATTAATTTTATACAATATTTAAATATATACAAATAATATATTCATTATCAAAAGTGAAAGTTATAGACTATTCTAATAAAGGAAACTCAATATTTGATTACTTCAAAGAATTTCAGTATGTTGAAGAAAATGGGTAATTTAATTTAAGAAAATAATTAATCCACATAAAATATTTCTTTAATCCCCTAAACAAATGAAAATATAATATAGTCAATTAAGGAGTAATAATAAAATCAAATATGATAAATAATAAAACCTCAATAAATCAACTATAATATATAAAAATGTATTGGAACAAGTGATGTAACAATCTAAAGAATTATTACATTTAAAATTAATGGTATATAAATATTTGAAAAAATATCAAGCCTCTTGGTATGTCATATCACCACATAGACCCATCCTAAGGAAATTCAAGGTATTCTAACTAGATGTAAATGTAGTATTTACTAATGGATTACATTAATATGAATTTTACATAAAAAAAATAGATAGTTTTCTCATTCTTTAATATGAGAATAATGTTTATAAATTGAAAAAGGTGATGTTTGAATTGAAACAAGAACTAAGAGCTTGGTATTGAATGTTAGTTGAATTATTAAAGAAACTTTAATTTAAAAAATGAGGAATTGATCATAATCATTACATAAAAAATAATTTTATGGATATATTGAAAGTGTTTATCAATGTGGATGACATAATATTTAGAGGTCCAAGAGATAAAAAATGGTAATAATATTCTACATTAACAATGACCTTTGTTTAAATATTGATGATTAGTGAGTTGAAATTTTTCTTAGTTTTTAGGAGACTCATGTAATTCATAGGATATTTATTTCCCAATACATTTTTGTGAGGGAAATATTTTATAGATTTCAAAAGGAAGATTAAAAAACCATGTTGATACCTATATAAAATTGATTTAAATTTTCAATTATTGTGGATGAAATGTCAATATATATCATGGACTCTTGGAGAATCGTTATATACCAACTTTTTTGATAGTAAAAAGATTTGAAATACTATTTTATACATTTCATATAGCTTGGTATAAAAATGATTCCATGTAAATCCACTTGTTATTAGTTAAATAAATACTCAAAAGGGGGAGAAATTCTTGAAAATATTCATTTATGAGAAAGAAATTATTATGTCTTATAGTGGTATATAAGTATCATAAAAGTGGAATTTCTTGAATGGGGTAGTATAAAAAGGATATTTATTTAAATTACTGTGAGAGTGGGAGTAGGATGATGATGAAAAATTATAATGTAGTTGGAAAATAGTACATAGTATCAAGGTATAATATTTCATATATTATTATTAAAAGGATTTATAAATAATGCAAGATTAATCTAAAGAGTGAGAAAAAGGAAATAGATTTTTTTAAAAGTGTAGAGACATAGTAAGTTGGATTATTGAGAAAATATACAACACATTCAATAATAGATATAGTTTCTAAAAAAACCCCAAGAAAACCATATATCAAACACCCGATATGGCCCATGATAGTGTCCAATGGGAATTATCGATCACCCTCCAGATGGAAACAAGCACCAAGGAATGAATAACAACATAGTAGGAATGTTTTGGCACAAAAAATTAATAAAACTAGTAGAAAGAAAATTTAAGTAAAAACTGCCATGATACATCCATACATTGGATTCCCACACCAACCTAGATAAGTAGTAAAAGAAGATATGAATCAGTATAATATAAAAGAAATCCCTTAACCTACGTTTAACTCCCTCACACACAAATTCCTCAGTTTCAATTTCTAAAATTTCACATTTGTGGAATACCATTTATAAAATAAAGAATGAAAAATATGTATGATAGTTTTGGGCAATTAATTTAGGAAATGTAAAAAAATAAAACAACCAACTAAACTCCATGTGTCACCATCGAGTCCATAAAAAATAAACTCTCCATGATCAGTCAAGAGTTGAATCAAAATTGGATACTTAAAAAATTAGAAGGTCTTCCTTGCTAGTCTACAATCACTGAACCAAAAATAACAACATCATCAAAGAAGAAATCAAAAATGAAACCCAAAATATAGAAAGAAAATCGAATGGCCTACCTCGCTAGGTTGAGGAAAATCCAAAACACACTTTGAAAACCCTAACTTCAATCAAACAATAGATGTCAGATGAGATGTTTGAGATGTATTCAAGTCTTGTAATTATAGGTTTGATTAACCGAGGAGGAGTGCTGACAACGGGTGACTTCTGGAGAAAAATTCTGATATCGCAATAGTTTTGCAAATGGTTATGGTTTTTAATTAGATTGGGACACTTTTATCAGTGCTTACAAATTAGAACTGATAAAGATAGGTATTTATCAGTGTTAAAAAAGTACTAACAAAATCAATCTTTATCAGTGCTAAAATTATAGCACTGATAAAGCCTCATCTTTATCAGTGTGAAAAAAGCGTTGATATAATTTCTTTAATCAGTGATTGTTACCTAATCACTGATAAAAGTTTTATAATTATAGTTATAAATAATTTTTTTAAATATTTATATATACTTAAAAAATATATATAAATATAAATATAGTAAATATATTCCTTATAAAATTTATTTATTATAAATTTATAATAATTTATTTATAATTATAGAAATAATTTTAAAAATAATATTTCTATCATTATATATATTTATTTAACTATAAATATAAATATTTCATAAATATATATAAATATAGTAAATAAGTTCATTATTTAATTAAATTTATTATAATTCTAATAAATATTTAAGTATATATAATTATTTATTTATAATTAAATAAATTCTTTAAAAAAATATTTATTTATTTATAATTATAAATATATAATTGTATAAATATAATAAATGTACATTTATAAATATATTTAGTTATAAATATTTTTGTACAAATATTTTTTTAACATTATTAATGAATATCTATTTTTAAGTGCATGCATATATGTTTAAAATTAGTGAAATTATATAAATTAAGAATAAATACACTTTAACAATATTGAAAAAATGGATAATTTTTATATGTGTGCATTGTATATAAAAATTCACTAATTACATATATGTGAAATTAATATAACACATAGTTGATCTACGTTAGATCGAAAAATCCAACCACATTCAATTATATGTTGAGTACTATGTAATTAGTCAATATTTTTAATTAATATTAATTTTTAATTATAAACTAATATTTAATAAATATATGACTATTTATTGTAAATCAAATATATTTTTAATATATAAATCATATTTATATACATTAATATATATCTTTATATTTAATATATACAATTTAATAACATTAATTATCATAATTATCTCATTAATAAAATGTCTAATATTTAATAATTTATAATCAATTTATTCGTTTTTATCAATAATTATTTAATTAATAAAACTTTTTATATTTTTTTTGGAAACTCATTTTTTATTTTTTTATTTAATTATTTCATTTTATTTATTCGGACCTTTATCAATGCTAAAAAAGCACCAATGAAAGAAATTTATATTAGAGTTAAAAATAAAGTGCTGATCAAAGGTACCCTTTATCAGTACTAAAAATAAAGTACTGATAAATGATACCCTTTATCAGCCCAAAAAATAAAGTGCTAATAAATGTTTCCTTTATTAGCTCTAAAAAATGCTGATAAAAAGTTAAATTTATCAGCGCTAATAAATATGCCATTTATCAGTGGTTTTTTCTAGTGATGATAAATACTAGTGCCGTTAAACACGGGTTTTATAGTAGTGTAATTTTCCTATTACTTTATTGTGAATAGTGACAAGGGCATATATTTCCTCTATCACATTGGAAGGAAAGCGATCCAAGTGTGGTTTGGAGAATGACCGTTTCCTTAGGCTATCTTCTAGTTTTGAAAGGATGTCACTTGTTAATGATGAGGAATCATGCCTGATTGAACTCTTTTTCCCAAGTGACTCTCGATATGGGGGCTTCTCATAATTAATTTGGTAAAGGGAGGAAATTCTTCACAAAGTATATTTTCACTGCTAGGATGAACTTCATAAGCAATTCCATCATTGATAGGACTACCATTACAAATTTATGTCTAACTGCAATGAGAAATACTATAGTGTATACGCTAGGGAGGACCTTTAGGGTGGATGATATCGAGGAAAAGACCTCCACTCTATTTTTTATTTTGGACACATGGAGGGTTTCTATAACACTCATCATGATATGGGCTCTCATGATTGATTAGATTCTAGACATGAAGTTAGCCTTCATGGATAGAATCTGGAGGAGAACCTCCAAAACTCCAGAATAATGGTTGTTGGGAAGAACTTATCAATTAAAAGTAAGAATTCCATAATTTATTAACGTTGGAGTAAGATCCGAAGCTAACATAGATAAACATACTAGGGCTTCAAGAACTCTGAAATTAAGTAGTGTGAGATTGTATATAGGCTCTTAATTTTCCAATATCATTTGGTGAGGCTTCTTTTTGGATGCTCTATTACTAGAAACTCATGACTTTTTCTAAAGAAAATGACTTTCATATATGTAATCTTGTTTGATCAGCTCCCATGTTTTTAGAATTTATTATATATTTCTAGAATTTTGGTAAGGATATGTGCCTTCCCTGGAGTGGACACTAGGATAGACCTATAAAATCCACTTGGAATGGGGGTATGGAATGGATCCGGTTGTCCATATATCATGGGGTTTTCCCCACAAATCTCCTAGATGGGGGCAAGGATATATGTATATTTTGAAGTGAAACTCATGCTGTGTTGACGAGTCATCCCAATTGTGGGGGTGAAGTTGTATGTCCACCCCTCAACCACTACCATTTCCCTTATTATATCATTATATGTTTATAGGATTTGGGTATGAATTTTTTTCTGTCCTTTCACCATTGACAAGATGTGCTGAGTGAATTTATTGGAAGAAATGGGGATATATACCCATTCCATGGATGGAGTATGGTTATGGGACTAAACCTATGCTTCATTTCCTATTCCCTGTTATCTAGTCGCTTCCCTTTATGGGTTTTCTTGAGTGCCTGGGTTTGGGTGACATGGGCTGAAATCATGAGGAAAACACCCTCATAATGCTGAGGGTTTATTGCCGTGTGGTGTTAGAAGTGGAAGTTGTTGGAAGGATCCCCTCAATGGGACCCCTGTGCTACAGGGATTAGGTCATTAGTAATCTTTTTATATCCCCCCTAAGACAAGGGAGGAACTTTTTTTTGAGTGGATGGTTGGGGGGGATTCATGAGCTAGAGGTATTTTTGAGAGGCCTCCACGTTTGGGGTTGAACTATTTAGTTGGTATTCTCAAACCAGGGCATTTGAGACCTGACGTTGAAGATGTTGTGTTGAAGATGGTGTCCTCTATTTTGAAAATGACCCAACCATTTTAGTAGTTGATGTGTATGTTTGAAACATCATGAAGGACTCCATTTTAGCCAAAGGGTGTTCTGGTTGAATGGTCCAAGATACACATGACGAACACAAACAAGAAAAACCAATGAAAGTAGTATCTCAATAAATGAACGCATGCATAATCAATTTTTTTGGATCCATTTTTGGACGTATTTCATCTTGTGAGAGTATGAAATGGTCTTTAAATGTGGTTTATATAGTAATTTTGGATAAGGATTCATGTTGGGTTCACTATTTTGGTTTCTGATGAAAAATTAGTGAACTAAATGTTGATTGTGATGGGTTTAATTAAGTACAATAATTTTTTCAAAGTTCACTATTTTCAGTAGGCTTCAAATAGGTTTTGTTTGTAGATAAAGAAACACCCAATGATTCTATTTTTCAATACATTTCATGAACTTAATTTCTAATGGAAGGTGGTTATTGGTAAATGTCTCCAATGAATCTTAGAGACTCACATTGGTCAAGAGGTTGAGAGGTTGATCTCATCACACCCTTTTGGGGGGAATTATTTTCTACCCCAAGACTCTCTTATATATTTAAGACATATTCATGAACACTTTATTTAATACTAAATATAACACGAGATGATCTTAAGTTAACAATCAATTATTCACATGAATTGGTTTTAGAATCATCTGTATGAATATGAGGTTATTCATCGGTGAAGATATTTATATGTATATGAGGTTATCCATTGATGGAACCCTTTTGTATACAAATTATATATTGTTTTATCATTTATTATTATGATATTGGTTTTAATCCACACAATGTGGTGCTCTGGAATTTACCATCACCTTGGAAGACGAGAGATGTATTGATGTCGGGATCAAGCCCATGAGATGGGAAACCTATGTATCATTGTGAAAGGAATCAAAAACCACATAGTTTGGTGACACTTAATGGGACATATCATACCTTTTATGTTAATGTGACAAGCACCAAACCGTACAGTTTAACATCATGCAACAAGGACATCGTGGTGAAAGGTTCCTGGTCGAAGCTGGTGTGGAAATTACAAGGAAGCAGCCCATGGGTCCAGGAAGGGATGTAGCCTCCCCAACTAGGTGTGACCCTTTTGGGAATATAGACCAAATAATATTGGGGTGAGTTTTGTGTGTTGGGTTTTAATCTCATGGAGGATTCCTAAATATCCTATTTGAATTGGAATCAAAGACCATGTAGTTCAAAAGGTTGGGGATTACACCTTTAGAGGAGGCCCTTGGTTTCTTCATTATGCTTACACATATGGAGGCCCTCTGAAGGTTCTTCTTATAGGGGATATATAAATTTGAGATGGATACATGGATTTTAGTACCCACACCTATGGAGGCCCTATTAAGCTTTTTATCATAGGGGATATGGCCCTTTGAAATGGATACATGGCTTTGAGGACCCACACCTATTGAGACCCTCTTTGAGAAGGAAAGATAATGGAAAATGGTTCTATACTGTGAAATTTATTTGATCATGTGAATGTTGTGATCTTCACCAACCTCTAATTCTACGTGAGTCATGTTTGGTGTGAGAAACAAAAGTAAGTGAACGATCTGACAAACCACAAAATCTTCTTTGTCAGTTGGTGGATGGGGCCAGGGATGTGGGAGATAGAAAAAGATTTGATGTGATCGTCCCCTCTCTTATTTTCATAACTAGGTTCAAGACTTACACACCCATATGGATAGAGCCTATAAGAAATATTGGGGGCTTACTCCAGGATGGATGACCTTATACCAATTTTATAGATGATGAGGGAAGGACAAGTGACCCCCTTACTCTTTGAAATAAAGAGGTTCTTGGAACTACCCCCAATGTTGGGATCCTCATTACCATGGGAATATATAATTGAAAACACTCGAAGGACCCCACCTATTACATAGGATAACTATAGGACCTTAATTACCACATGAATGTATAATCTAGAGGACACACTAGTGTACCCTATTCTCTAATAATAAAAATTCAATGGATTTGGGAGAGGTCTTACCTTCACCCCCTTGGATGAGTGATCCAAGGGGAGAGGAGACCGAGAATATGTTGTATAAAGGAGGGATAAATTTAAGCTCATGAAGGTGAGGCCTGGGTGAGTAGAAGGAGTCTCACACATATGAGGATTGGGCAAGAAGAAGTAGGCTCACTCAGATAATTCCTATGTAAGATGAAGAGATCACACATATGGTAGAACTATAAGGAATAAAAGTGATTCTAATTGGATAAAACTACATGATCTGTAGGTGAATTCTTGATGATGGATATCCAGTGAAACAACACTTGGGTGTGTCCTTGATTTAGGCTCCAAGGGGTTTCTTAGGTGTCTTTGGAAGAGTCTGGCACATGTTTGGAGTTTAGTAGGAGACCTTAAAGCTAGTAATTTTCCACTAGTGGTAAGTGTCTCCTTACATAGGTATAATGTGTTCGAAACACTGGAGGGACTCCAATCCCACCATTATCAATTAATTCCATCTTCTCTTGGGTTTTGGAGAGTAAATTAAATAATTTTTTGGGCCTGGGTGAAGGACTTGGAAAAGAAGATCATCGGGGATTCTTCTAATCTTCCCTTCATTTCAAATGAAGAGCCTGAGGGTCCTATTTAAAGGAAATTTTGGGGGTTTGGGTAGAGAAAGTCACCCGTATAGGTCCATCACATAGGTGGATCATGTAGGTTACATATATAGGTAACTCACATAGGTGTTGATACTTCTTTTGGTCCACGTAGGTCGAGCCTATGAGAGTCTCATGGAGCATGCCCTAGGTGTGAGTAGGTTAACCTAGTGAGTTCCTTGATTTTAATTGGCTTTATTCACCTCTTTATTACTTTAGGTATTTTAATTTTAATCTTATCACCACCACAAAAAGGAGTGTCAACAATATCATAGATTTAAAATAAGATGTCATAATTTAGATATCCAATAAGTGATTTTTTTTTTGTGATTATGTGGTTTCCAACTATGATTATTATTACTTAGACTGTGATTTTGGGTTTTAGTTTATGGTTGGAACACAAATGAATCATGTTAATGCTGAATGTGATGAAAAATTTCCTCCTAAGAAATAATAATATGGGATATGGAATGAAAAATATCATTTCCATGACCGCACAAATTTCTCAAGATATGAATGATGCTAAACTTCCAAATGAGAAAAGGAGGAAATAATGTTATATTAATTGGTTCATGAGGAAACATCTAACTTGTTTTAGTGGTTTCTCTAATACATTAGTTTCTGAGCAATGGAGTGGTACCATTGAAAAGATATTTTATTGTATTCAATGTTTGGGGATTGAAAATGTAATTTTAGTAGTCTATCATTTGTAAAGTGAAGTTGATCAATGGTGGAATCCTATCAAGAATACAAGGGAACATGGAGAAATTTACTCCATAGAGTGGGATGAGTTCAGGAGTTTATTTTTTAATAAGTTATTTCATCACATTCTTTGTATAAAAATATAGAAGGAATTCCTTGAGCTATAACAAAAGGATGATGAATCTGTTGATATCTATTAGATAAATTTTACAAGATTTAGAGGTATGATTATGGTATTATTATCCAAATTTAATGTAAGGTTGATCATTTTTTTGGTGGCTTAAAACCAAGTATATGAATGGTTTTCTCCCTAAGGGAATTAGATAGATATAAAGAAATAATTTTTTGTTCTATCAATTTGGAAATGAAGGTTGGATTTACCCATCAATCACATGGTTTCAAAATGAAAATAAAGATGGAATTTAATGGAAAATCTAAAAACCATGGATAATAGAATAAGATATTTCTTTTACACTCAATGTGTTGAAGGAAGCATGGAGAAAATTATATTAAGGGTAATATAAAATGTTTTATGTGTGTAAAGGAAGGTCATAAAGTGGCTGAATGCTGATGTGATTGGAAGAAGTTTTCTAATAATGAGAATAAAGAGAAAGATCTATAGAATGAACCTCACACACTCTAGGGTTTCAAATGAAAGGAGTATGAAAATTATTCCAAACAGTTCTCAAATACAAATTCTAATGATAATTATCAACTTTAGAAACCTCTTAATCCAAGAGAAAAAGAGAAATATAATGAGATCACTATATCTCATGAGTGGCACAACAATGATGTAGTGATATGTACACTTATCATCTACTATTGAACGATGATGTATTATTTGTATCTGGATCTACCCAATATTTTATATATAAATAATTTTCAAAGTTTATAAAAATTACACCGAAATGATTATATGTTGAATTAGTAGTGAAAACAACTAATGGTACGATGATCACATCTCAAGTTTATGATTCTTCTATGATCTAGGTTTGTGGGAATGTGCTTCTTAAAAATCTTATTATTACACCTCTAGTTAAATTTTATATTATCTTTGGAATGGATTATATTTTACTATATAAATCCCACATCAATTTATAAGGAAGGGAGTCACATTTTATATTTTAAACCAACCTATGATCATTTACCAGTGTGATGATAAATATGAACTTTTGTTGGAAATTTCACCTATTTTATAGTTCTTGATTCCAATTAAAAAGGTGTGTTTATCTAAGATGGTTGGGGAGAAACTCAACATCAATTATATTTATATTATGTGGGTGTTTCCTCATGTATTTATAGAAGAGTTTATTATCCTTTTTTGAATGGTTAAGTGTATTTTTCATCAGAAATCGTAACTACAACTAAACATATTTCAAAAACATCTTGTTGAATAGACATGATTTAGTTACAGTAATTGATAAAGCAACTTTAGGATAATCTTGAAAATGGATTAATTCTTCCAAGTGTATCACCATGGGGTGTACTAGTTATTTTTTTAAAATAAAGTTGGATTGATGCAACTCTACATTGATTACCAGGAACTAAACAAGATCACAATCAAGAATTGGTATCCTCTACCCATATTGATGATTTTTTGATCAACTTTATAGAGTTAAATACTTTTAAAAGATTAAATTTTATTTCGGATATCATTAATTGTGGGTTAAGAGGGATTATGTACCCATGAAAGCATTCTGTATGAGGTATGGGCACTATGAATATATAGTGATTCCATTTGGTCTTATTAATTCTTGTGCTATCCTCACAAAATTAATGAATAGAGTTTTAGTGGTTACCTTGATAATTTTGTGGTATTATTTATACACCATTTTTTTATATACTTATTGAGAAAGGAAGTGAATGAATATCACCTGAGAATTGTGATGAAGATCTTAAGGAAAGAGAAACCCAATGTAAAATTTACCAAGTGTGAATTTTGGAAACAAAAGGTTTCATTTTTTGGTCATATAATCTCAAGAGGGGGTATATCTATGGATCCATCAATGGTGAAAGTTATTTAATGTTGTCACAAAAAACCACTATGATTTAGATAAAAAAATTTCTTGGTTTGACTGGATATCATCGATAGTTTGTGGACAATTTATCCCAAATATCTAGTATAACCACCAAGTTAACTTAGAAGGGAGAAAATTTCCTCTAGAAATATGAATATGAGGTTACTTTAAAGGAAATAAATTGAATATTAGTCAATTAAATCTTTATTAAATTACCTTATAATTAATATGGGTTTGTGATCTAAAATGATGCATCAAAGAAGGGACTAGGATGCGTCATCATGGAGAATTACATGGTGATAACTCATGCCTCATGAAAATTGAAGGTTCATGAGTAAAATTACCCAACTCATTATTTGGAGTTAGTTTTGGTAATTATTTCATTAAATATCTATAGGAATTATATTTAAGGAGAAATGAGTGATATATATACTAATCATAAGAGTTTAAATTATATATTCAAAAAATAAGGAGTTGAATATGTGCCCGATATGATGGTTGGAACTGATTAAAGATTATGACTAATAAATACATTATGATCCTAGGAAAGAAAACAAGGTGGACAATGATTTGAGTTTAAAGGATCATACTAGCTCATCCATGATGAGGATTACAAAAGATCCATTATATCTTGATTTTCAATGTATGGATGAAGAAATCTTGAAGTAAGGGGATAAATTTTATCTTTATCTAATAAGTTTCCAACCATTTATACAAATAAAGATCAAATAGGCACACAAGGAAGATGAAGAGATATAGAAGAAGGTGAGAATTTTTATTGAGTTTAACCTTTATTGTGATGGAATAATATGGTCCAGGGACTGTGTGTGAGTTTTATCCTTACCATATTTAAAGAAGGATATATTAGGGGAAAATCATAGTTCTTTATTCACTATTTATCCTAGAAGTACAAAAATGTATAGAGATTTGAAATTATATTTCTGGTGTCATGGAATGAAGTGTGATATTATGGAGTTTTTATCTTGGTTCTTGGTATGTCTACAAGTTTAGGATGAGAGACAAAATTCTACTGAGATGTTAGAACCGTTACCCATACCAGAATGGGAATGGGAAAAAAATCACTATGTATTTTGTCCTCAGACTCCCCAAAACATCTAAATGGAATGATGTAGTATGTGTTTCAGTCGATCACATTTTAAATTCATAAAACTTCATTGCTATTAGATAATATTTTTTTCTTGATCTTATTTATAGAATATAATTTATAAAAGTGAAGGTTTTATATAGTACCACATTCTATTGTATCTGATTGGGATCAGAGGCTTACTTTGAAGTTCTGGAGAAGTATTCAATGAGACCTAGATACAGAGCTAGGTTTCAGCATTACGTATCATTCACATATGTATGTTAAATATAATATAATAATTAAAAACCTATAGGATATGATGTTATATTTTTTATATAGATTTCATAGGTTTTTGGAATCAACACCTTACTCTAGTTGATTTTTTTTACAACTATATATTTTAATTGAGCATTGAGATGGCTCTTTATGAGGCCCTATATCAAATTAAGTGTAGAACTCCCGCATTCTAGGATGAAGTTGGAGAAATAAATCTATTGGGACATAAGATATCTGGGTAAATGGGTTTGAATTTCAGATCCATTCAACAACACATCAACGTATCTCAACGTCGATAGAAACATTATGATGACAATCATCAGTGTGATCTATAGTTTGAAGTTTTTGTGAATGTTTTTCTATGAATTTATTCATGGAATAAGGTTATAAGGTTCATAAATAAAGGAAATATGATACCTATGTATATTTACCATTTCAAAATTATTTATCTAATAGGTATAGTTGTTTATATCTTATCGCTCCCTGCGAACCTCTCTCAAGTCCAAGATGTGTTCCATGTATCTCTCATGAGGAAGTACATAACTGACCTTTCACATGTATTGAACTCAAAGGTCATAATGTTGGATCCTGAAATTTCATATGAAGAATAAATTTTTGAGATTCAAGGTCATATAGAGAAAGTTATATGAAACAAGAACACTTAATTGGTCAAGGTTTTATGGAGAAACCACAAACTTAATGAAGTTACTTGGGAACTTGAGGATATAATGAAGTAAATGTATCCTAAGTTGTTTGTAATATAGTGATGGAATTTTAAGGGGAAAATTTATTTTAAGGGGGGGGGAGGGTAGAACTTAACACCTTGATATTTTATGAAATATATACATTATTAAAATAAATTTAATTTCTTCTATAGCTTGCATTACTTACAACATCAAGTTTTAATGAATCGTGATGTATAATTAATATTATATTTAATCATGACCATTATAACCTAGCCATTAATTTAGCAGTATGAATAGGAATAATATAATTTTAAAATTATTTGTAAAAGTTTTAGACAAATAAAATATATTTATAAATATGTACTTAATTTTTGGTAAAGTCATTCTATGCTTCGAAATTACATTTTTCTCAAAAGAATATATTTATTGATATTTATAAAAAAATAATAAAATTAATTTTTTCCACTTTTAGAAAATTTATTTGAAAAAATGAACTTATTTTTTTGTATCAATATTTAAAAATTATCTTAGGGTGATGTTTTAATTTTTTTTCTGAAAATTTTAATTTTTTAATAAATTATGAAAAATGCTATTTTTTAATTAAAAATTGTGTTTTAGTTTAGAGAATTTACAAGTTAAATTTAGTTTTAAGGTAGTTATAAATTTAAAACAACTTCAATTATATCATATTTAATACCATTTATTTATTTCAAATTAATTTCATGTTGAATTTTTAGAATAAAACTTTCTATACTTATGAAAACATTTTCTTCGGAAAACTATTTTTTATCTGCATCTTTGGCTTTAATTTTTTATTAATATTTTCCAATTATGTAAATTATGTTTGAAAAAATGGATTCAATATTTTAAATTATCTTAATTAATATTATATAATAAATTAATATTATTTTTTCTTTATAATGAATAGTGAAATTTCTAAAAGTTAATTAGTGCAGTTAAGGTTAAAACAGGTTTACTAGGGGGTAAAACTAAAAGGATAATGGTTAGAATGACCTAAAAACTTGTAAAAATACTATTGTATGGAAATATTTATAACTAATATCATATAAGGTTCTATAATGAGCCATTTTGAGCCTCTAAGAATGTGTAAAACATGATTATAACTTTTTCTCTTCAAAAATTCCAAGCGTATGCTCTCTCATACTTATAAAAGGGAACCCCATATCCTATTATTTTCACACTACTAGAACATTTTGTTTTATAAAAGAGCTATAAATATATCTCAATTATTTCCATAAACACAACCTCTAGGACTTATGTTGATTAGGGAACTCTTCTAATAAGGCATTTAGTGCTATCCTAAGGAGGTTTTCTGAAGAAGATATATCATTCTTAACCGAGAAATTTTTATATCTTCTTCCACATCCTTTAAATATTATTAAAATATTATTATATAGTAAAATTATTATATAAAATATAATGATATTTTATTATGTTAAGTTCATGACGTATATCCACCCCCTCCGTCAAATGGGGAATGAAACCGTCGATCATGTGTACGACGAACTACCACCTTGCGAACCGATGTAATTCATTTTCCATCACCTCCTCTCAAGGATGAATATAATGATGGATGTATTATATTTAAATTATATTTATTAAATAATTATACTTATATAATCATATTATTACAACTTCCTTCTTTCCCTCCCATCTGTTAGAAAATGACAATGTTGCTAATGCGTACATGTGAACTACCGCCTCCACGAAGCGATGTGACATGTTTTTTTTATTTTGAGATGGGTAGTAATGGGGGTATATTTAATGAATTTATGTGATATATTTTATATTAAAATGATTATTTAACAATAAATTAATATTTACCTTTCTTTCATTCTAATCAACGATTAAATGGAGACAACTTTCATTCATACGTACGACATACCATGACCATGAACGATTTGATTCATTTTCAATCTCTAGATTTTATAGATTAATATAAACACATATAATTAATATATATTATATTTATATAATGGTTAAAATTATTTATATTATTGAATCATGATCAAATTAAAATAATTGAAAATTCCAATCCAAAACACATATGAAAAACAAAGTAGTTATTACCCGAAATGTGATTTTGACAACAAAATTGTTAATAAATAAGTAATAAAATGTCACAATTAAATCATATATGATAATATATATAATTAGGGTTCATTAATATGTTTAAAATAAACCTATATTTATTATATAGGAATTTCTATTTTGTACGAAGTAGTTAGAGACTAGAGGTAAGTGTATTTTCTTCTCGCTTTTATTTTGATGGGACAAACGCCATATTCACCACTTGTTTATTTTATGTGTTGTATATTATTCCTATGAATGTATTTTATGATTATTATAATGAAAATTATTTTTATTTACATATCCATATAATTTTATTTCTTTCATGGGGTTTACAATTCATATATTTCCAAATTGGTAAATGTTTTATGTTACAATATCTTTGTTTATCGGGATTGTTTATGATTATGATTCCATTGATGAAATATTATGATAAATATCTCAATAAAATAATTTTTTTTATTCCCTCATATTAATTTATATATAATAAATTTTTCCATTTCATTTTCCTCTCTCTATCTACTAAAAATACTGAAATAATATTTTTAAGAAAAAATGACTCTATTTTTATCTTTGGTCGAAAATAATTTTTATTCCATGTCTATGTTTTATAAAAATATTTTGAATAAAGACTTTAAAATTATGCAATTATTTTTTAAAGAAATTTTTACCCATGTTTTAATTTTTAAAAATGGTTTGAAAGGAATATTCTTATCATTTTATGAATAGGTCTCTCTTGAATTTTTACTGAAAATGCGAAAAAGAATCTTTCTTTTGAGGTATACAACATGAAATGTATTTTACACAATTATGAAAGATAAATGATTTAAAGGTTAATTTTTAAATTTCCATGATTTCTTTCATTGAAAATTATTTATTTAATATTTTTTAAAATTTTAGATTTTTAAAAAGTGTTTTAAAAGTGGAATGTTTATTTTCCTTGAGAAATGTTCCAAGGGATATTTAAAAATAATTTTATATTTAATATGAAATCCTTTGATGTTACTTATGATTTATTGGGGATATTATCTAATGATACCATGCTAATTACTTCACTAAATGATTTATTATTATGATGATAAATTTTTAAGAAACTTGTTTCTTTCTAATGGGTTATGCTCTGATGAAATGTTTATGAAACCCATTTACTTTTCACTAGTTATGATATGATGAATGTTTTATTATATTGTTGAATAAAAATGTATGGATTATTTAATGTGTGGGACCTATATCTTCCTATAATTCATTGGGTAATGATTAATGTTTTATGAGGTCAAAGTGCACACAGGGGGTTATCCAAAGCCTAAAAGAGGGTACACAAGAGGTTATACCAAGACCAAAATAGGGTAAAATGATGTTATTCAAAGATTTAAGGAGGGTAAATGGGAAGTTTCACCAAACCTAAAATAGGGACACATGGGAGATTATCCCATTCCCCAAGCATGTACGCGGGTGGTTATCCCAAGCCTAACATGTTATGGATATTTTAGTGGTAATCATTGAAATAATATTTTATATACTTATGTGTATGCCAAAAATATATGTCTTATACAAATGTTATGTTATCATGGATTAGGATATTTGATTCCATTATGAATGATTCCTTATGAACTGCCAAGTTTCATTCTATGACTCAAGTTTATGAACTATAATATGTAGGGTATACATTTTAAATGTTATTCCTATGTTCTCATACCCTTATGCTGATGTTATATTGATATCTCCCTTGTTTAACCTTACTTAGAAAATGAGGTCAACCGTTCTTATATTTCCTTTCCCCATGTTTGAATAATGTGTTATATATGATATTTCTAAGAAGGTTTCTAGTTTTGGGAGATGCTGTAGTTCACTTATGAACCAGTTGTTTATGTATCCATGTTTCCAAATGTACTAAACCTAAATTATTTTAGTGTATATTATTCTGTTATGTAATGAATATTCATATATATAGATGTGATATCTATTTATGAAAAGTTTGGGTCATAAAAACTTAATAGTCTTCCCTTAAAAGTTATTCTTTCTCATTTCTTATTTACCTTATTTCTTATCATTTGGTATCAAAATTATACTTTCTATTCATGGAGGGGGAAATGTTTCAAGTGGTTTGTCAAATAACAAAATAAAACTTTTAAATATCTATTTCAGTAGAGTCAAATATAGTGAAAAAATGTGATCATTTATTAATTGATTTTTAAAATATTAGCATGGAAGAAAACAAGAAAAATTTTCTGTTCAAATAAGAAAAAACATGCAACAAGTTAAATTTTATAAAAATATACAATTTAAATTCTCCCTCTTCTTAGAAAAATCTCTCTAAAAACGTTATTATGTGGGAATGACAATAAAATAAAATTTTAGATTATAATTTTTATTTTTGAGATTAATAAAATGCTACTCCTATTCCTTATATTAAAATAGTATACTTGGAATTGGTGGGAGAAAGAAAACAAATATCATATACAAGATGGTGATGTTCTCAATATTTCTTAAATTCAAATGGAACATGTGATAGAAATTGTTTTTATACATATTTATTATGAGTTTTTCGAAATACAATGAAAATGTATAAAAATAATGGTTAACAAATCCATTGATTTTTAAAAATCTTTACCATCATCTCTTCTAGATGATGTTTCTAAAAAAATGGAGATAAATAAATTAAATATATCTATAATAGTTTCTTTCAAGTTAAATTATGAGGTTGAAACTTATCATTAAGCATCTCAAAGTTTATATTATGAGGGATTTAAATTCTAATGGAGTAAAAAAGTTATATTTAAAAGAGAGAATCTCAAATTTATGCTCATTTTTGAAAAAACTAAAAAACTTTAATGAGAATATAAAGGATCTGATGTTGAGTAAGAAGAATATATCATGTGTAAAAAATAATAAAAAGTGATTTTCAATCATCAAAATTTAAATATTCAAGATGATTTGGGTGAATTCCATTTGAAAAACTATATGACGACTCATTGTATCTTTTATGTTAAGAATAGTTTTACTCACCCACCCATCCCAAATTAACTTTTTATTAGTAAATGGACCTGAAAATATGGGGGGTCTAAAGTGGTGAAGTCATAGGTTGTCACCATTGAAAATGAGGTTGAAATCATGCGACATAGATCTAGTATAGTGGTAGAGAATGATACTTTCACTACAACCAATTTTATAAAGAATGAAATTTATGTTGGGGTTTTAACCTTGATTTTATTAAAATCAATGTCAAAAAGTTTTTTCACATTATTTTTGTAAAAAAATTATGTCGAAACTAATGTTTTAATTTTTATTTTAATAAAATGGATGTTAAAACCCTGAATCCATTTCATGAGGTGGTGTTTAGATTTTTTCTGAACACACATCTAAATTTAAAAAACCCACCTAATATTTTTATGATGCAGGAATTAATTTTTATGTTCTATATTTAACTTATCAATCTTTATATTTCTTCTTTTATGATCCAAAACTCTTCGATTTTCATTGAAATTTGATCATATTTTCATTCAATGATTTCAACCTGGTATTTATCATTATAATATCATAATTTAGTTTTTTTGATTGGTTTTATCCATTATTATAAATTCTAAAGATTTTTTTTTCATTACTAAAGAATATTTCTTTTGTTTTACTTGATAAGATGAATCTATCAATTTAGATTTTCCAACTGGAAGATAAAATTCATTCCCATTTTCACTTAAAGTTTCCTCAGAAGTTTGTTACTCAAAATAAAGTGAACATAAAAAAACATATACATTCAAAGGGAACTGTAGCTGAAAATAAAATTTTAGTCAAATATTTAAGTTAAATTTTCTTATTTTCATTTTGTTTCTTTATAATTATTTTTCATTGGTTTCTCTTCATATGTAGTAATGTTCTATGAAATATTTACAAAATAACTTAAAACCTTTTGATATCAGAAATAATTATATTCATCATTGAAAGTGATATTGGTTGGAATTTTAACATCAGTTACTATAATAACTAATACCATAATGTGGGGTTGACATCAGTTTATGTAAACCAACTTTAGAAATTTAATATACAACAATATTGGAATTTCTGTCACATAAAAACTGACATTAAAACTCAAAAATAACCTACATTAAAATGTATTTTTATACTAGTGAACTCCCTTCCATAGCCAAAATATTAGCTACAAAGTCACTTTCCCTCCATTTGTGTCTAAATTACATTCCATTTTTAATGAGAATCCAAGACTTCCTAAGTTAATAATCAAAGTACTATTAGATGATGAAAATTTCTTGAACGAATCGAACCAAAAGTTTGGAATCAGACTCCACAATAGAAATATTGACATTAAAAATCCTACACAATGAATATCTAATGTACATTTCTCTTGTATCCTCCCCAATGGAGTTTCTTGTTCTATTGTAGGCAATAAATACAAAGATCATGGATACCCTTACATTACATTCCAAGACACCCCCTCTCACTCAAGATGAATTTTACCAAAATTACATATCATTATTTAGTTTCATTTTCAACTCTTGAAAAGTTGTTTTTGAACAACAAAAATGAGATTGATTTTGAAAATGTTTATAAAAATTCACTAATGTTAGAGCTTATAGGAAAATTTAATTCAAGTTAAATTGAGGGTTATGGCCATGTTAAGTCAAGTAATCATTTTAAAGTGAGAATCCCCCACTAGAAATTCTAAAAAAATCAGTATATAGAAAAATATTATAAAATGTGAGAAATTTTACTTACTTTAATACATAGGGGACCCAAATATGTCTTCTTCTAGGAAATTGAAAATCAAATTTTCTATTAAGTTAGTTCCATAATTCTTATTGTCTCATAAAGGTGGATATTAATTAATTAAAATTTATTTTAAATTTAAATTTAATATTGTTGATTCTAAGAGGCTTATTATTTGTTTTTAATAAAATCGATCTATTATTGAAAAAAACTAGCTTTTATGTTTAAAAATAGTGATTTTATTCTATACCAATTTTCATAGTGGAAAACTCTTAATTTTTTTATTCAAACCATTTTGTTTTATAGAGTGTGGATAATATATCTTATTATTAATGATTGTTGCATTTTTTACTAATCAATCAAGGTTGAATGATCTTTTTTTTTGTTTTTTATCTATTAATTATTTATTACCATCCCTTCAATTTAAAAACTAAAATTAGATAAAAAAATCTTTCATTGGTAATAAAATAAACTTAATCACTTTAAAATATGGTGATCCACCTATATCCCTTACACTATGAGGTTGTGAGACAAATGTGTAGATCAAAATACAAAAAATAGACAACTATAAACATTCATACATTAAAGATTGTCTAGAAATATATATCTAAAATTGTTTTTATTAATGATGAATAAAGAATCTAGTTTATAGAAAAGAATTATTTTTCTATATGTGGTGATTGGATAAATCATATGAAGACCATGTTAGATTTTATCATAGGCAAAACTCATTCAAGAATAATGGAAATTAATCACAAAAACCTATTTACTAAAAGATATATCCATTCATTTTAATTGAATAATATATAAATATGGGGCATATATCTTTCTTTATCAAAGAATTACATCCTTCACTAGACAAGTTTTATACAGATCATTTAATTGAAACAATTTCACTCCTATCAGGGTAATCCAAGTTTTGTATTAATTTCACAATGCCTAATAAGGACTCCCTTTTATGTTTGGTATATTAAAACTATATATTAAATAAAAAATATAGAATGAGAGCTTTAGTTTAGTGATTTATAAAATCATTAATTTTATACACCATCTCATGGTCTCAATATTAATTTAAATTATTCAAGGATTTCAGGCTCCATATCAATGAATATTTCCTAAAAGTTCACTATTTCAACTTTTCAAACATTTCCTAATTGATAAAATTGTGAAATATAATATAAGAAATTTTCAACATTCAATTTAATTAAACATATACTATCAAATGTTCTAGTAAATTCCTTTAAATATCATTATATCATATTGTATACCGATTATTATACCTTTCAGTGCGTAAGAACTACAATCTAAATTCAAAATTGTATAATGCATATACTTATATGCATATAACTGTGATGAAGTGACCATCACTTTGATTTGGTTTACTTCGTCATGGACAATGATATGTTTACTATGACAACCCCATGGTTTTTATTTAGTGATTATTTCTATCAATCTTACATTTTCACTAAAGCCTCATTGATATAGCACAATTTCACTTTATACCACACTTATACAACAACTTGTTAAACCATATCCAAAAAATACTTTTGGATATCCTATAAAACTATTTTTTTAGAATATATCATTAAGTTTCACTATGTGTTACATCATAAATGATATATTTTAAATATATATCCAAATA
Source organism: Viscum album (assembly GCA_963277665.1). Classification (NCBI taxonomy): domain Eukaryota; kingdom Viridiplantae; phylum Streptophyta; class Magnoliopsida; order Santalales; family Viscaceae; genus Viscum; species Viscum album. The sequence continues at coordinate 1,041,583,368 of OY728138.1, read as the reverse complement.
TCATTTTTTATATTCTTTGAAACACTTTTGGACTAGCTCATAAAGTTTTATACACACACTTTGTAACAAAACATAATCCTAATATTAAAAAACCACTAAGTGTAAACCCATGGTATTTTTTAGTGTTGAATATAATTATTAATTTTCTAATACAAAATTGTAATATGAGAGATGCCTTTATCTAAACATCTACACTATTCAAGTTGCAAAAATTATCTAGCGTGATCTCTATCAAACACACGTATCTCCATACTTGTTTCCATAATTTATATCATATACAACATGTATAATCATATAATCTCTTTATCTGGGAAATAAGTTGAACACGAGACACAAATTATTTTAATATCATATAACCAACTCATATATTCTCAATTATATGATTATTGACTCACTATATGGATAAACACATCACATTTCATTCACCTAGATAGATGAGCACAATAATCACCCCACATCAAAATAGGTAAGCATATCACATGTGTTATATCTAGGTATGTATATACACTTTATTGGTCTATCTCAATCAAAGTGAAAAATGTCATACTATTCATATGATATGAAGAGTCCTATCTTGGTTAAACCTTAACCAATGAAATGATCAAAAATAAACCTAACCACCCATTGATTATCTTAGCCTCAGGATTAGTATAAGAAATATATCAAGGTATAAAGTTTATCATACTAGTTATCTTATTAACCTTACTTAATAGGGATTAAATATGATATAAGCACACCTAGCACACCAAACAAATAATGTATAAAACTTAATGTGGTATACATGTCAGGATATCCAACACCAAAAACTCTTTTTGTTCCAAATTATAAAATTCTATACCTCTATAGAAAACACAAACCACATTGGTATTTATATGTCACAAAAAAATATAATACTCTGTGATGACCATCAATTTTGGGATAAATCATTAACATTCCTTGATAGGATAATTTTAATTTCACTTTATGTAATATATGGATTCAACAAGAAGGAATGTTAAAGTGGAGATGTTTTTTTATATAAAATGATATATTTTTTATATTCTTAAGCTTCTTAATTATTACCAAGGAAACCATACATAAGTTTCAATACAACCATATTTTATATTATATACCATTAGACAGACCCTATGTTTCCCAAATTATCAAGGAATTGTTAAATTCATTTCATTACTATGTATTTCGCTCTATATTTCTATGTAAATATTTGATAAATCCTACTGCTAAAATAATTTAACTAATTAACATATTTAAAAAAATATTTTTTGAATAAATAAGATATTTGGATTTAAAATCCTCATGTTTAACTATTTTAACATAATATTATAACTCATTTACTTCATAATATCCAATTTGATGATGTCAATAACTTCCATTTATTTAAATACTTAGAAATATTTCTAATTTAAACATCATATTGGGAACATTTTCATTTAATATTTTTTTGAGATTACTTATTAACACATTTATATACAAAAATTTACATTAAGATAATTCCTTACCAACATATTAGAAACTACTATGGGATGTAAAGTGGCCTTTACTTTAAATTAAACAACTATAATTATTATTTTTTATTTCTAAGATATAAATATTTTTTATATTCATAAATTTCACTTATTTTATTTATATAAATATTCAAAAAATAAATTTTATATTAACCATATATTATATGTTATTCTATGTGTTTGGATAAATATTATTAAAAGATTATTTTATTATTTAAAACATGCCACTATTGAGTAGAAAAGACTCTTTACCCTATATTTCAAAAAACAACTTGGTTAACACATATTTATAAACTATAAAAAATAATTATATTTATCTTATATTTAAACATGTTATAGAATTAGATAAATAATAAAATATGATTATAAAAATAAAATATTTCATTTTATTTAAAATCAATCTTTGTTTAAAATCAATATATTTTCATATAAGAGAAAGAAAATGAGATATAATACATTCCCTTTATTATTTTATCTTTGAAATAATCCATCACATTCAATCCCTTCATGTGGGGACCCTTTTATTCACCAGTTGAATTCAAAATTCAAGCTGTATCCATCAATAATTCCTCAAATTTGAACAATTATATATTTAAAAACATATAGTTAGTATCACATATCCTTAAAAATAAAATAATTGATTTTTAAAACCTTAATAACTGATGTAGAATATTCATGGATTTTATTACACTCTTTTACCTATTCTTGGATTTTTTTGTTAAATGTCATGTATTTTCACAGTGGAAACATTTTCACTGCTTCAAGAAACTTCCCTTAAGTTTTAGTGACTTATATTGACAATTGGACCCTATAATATTCTTATTTTGACTTAAAAATTTACCCATCTATATTTTCATTATAACACCAGAATATAAACCTCCATTTTATTACTCAAATATTCTCAACATATTATGTGGATCTGGTGAAATTTTATTAAACTAATTCATAGGTAATTTTATTATAAATTATATAAACCTTTTCAATAATGGTTTTGAAATAAAGTGCATGGATATATTTATTCATAAAAGAGATCCTAGATGACACTAATCGACCCACCAAGGCCTTTTTTGGGATGGTGGTTAAGTTGAAAGTGCCACCCCAAGCCCACCACTGATATATCAAGGGTTTGTTACTAGCACAAAGAATGTATAATACAAATGGGAGGTATTATCCTTATAGAAAATTTTACAATACCATACACAAGATAATATGCATGTAACAAACAGTAAAAATCCATAACCATGTGACATGAGTATACACAAGAAATAATGATCAATACATGAGGAAATTGTAATGAACCATCCTTTAATGAAGGTATGACTCATTAGTTTTTGGTTTTAGTTCCTTAAAATAACCCTAACAATGTTGATCAATCGAGGAATGAGGGTTACATTGGTGTTGAGGGCGTTTTTTGTGCCCAAAACCCTGAGATTTTGGAAAAGAAATTGGGCCGCATAGTTAGTAAAAACTGGGCCGATCCCGCAAGGTCTCTACTAATCATGTGTGTTAAGACAAAGGAGCAGCAGGGGCCACATAGTTTTTCTGCAATCGTGCATCCTGATGAAAATGAACATGTAGAAAACTATAGTGGTTTTTAATAAGAATTTGTCATAGTTTATTCATGGTTAGGGAAACTGTGCTGTATAAAAGTTTGGGGTATCTTCTTGGAAAGTGTATTGAGCAAGGTTGGCACACATTTTGGCCAACCATGTGTCCAAACTATGCAACCCTATATTTTTGGGTGAAATTACCATTTATCTTTTAATAAAATTATAAACTTGTTTTTAATTTCGCCTCTCCCAATTCCAATAGATGAATTTGTTCTTATCCTCCCTTGAGATCCCAAGAACTTCAACCTAGGCATTGAGGTAACTCCCCTATCCAAAGTCCAAATCAAGATCCTTATGGAGCATCAGATCCATATTGGTAAGTTCTAAAATCCTCTTCTTTAAAATTTCAGTTTATCTTCAAATTCATTGTGTTATTTATGTTCGAGATATTTTTGTCCTATTTTCAAAGAGTTGGAATGTTTCTTCAATTTCATTCAAACTACTTCAATACGACTCTTTCATCGGCTGAGGATTAATGAATGGACTTAAGATATGTGGTCTTATTGTATTACCCTAAAGTTATGGTGTTTTCATAGCTTTTCGATTATGATGAACAAAATTTTTTTCCACCCACCACCATTTTATTGATTTCTTCATATTAAATTGATCTACACACCTTTATATATATCTATTGATCCTTATTTGGTAGGTTAGAATATGGTGACCTTAATTATGGACACCCCTTGGGTGTTCTAGATTGAATTTACCTTGTAAATTGACTGTTTAAATGTCTGAAATGCCTCTTAAGAGTTCGAATTTGGTTATAACTAGATTGGACCACTCTTATGTAAATTTTTAGTGAACCCAAGGCACCTCGTAAGTCCTTGGAATGACTTATAAATGGAATTTCCCTTGTAGGTAATTTCCCAATTAACAATGACACCTTCTAAGTGCCTCTCCAAGCCTTGGAATTGAATTTCCATGATTTGTTTTACTAAAAGAATTATTTTTCTTGAACTAATTATATTCTAGATGGTTTTATTTTATTAAATATATTAAATGATTTTGGGTGGAAAGGTGAGGCCTTATCTATTATAATAATGAACTTTCCTATATGAATTATAATACCCTTGACTATGTTTGGGATTGACTAATAAAATTCATGATAGGTAATGCCTCATGTATATTTTTAAAAATATGATTATTCCTTTGATATAGGATATCTTATGATGGTAAGGGTTCTGTTGGGCATGATGATTCATGGTCCCCTACATTAGGTGTTGGGTATGACATCCCACAACATTGACACTAATGGGATGGTGTGATTGCCATGCCAATTCCTTTGTTTTGAGTGTTGACATGATGGAACACTCACTATATCGAGTGATGAGCATGAAGTCTCCCACATATTATGAAATATAGGTAATCTACCCTATTTCTTGATCTGATAGGCTTGTTTATACTGCTTATGAATGTCTGAGTTATTCCCCGATCCTTCCAGCACCTAGTATTCCAGGTACATGGTCACTTACTTCTTCATGTACTTGGTTCATATAAGTGGATTCAATATATATATATATATAAATATATATATATATACACTAATCAAACATTCATATCTGCCATGATTTGAAATAGGTAGATCCACCAGGTCTCCTTTAGCAATATGAGGGGGCTGTTATTTATTTATTCAACTTTCTTTATTATTACATTATGCCTGCACACTATTATAGCTATGATAACTGCTTGGATTAATTTTCAACACCATTGGTGGTGGGCTACTAGGATTTTATCTTACACCCTAATCAGACTGCCTTTACTTGCCATGAGGGTTACTTGTCTGTAGGTATGGATAAGGCTAAGTTCCCGGCTTTTGAGTTTTGATATTCTTTACCTTTAGATAGAACATAGGAGAAGAGGACTAAGATTATGTTCTATATTCTTGTGGAGAATCCTTTTGTTTTTTTCGCAGTTTTTTCATAGCATGATTGTATATTTCTATCCCTTGTTCCCCTTTTTTATATCCTCATTCCATAAATCCATGCATAAGACACTTCCTAGTGGCTTTGGATTATTTTTCATTTGTTCAGTTATTTATTCTGTTGTGGTTGATTTATTATGTTTGTTTATATAATGATTTATCTATTTTCATCTTATTGTTATTGTATAATGTGACACTCTGATAAGAGGGTATAATGTTACCACTGTACCGGCTTCACACCCTCACTACTCGTCAATAGCGTTTAGTGTATTGGGAGGCATGATTTAGGCAATGCGACCCACTGGATCGGATCATGGATTAAGTAGACCCTGGGTCGGGATGTTACAAGGTGGCACCAGAGGAGTTTCTTTTCCTTTTTTCTTACTATTTGGATATTATACAGGACATTAGGAGTTAACAGAATTTGGAAATAACCTTGTTCTTGTACGTAGTTAACCCATGTATAGGGGAAACCCAAATTACATGGGATGAGAAATTGTTGTTATTGATTATTCCATTTATGGTTGATATAACTTCACAATTGGGTGAAAAACTTTTTTTTGGTTTTATTATTATTGGAATTATTGAAAAGACGATTTATTATACCCAAGCTAAATGAAATGAGAGTGTTTCATTACATGAATCATTATAGGCACAATAGGAATAATATGATATGCATTTTCCACAACACATCTATTTTCACCATGTATTTTTTGGTTTCATATTGTTGGTGCCTTGAATATCTATAGAATTCTGCTCAAATTTCTTGCAGGGATTGGAAACCATAATTGACACTTACAGTGCCTACCTCAATCTAATAGTTTTTTCCTGAATAGGTTAAAGCAGACACCTTAAGTAGTTAATTTTGGAAAATTGATCCATGGACCATCAGTCACATGGACTGGAACATGTTATTGTGTGGGTTAAGTGGGTACCATATTTTGGTTCATAATGAGAATTGGACCTTATGGATTGGAAATGGTAATCCATCTAATTTAACCATTTAAAGATATTTAAACATTTTAATGATTGCAAATTTGAAACAAATATGACCTTTAAAGTTAGAATAGCCATCTAATATATGTGAAAACGAGGCATAGAACTGAAACCAAACTTATTAGTGGGTTATTTCTGAGTATATATTGTTATTATAACATACTATTGTCTTTCTCAATTACTTAATCCTTGCTTTAGGAGTAGGAAGAGGGGTACGATCTATCAATAGGAAGGATACACACTTGTGCTAGTTCTCTATATGCAATCTTTTCAACTATTAATATATCTTATGAAAAATGAATTTGTAATTTTATTATCATGCCTCCATGATCTCATCCAGTCATAGATCCTAGAGGCAGTGAAGACCATGCATCAAATGTGATAGACTCTAAGCCTCTAGTGATTCCTCCTATAGTGCCACCTGTGGCACCCATTCCTATTCCGGGTGTGGGAACTAATGACCAATTACATGAGGGATTTCAATGTCTGTTGTAGAGTATGAAAGGTGTTGTTTGACCTACCCTGAGTATAGCAGAGTTGAATCAGGAGTTCTATTAGTCACATTCTCCAACCTTTTCGGGGTATGGCGGACCACATGCAGCTGAGTCATAGATCTAAGATATCCTTTCCATATTGGATCATTTGGAGACACCTCTATAGAGTAGGTTCAATCTTATAGATTATATTGTATAAGATTATACCAATTTATGATGGGGTGTTATGACCAAGTCAGATTGATGTAGAGATATGTTTTTGGTAGATTTTGAGATGAACTTCTACGATTATTTCTTTCCCCAGATTCTAAGGGCTGACAAAGCTAGAGATTTTATGAACCTTCAACTTTGAGCTATGTAAGTTATGGAATACTATGATAATTTTATAGAGATGTAGAGTTTTTGATCTTACAATAGGGAGGTATGTTAGTTATGGAATACTATGCTCGTTTTAAAGAGTTATAATGGTTCATAAAAACTCTAGAGAGTGATGATCTTATGACTGTTAGGTGATTTGAGGATGGGATGGTATATACCATACAATCACAGGTCACTGTGTTCAATTTGAATACTATTCTTGAAATAATTAACCTAACCCATATTATAGAGAGAAATTTGAGGGAAGATAATTCTGCAAGTTGGTGTGGTTTGGTACTAAGATCTATCAATGTTCCTTCTTCTGGGAGAAATATATGTTTTGAGGAAAATCATGGAGGTAGCAGCAGCCAAGCTACTCATGTCAATAAGTTTTTGATATGTCAGCAATGCTGGAATTTGGGACATGTAAATCCTTAGTTCTTATGAGATCCAGTAGAATCCAGAGGATATAGTAGGATGAGTCATATACAATGATTCTTTAGGATCTTTCTATGAGTTCGTAGTGAGTGGGGATCTATGCCTACTCCACTTAGAGTAGCAAGGCTAGTAGGATCTTTCGAGTAAGACATATAGACGACCACCAAACACTTTTCCCAAGGTGGTGGTTGAAGTAGAGGGAGTAAAAATAATGATTCTCAGTGCCATCAGAGCGAGATTTATTAAGAAAGTTAGGTAGTTACTCAGGGCTACGATACTATACAATTACATGTAGTATAACCTATGCCATTGGAGAAGTGCATCAAACCTTCTACAGTTCTAGGTACTATTTTAGTAGCCTTCACTTTAGTGTCTACTTTATTTGACACATGTGCATATCAATATTTTATATTTGATGCAGTCATGAAGAGTCTAGGCCTCTAGATCGACCACTTCTATGGAATCATGATGCACAATACATAATTAGGTATAAAATTGGTGGGTGTTATCCATTGTAAGGATTTATCCCTTGAGAGAGTTGGATACCTTTTTCATGTGTAATCTTTTCATCCTCGACATGATGAGCTTTGATGTAATTATTAGGCTGTACTGGTTAGTTTCCTATCTAGAAAACATAAACAGTTATCATTAGAGGGTGACGTTTACCTCACTAGAGGGAGGTAGGCACCTGCATAAGGGATAATGGGATATTCAAGCTACGCAATCAGGACCCGAGAAACAGAGTCTTGAAAATGTTACAAAGTACATCCCAAGTATTTTCCTAGTTGAAAAGAGGTTATGACCTACTATTTTTCCTCCCATAGTGGAGCGTTTCATGGATATCTTTCTTAATGAATTATATGGTCTAACTATATTGTGAGAGGTAGAATTTATCATTGAGATTTTTCTAGGAGCATCACCAATGACCATTCCTCCTTATATGATGTCACTTATATATCTTCTAGAGATCAAGAAATATTTGGATGATCTGGCGGCTAAATGATTTATATTCCCCAACACTTTTCCTTAGGTTTCACCTGACATTTTTTATAAGGAGGATGATACCCTCAATATTTACATGGATTACCATTAATTAAACCAAATCATGGTAAACAACCAACATCCACTACCTAGAATAGTTGACATCTTTGATTAACTTTAAGGAGAGAATGGTGTTTTTAAAGATATATTTGAGGCTGGGATATCACAAAGTGCATGTTAGGTCACCATACACACTTCACACACCTTTTAGAAGAAGATATGGTCTATATGAGTACCCGATAACGCTGTTTGGTCTCATGAATGCACCTACATATTTTATGGATCTTATGAATCAAGTTTTCCACCTGTATCTGGATTCATTTATGGTAGTCTTTATTGATGATATCTTAGTGTATTTGTGCTACACACAGAATCATGCCAATCACCTTGAGATCATGTTGAATACATTGATATAGAATCAAATATATGATAAGCTTAGTAAATTACACTTTTTTATTGATGAAGTCCACTTTATAGGTTATTTAATCTCGGAATCATGAGTTTTAGTAGACCTAGAGAAAGTGAGAGCTATAGTTTCCTGGGAGAATCACAAGAAAAAATTTGACATTCAGAGTTACTTGGTGCTATACTAGTATAACAAATGCTTCATCTCGGATTTATCATATCTCACAGTGCCTCTTACAAGATTGAAAAATAAAGGTGTGAAATTCTTATGGTCATAAGATTGTGAGGTAGCCTTTCAGAAGTTGAAAAGTTGATTGAATTAAACACAAATACTAATTCTACCTGATTTGGGAATGATCTACACTTTATACTTTGATGCATCAAGTATAGGTCATGTAATTATTTCTATATAGTATAAACAAGTCATCACATATGGGTGTCATTAGTTGAGGCCTCATGAGCAATATTACGCAATGAATGACCTCAAGTTAGCTACTGTTGTCCACGCTCTACGCTGTTGGATACACTATCTACTCTGAGATCATTTTTTGGAATAAAATTATCAAAAAACCCTAAAGTGCATCTTTATAGAGTGAGATATGAATTTTAGGAATCATAGGTAGGTTTACTACCTAGATTCATTTGATTTCAAGCTTGACTACATGCCTAGTAATGGCAATGCAGTGGACGATGATTTTAGCCAGAAGACTCTGGTACAAGCGGTTTAGGAGGCCAATAGAGAATGGAATATCATGTACTTATTCTCATAGATTATCATTTAGGTTCATGAGTATTATGGTTAAGCTGTAATTTTGTACTTAGTAGCAACTTATACTCTTATAAAACGTGTAATAATGAGGAGACTATCAAATCCTGAAGGCCTTTTACTATGGAAAAGCACATCAGATGATGATACATCTTCATGTTGGACTATTGATGAGGATAATAATTTATCATACCATGGGACTGTATGTGTCCCAACTGACATCATAGAGGATATGATGTGGAAATATTAGGCTTTTATATAGGCAGTCCATCTCGGTGTCACAAAGATATATCAAGATCTATGGATCCAATATCTGTGACAGGGTATGAAATGAGATATTGCTGGATTCGTCACTTAGTGTTCCACCTTCCAGAATTTAAAGGCATAAAATCAGTGACTGTTAGGTATTCTATAGTTATTATCCATTCCCTAGTGGAAATGGTACAATGTTTTGATGGATTTCGGGATTTATTTATTGAGATAACCTTATGGAAACGAAAGAGTCTGGGTTTTCATTGATCATTTAATTAAGGTACCACAATTATTACCTATTTGAGAGACCTTATCGGTGGAATATATAGGGAGGATATATGTTTGGTTGATCATATGACTACATGGATCTTTTTGTTCTATCATTTTTAATAGAGACGTTCACTTTACATCAAAGTTATAGAAGGGGTCACAGAACACCTTGGGTACACTTGTGATTATGATAACATCCTATCACCCTCATATCTATAGAAATACATAATGTATGATTTACTTACTAGAGTATATGCTATGTGGATTTTTCCTTGAATTTTAGGGTTCCTGGGAGAAACACATTATAACACCCCGAAAATCTAAAGTAGAAACATTTTATTCGAAAGCGTGCATGACATCTAACACTAAGAACATAAGGGAATATAATATCCTAAGACTTTATAATATATATACTATTTTAAATTAATTCAATATATTTTATATATATTAATGCACATGACACTGATTTAGGATACATCACACACAAAAACTAGTTTCTTCAATGGATTGCGTTATATGCAAGACCGAGTTTTACCGAATAATAACATGTGATTAAAATATTATTATTTAATATAATAATATATAATATAGCTGTTATGAAAATTATTAACTAAATTATAAAAATATATGGTTTAAACAAATTTAAAAATAATTAAATGGTTACAAATTAATTATAAATTAATATAAGAACAAATTGAATATAAAAATAATATTTTTATAGAAAACTATTTTTATTCCCATAAATCTGTTTTATACCAATAAATTAAATTAATTATAATTAGTGAATAATATTAATGAAATATATATTTTATATATTAAATGAAATATCTTTGATATTTATTGAATAAATTCTATAAACATAATATAAGAACAAACATGATATTACATATAAAAACCTATATTTTTATAAAGGCACTTTTACCTCCTTTTAATAGAGATCTGATTTTAAATTAAATTTTTGGAACTTTTAAAAATCTTATATTTTAAAATAAACTTAATATTTGAAATTGGAATATAAAAATTAGGTTTGGGTGAATTATTGGTATTTTACCCCGAGGTTTTATTTTTAATGAATAATGAAAAATACTGAATTCTAACTCAAAACCTATTTTTCATGTAATTTATTTATAACGATAAATTATACTTTAAATTGGTTTTAACGTTTATTTAGATCAATTTTTTATTAATTAATAAAATTTAGTTCAATGGAATCAATTTACCATTTAAATTGGATATAAAAACTTAGCAAACTCTTGAGTGTTTTTTTACTTTAAAAACCTGTATTGTCATCCGATATACGAAATTAAATTTTTATTAATTTTTTTCTACTTATGTGATTGGATTTTTGAAAAATGTATTCCTTATTTGGAATCATAATAATTTATAATTTATAATAATGTCAACTTAGTTTTTGACCAAAAATATTAGTGAAAGTAATTAAAATTAATTATAATGATTAAGGTGAAATTAAGCTTAAGAAGGGACTAAACCTTAAACTTAAGAGCCAAAATTACCTAGAAATTTGTTAAAAATACATTTTATGTTCAAAATTTTACCCTATACTTCGTTTTATCAATTTTTATTCATTATTGGAGCCACTTTAAAGGGAAAAACGTGTGTGGAATTCACTTTTCCAAAATTTACTAGAGTGCCATTCCTCCTCTATTACAAAAAGGCACTCAAGCCTCCAACTGCTTAAAACTTATCAATTCACTTTTATCAACCAATATCTACTCAAATAGATCCTAAAAATATCTCCCATAAATCTAGAAGCATCACCTTGGTTAGAAAGACATCCATGGATTCCCTTTGGTGCAAATCAAAAGTAGGTACCTCATTAAGAGGTTACATCCTTCCTCAATCTCTTTAGTTTTATTTCTTTATAAATTCTTTCAATTATTATTATTACATATTTATATAATATAAAAAGTATAATAAATATAATAATATGTTTTTATATCAATGGTATGACCTACAGTTACCCACACTTCCATCTAATGGGTAGCGAACTTACCGTTTATGTGTACGACAAACTATCTCCTCACAAAACGAAGTTGTGATTTTTTTACTTTACCACATATCATGGTTAGTAATTTTGATGGAAAATATATTTATATATGATATATATTATATTTATAATTTATTTACACTTCTTTATTTATTTTATAACACAAAACTTTATGCACTCCATTTTGTGGGAATACGATAAAATCGTTTGTGGAAGTGTGGACTAACGCCCCCTCAAAGCGATGTGATTCGTTTATTCTATACATAGAGTGAATAAATTATTTTTTAAATAAAAATACGTAATATATAGGAAATATATATTATATTTGAATTATAATATACATATACATCATTTAATTTTAAATATTTTAATACAATAAATAAATGAAAGTGGCGTTCATGCGTACGTACGACCTACCATCTCCATGAATGGTGAATTCAATTTTTTATCTCCCAATATTATGGATTATTATAAATAAATATATAATGAATATATATTATATTTATATAATTTTTTACAGTATGTATAAGATGAAACAATTATAGGAACAAAAAAAAACAAGTTAAAACATACTCGACAAACTTGGCAATTAACACCCGAAATAGTGAAAATTATGAAATATTGTTATCAAATAGGTAATAATATATTATAAGAAGATAGTATATGATATAATAAACATTAATATTATTATTTAATATGTTATTAAAACTCTAAAAACCATTATACATGGGATTAAATTCCATTCACACAAAAGGAAACACAAGGTAAGTGATTTCATCTCAATTTACATTCCATTGGGGCTTATTTTTTATTATGCACCTCCTTTCTTTCATATGATGTATATACTAATATTTGAAATGTTATATCATAAATATGTTTATTATTATGATATTATAGGTTTCATTTAATTTTATTCTTTTATGAATATTATGATTCAACTATTTTAAAGTGGTATGAGACACTTTGGAATGTTTAAAGATTATTCTCCTTGAGAATGTCTTAATTGATTATCTTTGAAATATCACTTCCTTTTGTGATTATTAACTATCTAGTAAAAAAAATAACTTTATTTTTGTCAAAATAAATTCTTATATATGGTGTACATTCTGTTAATTTTTCATATAATATCATGATTCGTTCATTCTTCATGATATTTTGTGTTTCAATTTGAATTATTTCATTTAAGGGGATACGAGTTAAAAGTTACCAAGTGGAAAAGAATTTCTTAAACTAATTTATTTTCATTGGGTTATATTACTTACTTGTTATCATTAATATTCTATTATAATGTGGATAATGACTTTAACTATCTATTTATGCATTTCCACTTATTTATATGGATTTATAGTCGATACACTTAATCTACTCATTGATTGATTCTCACCTCAACATTATAATCTTTTTAAGGATTTAATTTACAATCTAATTTTGTTCAGGATTGTTTACTATTAAGTTTATATCAGAGAAAATTATGTTATCATTTTCTAGTAAACATTATCATTTTCTTCTCCTCTGGTTATTCGTGACCTTTTTCAAGTAATCGTACCATTTTCCCACTCTTTAGTACTCAAAATGTTATAGAAAATGTTTTTTAGAAACCCCCAATTCATTCTCTCTTTAGTAAGAGAACCTATTTTCTTCAAAAAAACATATTTTCTTAAATGGTTTTAAAAAAATGTTGTTAAATTTTTTGAAATGATTTATTAAAAATTGTTTTACACTTTTTGTCTTTTTCCCACATTTTTAATGGAATCTTCTTATTTATTTTTGTGCAAGACATCTTTCTAACCTTTCACCATGAAAAGGGAATATTCTATTTTACCACATATAACATGTATATATTTACTCATTTAAATTTCTTTGTATATTAATTTTTAGGTTTAAAACGTTACTTTTTATAGAAAATGTTTTTAAAAAGTCATTTTCAAAGAAAAGGACTTCAAAAATATTTATCAAAATGAAAATGATATTTTACTCAAGAATTTATTTAAAAGATATTTTATTTTTATTCATAAACAAAAACTACCATTTATTTTTACTCCAGTTAAGATACATTGTAATGTTACCATCCTTATTCTTCCTCTGGATGGTTTTTGATTGATTTTTCCTAGGACAGTATTAAAATTCACTTTTTTGATTCCTTTTAGTCCCCTTGAAATATTGAATTTACTATGATAATTTGAAAATGAATTTTACCACAAGTATATATATCATTTTATATGGATATGATTGTCACCTAAACTATATACCATTTTTCTTATGGTTCTCACTTTTAAAGTTATTTGACTATTTGGGGAAATATTGATAAATCTGTATCTTTAATTCAATACAGATATTTGATATGGCAGATTATTTATTTTGAATATTTTATATGAGGAATTTTTTGGACTAGAAATTATGGGTGGGATTCAGACATTATATAGCCCCTTGATAAATTAATAGGTTATCTTGAGATAAATAAGTTGTGAAATTTAATTGTGTTTCTAGCCATAGTTTTAAACTGTCTTGCGAATGGTCTTGATAATAAATTTTTTCATGTGACCAAAAAATTATGTTCAATAATTAAGAATTTCCTCAATTTTTATTCATATATTATTTATCTGTGCGATTTCACATCAACATATCTATGGATGCATTTAATTCTCATTTAATTGATTAAATTTAACGTGTTTTAGTTCCATATCATTCCATATTGATTTTTCCTTATCTAGTTTATTGAATGGAATATGTTTCTATTTATTACATTTACATATTGTTTATGCACTTATTTCTTAGTTTTTTGATTATATGGTATGTGTGTTAAGTTATTTACCATCCCATAAATATTATTCTCATTGATTCATTATTACTTCCACTATAATTTACCCTTAATAATCATTTGAGATCACCCTTATTTTGTTTTCATTCCCCAATAATCTAAGAAGCATACAATGAAAGATATATAGGTATATACTATATGTAATAAATTTATCCTCAAAAGAAAACAAATTATGTTGAAATTAGTGTATTCATTTGTAATACAAGACTTATGTATGTATCTGGTTCACCAAGAATACTAAACTCTTTGGTCCTTCAGGATTTGATTCCTTGTAATAAGTCCAATTTAATGGTAGTATACATCGACTCTGGGCTCTCTGGGGATGGGTTGATATAGTTGGTTTCAAAGTAAGTTTAGTGGAAACATTGGGAATTCGATTTAGGAAAACATAGATTAGATAACATAAACTTATGGTATAATTTTATGACCATCATAGAAGAACATACTATAATTTTGGTAATATAAATATTATTTGGTTTTTTATAGAAATAAATATCTTTATCGATACTAAAAGTGGACTTGGTTTTAAAATATATGTACTTAGGGGTAAAAACCCTGAAAATGTGTGTCAGACATGACTTGGCGTAATCCCGTACATGACAACTACCCCTAACAGACACATGGTTTGACACTCCCGGGGGACACACTTATGATAATTCACATTTTCTTTACAAACCACCATGAAAGATCTAAATAGAGGACTCCAATGAGTAACCTAGGATAAACCTTAGACCAAGAAATGACTTATGTTAAAATATAATGGAAAAAGTATTTATATATTAAGGTTTTATTGAAAACATTAGTTAAAATAATATTTCGTGATTAACCTTATTTTAAGGATGTACATTATATTTATTTTATAAATTATATAAATATGGCTTTAGAAAAGTATTACTTATATGCCAGGTGACAACCCATCTAGTTTGGAAGTTCCATGATACTAGAACCCACAACCAAAGGATGATAAGGGTTTAACACTAACTAGTGGCCTATACAATGTCTTGATTAACATTTCATTATTATTAGTTGATCAATTTTATGAATAAATATTAATTATGATATGGTAGTGTTATTTCTTTGGGTTTGGTATTAATATATTAACTATATCGGCCTTGGGGAATATTTGGGGACAAATGTAAAAAAAATTCACTGTTTTATGGGACTTATATTCCATTAGGTTTTTATTTTTGTGTTTCAGGAATCAAAGTTAGTTTTTGGATATCTATTTCTTAAAGTAAGGGATGAATTAGAATTTGATCCAAGAAAAAATGAAATATGGAATTATATATATTAAATTAAAACATATCATGTAAGTAAAAATTATTTATATTCTTCGGTAATAAAATAATTTCTAAACAATATGAAAATGATCTTAGTTTTTTTGTCCTAATACCTTAATTTTTGTTGAACCGATGGTCTTCTAAATCATCATTGATTTATGGATTTGAGACCACAAAATTTCATTTATCATTCAATTTTTTTGATTGATTACCTTAATCACTCCCTATAAATACTCATGCTTTTCCTCCATGTACATATCACTACTTTCCACTAATGATCTCCTATTTAGATACCTAGTTATATGTTATTCCATGTGACCTTTTTAATTCACATTCTCTCTTTTCTAGAGTATATCTTACGAAACCTTCTCACAATTCCATATTTCAGACATAGGAAATATAAAAAATGTATCAACAACATAGATTTTTAGTTTTAAGGATGCTATTTAATTAAGGTGGGGAGAATGTAATGCCCTGGAAATCTAAATTAGGAACATTGTATTCAATAGTGTGTAGGAAATAAAACACCAAACGCATAAGGGAATATCATATTCCAAGACTTTATAATTTATTTACTAGTTTAAATAAATTCAATATATTTTATAATATGTAATGAAGGAGATATTGAGTTAGCATATGTTGCACACAACAATGATTTTATTCAATGGATTATGTTACACTCTAGACCAAGTTTTATCGAACTATAATATTTTATTAAAATATTATTATTTAATATAATAAGATATAAACTAGCCATTATGAATAGTAATTAATAGATTATAAAAATCTATGGTTTACACAAATATTAAACTAATTCAATGGTTACAAATTAATTTGAAATGAATATAATAACCAATTGAATATAAAAATAATATTTTTATAGAAAACTATTTTTATGCTCACAAATTTGTTTTATCCTAATAAATAAAATTAAATATAATTAGTGAATTATATTAACGAAATATATATGTTATATGATCAATAAAATATTTTTGATATTTATTTAATATATTTTATAGACACACGATAATAATAAACCGAATATTCCTCGAAAAAACCTATATTTTTTATAATGGAACTTTTACCGCCTTTTAATGGAGAAACTATTTTAAATCCAATTTTTTGAACTTTTATAAATATTATATGACAAAATAAACTTAATATTTTAAATTGGAATATAAAAATTATGTTAGGGTTAATTTTTGGTTTTTTTGGAAGTTTCATTTTTTAATGAATAATGAAAAATACTGAATTTTATCTCAAAAATATTTTTTCATTTAATTTATTTATAATGTTAAATTATATTATAAATTAGTTTTAAAATTTAATTATATTAAATTTTTTATTAATTAATCAAATTTAGGTTATTTTAATTAATATCATATTGAAGTTGGATATAAAAACTTATCAAACATTTCAACATTTTTACTTTAAAAACTGCCCATTGTCGTCCTATCTATGGAAGAAATTTGAATTACTTTTTTCCTATTATGTGATCATAATTTGGAAAATGGATTCCATAATTATAATAATCATAATTTATAATTTCTAATAATTTCTAAATAGTTTTTCACCAAAAATATTAGTGAATATAATTAAAATTAATTACAATGATTAAGGTGAAATTAAGTTTAACATGGGACTAAACCACAAACTTAGTAACTAAAATAACCTAGAAACTTGTACAAAATAAATTGTATGATCATATTTAGATCCTTTAATCCCTTTTACATAACTATGTTCATTATGGGTGTCACTTTAAATGTAAAAAATATGAGTAGAATTCCTTTTTCCTAAATTCACAAGATTTACATTGCTCTTACACTATAAAAATGCAGTCAGGACTCCCACTTTCTCACAACTCTCAAGAAAATTTGGATCTACCAATATCTACCAAAAAGATCTTCAAAATACCGCCCCTCAACCTATTAGCCTCAACTTTTTCAGAAATCCATCCATGGTTTCCCCTTGGTGAAAACCAAAAGGAGTAACCTGATTAAGAGATAACATCCTTCATCAAGATCTTTGGTTTTATTTCTTTCTCCACTCTTTTAATTATTCTTATTCCATGAATATATAATAAAACTAGTATAATAAATATATTTATATGTTTTTATATAAAGGGTTATTCCTACAATTACAGTCACTTATATCTAATGGGTAAGTAACTTACCATTTATGTGTACGACGAACCACCGCCTCACAAAAACAAAGTTTTTCATTTTTTCCTTTACCACCTCACATGGTTGGTAATTATGATAGAAAATCTATATATATATGTTATATATTATATTTATAATTATGTAATTCGTTTATAACACATACCTTTATGCACTCCATTTTGTGGTATTATC
Source organism: Viscum album (assembly GCA_963277665.1). NCBI lineage: Eukaryota > Viridiplantae > Streptophyta > Magnoliopsida > Santalales > Viscaceae > Viscum > Viscum album. The sequence continues at coordinate 1,041,564,853 of OY728138.1, read as the reverse complement.
ATGACATTGTTTGTGGAGGTGTGGACTACAGCCCCCATAAAGAGAAGTTATTCATTCATGCTATACATAGAATATATAAAGTATGGTTTTAATAAACCTATGTAATATATATTAAATAGATATTATAATATAATTATTATATATATATATATATTTCATTTAGTTATTATTATTTTAATATGATAATGAAATGAAAGTATCGTTCATGCGTATGTACAACCCACTGTCTCCATGAATGGTGCATTCTATTTATTATCTCCAAATATTATGGATTATTATATATAAATATATACTAAATATATATTATATTTAAATTGGGGTTTAAATTCCATAGATTATGAAACCAAGATAGGAACAACAAATAACATGTTAAAAAATTCTTGACAAACATGGCAATTAACACCCAAAATAGTGAAAATAATGAAAGATTGTTGTCCAACGCATAATAAGATATTATAAGAAGATAATAAATGATATTATAAATAAAAATATGGTTCTTAAATAAGTTATAAAAACTATATAAACCATTATAAATGAGTTTAAATTCCGTTAACACAAAAGAAAATGCAAGGTTAGAAATTTCATCTCAATTTACCTTCCATTGAGATTTTTTTATTGTTATGAACCTAGTTTCTTTTATATGGTGTATATACTACACTTTGACATGTTAAATCCTAAATATCTTTATTATAATTATATTATAAGTTTATTTTTATGTTATTAATTCATGTATGTTATTATTCCAATGTTTCAAAGTGGTATAGGACACTTTGGATTGTTTAAGGATTATTCTCCTTGAGAAAGTTTTTTAGGATTATTTTTGAAAACTCACTTCCTTTTATGATTGTTAAATTTATCTTGAAATAATCACTTCATTATTGTGAACATGATTTTTTATATATGGTGTACATACAACCACTATCATATAATTTCATGATTCAATCATTCTTCATTATATTCTTAGTCTCTATTTTAATTATTTCATCTAAGGGGATTTGAGTTAAAAGTTACCAATTTTAAGAGAATTTCATGACCCAATTTCAATTATTTGGGTTAAATTACTTCCCTATTTTCATTAATATTATATTATTATGTTTATAATTACTTTGACTATCTATTGATGTATTTACCCCTATTTATGTGGATTTACAATTGATATACATATTCTACACATTGATTGTTTCTCACTTCAATGTTATATTCTTTTCAAGGGTTTACTTTATAATATCCTTTTGTTAAAGATTTTATACACTTGAATTTACTTGAGATGAAATTATTTGATCATTGTCTAATAAAACCTTTAATATTATTCTCCTATGGATATTCGTGACATTTTTCAAGTTAAAGTACCATTTTTTCACACTTTGGTACTCAAAATGTTTTAGAAAATGTTTTTAGAAAAACCCGAATTCATTATCTCTATATTGAGAGAACCTATTTACTTAAGAAAAACCCTTTTCCTGAAATGTTTTTCAAATTTTTTTTTAACCTTTCCAAAATTATTTACTAAATAAATTTTTACCCTTTGTTCTTTTACCCATGTTTATGAAGGAAAATTCGTGTCACTTTATGAAAAAGTCAATTTTCTAACCTTTTATTGTGAAAAATAAATATTATTTTTACCTTAGACAACCTTTATGTATTTAAGTAATGAAATTTCATTAAATATTCCTTTGAATGTTTAAAATGTTATTTTTTATAAAAAATTCTATTGAAAGTTATTTTCAAAGAAAAAAATTTCAAAAAGTTTTTCAAAATAAAAAGTATATTTTCTTTGAGAATGTTTTTGAAAAATATTTTTTTTCTATTCATCTACAATAATAACCCTTTATTTATACTCTACATGGGATACATTATATTGATACCATCCTTATTATTTCACTAGATGGTTTTTGATTTATTTATTCCAAGATAGTATTTACATTCACTTAATTTATTCATTTTAGTCCACTTGGAATATTTAATTTCCTATAATCATTTGACTTTGAATTTTCCCATATGTATCCATACCATTTTCATGGATATGATTATTTCCTAAACTATATACCATTTTCTATATGATGTTCACTATGAAATTTATTTTATTATTTGTGGAAATATTGTTAAATCCTTATCTTCAATTCAATATGGATATTTGATAAGAAGTATTATTTATTTTGATTATTCAATATGGGGAATGATTTGGACTAGAAATGATAGGTGGGGACCAAAATTTATATAGCCCCTTGATGCATCAACATGTTCTCATGATAAAAATAAGTTTCTCAAATTGAATTGGTTTCTAAAAATATTTTTAAACCACCTTATGAAAGGGATTTATGGTTTAGGTTTTCATATTCCTGAGACCAGATATCCAATAATTAATCACTTTCTTCATTTTGATTCAGTTTTGATTTATCTATGAGATTTTGCATCGACATATATATGGATGCATTTCATTATTATTTCACCGATTAAATGAGATGTGTTTCATTTTCTTACCTTTCCATATTTATTTTTCCTTATCTAGATATGTGATTTTCATGTGCTTCGAATTATTATATTTCTATATTTTTTATATACTTCCTTCTCAGTTTTTTGATTACATGGTATATGTATTGAGTTATTTACCATGCCATAATTATTATTCTCATTGATTCATTATTAATTCCATTGTAATTTAACCTTACTGAGTAGTTAAGATCATTATTATTTTGTTTCCTTTACCTAGAAATCTAAGAAGCATACTATGAAAGATATACAAGGATATACTAGATGGAATAAAGTTATCCTCAAAGGGAAAAAATTATACTGCAATTAGTGTATTCATTTGTAATAGCGGACTTATATATGTATATGTTTTACCAAGACTAATAAACCCTTTAGTCCTTAAAAATTTAATTCCTTATAATCATGAAAATTTAATAGAATTAAACACAAAATCTGAGCTCTATAGAGTCAGGACACTACACATATTCCCCTCACCGAGTTCGCTTATAATAAAATATTTTAGGCTACCATCGAGTGGCTTCTTATGAAGCCTTATATGGAATCCATTTCTATTCACCTACATGCCAGATAGTGGCAAGGAATGTAGAATTTCTTGGACCAAATCTCATGAAGGACACAACAAAGCATGTCTAGCTGATACGAAAGCACATGATGATAGATCAGTCCTGACTACAGTCATATGCTAACCGACGCCATCGACCTCTCGAGTTTGAGGTAAAAGACCTGGTTTTATGGTGAGTATCAACCAAGTTGGTCCATAGATGTATTAATAGACCTATTAATCTCTCACCTAGGTTAGTTAGACCCTTAAAGGATGTGAAATAGATCAGACCAATAGCTTACCAGACAACACTTCTTCTTAAATACTGATGTATGAATGATTTATTTCATGTATCTCAGCTTCACCAATATTATCCAAACCTATCACATTTCTTTCATCCTTATGAGGTTGAGTTGGATATGGAAAATTCCTTCAAGGAGTACCCAATTTTTTGTGTGGATCAGTGCACGAAGACCCTATTAAGTAGGTCATTTCCTTTGGTATAGTTTCTATGGTAGCACGAATGAGTACATGACAAGAACTGAGAGTGGGAAGTTGATATATGAGCTTAGTGTCCAAAACTCTTTGTTGAAGATACCTATTTAATCCTAGATGTCCAACTCAAGGATGAGTTTATTTAAGGAGATTAGGATGTAATGAATTGTATTTTAATGAAGGTATGAATCATTAGTTCTTTTTAGATTCTTTTAAATGAGCACAATAATGTTACTAAAAGGAGTCACGAAGTTCACAAGTGTGTCTGGGGATTGTTTGGAGACTAAAAACCTTGTATTTTGGAAAATAATCTAGTCCATATGGTTATTAGAAACCATGATTTATAGCCTACATGGTTTCTACTAACTGTTCGGGGAGAGGCAAAGGAGCCGTAGGGGCCGCACTGTTTGTCTATAACCATGTGTCCCTAGGCACATGTCCATATAGAAAACTTTATAGGCTGGACATATGAATTTATCATGGTTTTCATATAGTTATTCTTAATCATGTGGGGTATTTCCTTATCTCCTTGGGAAGTGTCTTGAACATGGTTGGAACATGGTTTGGCCAACCATGTGGTCAAACTGTGAACCCTTATATTCAAGGGTGAAATTACCATTTCTCCCTTAATGAAGTTATAAAATTGTTTTTCTTTTCACCAGTCCTCATTCCAGTGGATGATCTTGTTCTTATCCACTCGTGATCTCCCAAAAATCTCAACCTAGGTATTGATGTAACTCTCCCATTTGAAGTCCAAATCAAGAACTGTTGGAAGAATCAAATTATCTCGATAATATCTAAAAACCCATCACTTCCTATTTCATTTTATTTATGAATCTGTTGTTCGTTTTAAGTGAAATAACTTTCCCCTATTATTTTAGGCATTGGAAAGTTTCTTTCATTTCTTCTAACATATTTCAAATATAAAGATTCCATTGGACTAGGATTCATCAATGACCCTAAGGTAGGAGGTCTCGTCATTTTACCCAAAATTTATGGTGTTTTTGTAGCTTCACCACTATATCACACACCGAACTTTTCTGTGCACCACCATTTAACCAAGTTCTTCCTAATAAATTTAACTATGCACCTTGATATAAATCTGTTGATCCAAGTTTGGTAGGTTAGAGGATGTTGACCTTAGTTATGGACACCCCATGTGTGTGATGTCTTGAATTTACCTTGTAAATTAATTTTTTAATTGTACAAAAATACTCCTAAACATTCGGTATGGGTTCTAACTAAATTATCCCACACTAATAAAAATTTTCAATGAATATAAGGCACATCCTAAGTTATTGGACTGACTTAGGAATATAATTTCAGGTATAGGTAACTACCCAATTGATAATGACACCTTTTAAGTGTCTCATTGAGCATTGGAATCAAATTGACAAGATTTTCTTTATTTAATGGTTTTTTTCCTTTAATTTCTTAACTTATATATGATTTTATATGTTTAATTGGATTAAATGTATTTGGGTGGAAAGGAAATGACTTATCTATAGTAATAATGAACATGCGTATATGAATTGTAATACCCTTGAATATGTTTGGGATTAAAAAATAAAATACAAGAGAGGTAATTCATCATTTTTATTTTAATAAACACGATCACACCTTTAATATAGGTTTTGGTATGATGGTAAGGGTTCTATAGTGCATGGATATTCACAATCTCTTACATTGTGTGTTGAACATGACGTCTCACACCATTGACACTAGTTGGATGGTGGGATTGATGTGCCAACTCCTTTATTTTGAGTGTTGAAATCATAGAACACTCACCATCTCAAGTGATGAGAATGAAATCTCCCACTCATTATGATATGTAAGTAATTCACCCTTTTACTTGAGCTTATAGGGTTATTTAGACTGGTTATGGATATATGAGTTACGCCCCGGACCAATTAGCACCTTGTATTCTAGGTAAATTGCCACTTATGTCCCCATGTTCATGGTTCATATAGGTGGATGTAATATATAACTATACTATATATATATATATTATTACTATATTTATAGTGACTGATCAAACATTCATACCGGCCATGATCTAAAGCAAGTAGAGTTTCCAGGTGTCCTTTAGGAACCTGGGAAGGCTATCAGTTATTTATTCATCTTTTTTTATTATTATATTATGAATGCACACTATTGTAGCTATGAGAACTACTTGGATTAATTCTAGACACTATTGGTGGTGAAATTATGGTATTTTAACTCTCACCATAATTGGAATTCCATTGGTACCTGATAATATTACTTGTCTATAGGTATGGATAACGGAAAGTTCTTTGCTTTAGAGTTTTGGCATTCTTTACCTTTATATGGAGGATAAGAACAGAGGAGCGAGCTTATGCTCGAGATTCTTGTGGAGAATCCTTTTATTATTTTTGTAGTTTCTATATAGAATTATTGTATATACATTTCCCCTACCCCCCTTTGTTATATCAACATGTCAAGAATCATTATATATGAAACTACCTAGTAACTTTTGATTATTATTCAGTTGTTTAGTTATCTATTCTTACGATGCTTATTTATTATTCTTCATTGTATCATACTTTATCTATTGTATGATTATTGTTGTTATATGTTGTGCCACTCTGATAAGAGGGTATAATCTCATCCTTTTACCACCTTCACACCCTCACTGCTAGTTGGAAGCATTTGGTATATTGGGAGGCACGCTTGAGGTCATATTACCCACTAGCTTGGGGCATGGGTTAAATGGAAAATGGGTTGGGACATTAAAGAAATATCCCAAAGTAAATAAAGACCTAATGTAGGTGAAAAAGGATCCGATTCATCCTAACAAAAAATGAACTTGGACTCTAATAGGAAACTTTACCATTGAGGACCACTACTCATAGACTCCCTCAACTCTACATCTTTTAAGATCACGATAACTCCTCAACCCATTTCATCGAGACTGATCTAAAGTAATATGTGGACACATATATTCCTCCCTGTTTGTAAGAGGCTTCAATTAGTAGAAATGACATAAACCATACATTTTTGATACAATATCCTTGATATTAGATATATTTCAATCAAATTAATAGAGGGAAAATATATGAACAATAAATTAATAGTCAAGAATCATAGTGGTGATATAACTAGATAAACAAAATTATATTCAATCACAAGAAGAGTATATGGAAATTATACATATTTCAAATTAGTGTCCTCATATAAGATGAATTTATATGTAAAATAATAAATAGAATAAAATAATATATATTCACAACCCATAATGATCCTAAAGTATGTCATGGCATTGTGTCCATTTATACCCCTCTCCACCCCTTCAAACACCAGACACAAATCTCTTCCCCTTGGATTGATCCTTGAAAAAAGTATCTGAATGTGAACTAAGATTCTTATGGAGGGTGTGATTAATAAAAAACGTCCATAGTATAAGTTTGGTTGATATATGTGAGTGGGTTCACTTTAGAATTTTTTTTAAATTATAAGAAATAATTCAGCCATGCTGGGTCATCATTTGTTAACCATAATGCTACAAACCCTGAACATACCTACTTTAGCTTTTTTTGGGTAATTAGTTTTCTCAAGCCCCCCAAATCATCTCAAAACATATATAATACCATATCACACAATTTTTAACCCAAAATCATTACCCTATTCCATCACCCTATCTCTTAGGGAGAGGCTATATATTATCATTATATACCAATAATATATCACTTAGGGTGAGGCCATGTGGAACAATTATGAGCCACCAACCTCCCACTTAGGATGTAGGTAACCATAAAAGTTGTCTTAGAATGAAATATAATAGGTAATAGAGTCACTAATCCATCACCCAACCCCCCAGGGTTGAAACATGACATAAAAATCCATTACTAGTACCAAAAAAAACATTAGAATAATGACCATTGGCCTTCCCTTATCTGAATACATCATAAGCCCCTTATACTATCCATTCCCACATAATAAAACCTTCAAAATTGAATGAAAATATTACCCAAAACCATAATTCGTACCATATTCACACTAATACAATGATTAATACTAGGAAACTCACTTTGAGACCAACAATACAAGGTATACAACCATATACACTTATTCCATAACCTTGTTGGTTAGGCCACATTCACACTATCATGCCCATAAACATCCCTATGAAGGAATATTATATCATATAGATGCTAATCAACCACTTTTTTATGTTAGGAAGATGACTAAAAATAAAAAAATTCACCCATATGTATGATATCCCATAATACCACATACAAATTCCCAACCATGTTAAGGACTTTCTAACTCAAGACTTGGAGAGCCTACTTCTCAATCATTTCCAAATTATTTGAGATGAATCAATTGAATCTATAAAATCAGGTAAAAACCCTTATAATAAATTATTTGATAATAAAAAGAAAAAAAAAGATAAGAACCAACATTATAGACATTTATGGAGCTTGCCTTTCGAAAATAAGATCACCCAAACCAAGGGCACCATAAATGAGGAATAAAGTAGTGTTGAAGAATCATGAGAGATCCAAAAGTGTCCCAAAAATAGAGCTCGATTGAATGAGATATTGGGTAGGTTAATAGAGGGATATAAAAGGGTACTTAGGTGATTTTTTTTGATTTTACATAAAAAACCAGTTGATAAGACATTGTGTACTCAGTACTATACTAGCCACCCAACACATCTCGACCAGTTGGCTGATGGGGCTCTAGGACTTGAAATAACATTTCCCAACTCTCTATGTATGAGATCCCAAATACCATCCCAATATGTCTAAAAAAACCATTAATAAACGTTTTTAAAAAACTATTCCCTAAATTGATACCTAAAATTTGATAGTCCTTATAAGATCCCCCTTAAGGACCTGTCATCATCTAAAATCATCTTTAGAAATCCTCACTGAACATCTATAGGTACTAGGATTTTAATATCCCTCCTATAATCATTGTATTGAGAAGTTATGGTTGAGATACTAGTCTTTATGTGACATCCCCAAGATTCCCAAAGTTGGAAATAAATGCTAAGGGTCACAATAACATTTGGGGGATGATGTTACCTTTGAAAGAGAAAACATCTAAATCAAAAAATCAATAGTTAAACAAACCTGTATATGATGCATGAGCAAAAAATAAAACTAAAAACATAATGAAAATAGCCAACTGTATCGGTGTACAACAGGAAAAAAAGACATACTCTAAGAAAATGAAAAGACAATAAAACTCAAAACTCCAAAGTGACATCAATCTGCAACACCCCAACATCTCCAAGTTCTAACTCTACATGCCAAGACTTAATATTAAGAAGTATCACTAAAGAACTTAGATAAAGTGTCTTTACCTACGTCTCAATATTTGAAATGTGCAAATACATAATAGTTCCCAAGAATGGGGTGATTCTAAACTAAATACGATTTCCTTAATGACTTCCCAGCTCAGTCCACTAGGACAAATCTTACCAGCACAAATTATAAAACAATTTTAATCAGTAAAAAAATTTATAACAAATTCATTATAATTTTATATGGAAACCAATAAGAGAAGAAATACTTTTATTATAATTATTGGGAATACCCACAACCGTGTACCCACACACATCATGCATGTCTAGGTAATAATTCCACAATTACGAGTGGTCTCTATTCTATCCACCAATTTGTCCAAAATATTTTTTTTATGTGAAGATGGTCCCTTGGTCAAACACCGACAAACTTATTATTATTAAAGATAAAAAGGATTAAATGTGTCTAAAAGATGATATTTTTTACAATCCTTATCAGAAAAAGAAAGTAAATCAATGGGGTGATCATCTAACTAGGTAATGTTATGGTTGGATCCCATATTAGCAATTCCATCCACAACCTTGTTCACTTCACGAAGAGAATGAGGGAAAATATAGTTGATATACACAAGAAATAGAAAAAATTCCATCCAATAGGTTGTAAGTGGACACACAATGTGCACTAAACCATTCCATAGAGCTTTCATGATGGTAGTAGATTCCCTTTCAATCCAGATATTGTTCCATCCATGTTGCTTCGCAAAAGAGATAACATGGATCACACTCATAATTTCTGACTCTAGAGATGAGGAAACACCACAACTGCCATAGAAACACCCAAGAATTTTCTCAAGGTGTTTTTTTTATATCGCCATAACACAAGGGGACCAATTTGCCTTTAGTGGAACCATAAACATTAACTTTAATCCAGTCTGGGAGCAGAGATTTTTAGAACACTTCGGAAGAACATCTAGTCTGAAGATAAATACCATTAATCGCAAGACATCACTGGATCCCAAATTCTATCATGGTGTTTTTGCAAAGTTCCTTTTAAATCAAATCAACTTCCCAAATAGAAATGAGTATCCACATCCGACCTACATTTAAACTAGATAAGTAATTGTTTTGAATAAGAGTGTATCTATCATACTAGATCACATGAAGAAGATCAAAAAAAATAGTTAAGAAAAGATTATTGATTTTCTTAGAGGATTATATATCCACAAAATGATGAATGATACAACAAAGCTTCAATATCTGACCACAAAACATTTTTCTTTCACTAGATATAACAATACCTCACCATAAACCATTAAAACACATTGATATATTCGTAATAGACTAGATCTATGGTTCTGAGAGAGAGAATAAATTTTGAAATAAGAAGAATAAGGAAGAGAAGCACTTACTGACAAATCCCGGACTTCAATGCAATTTTATTCACCTAAAAATTGATCATGGATTGAATGGAATCATCTCTCATGACTTGGTGGAAAAATGAATTCTCAATATCAGAGGATTAGGGGAAAACTGATTTCTTATAAGATTAATTAAAATTAGATCCACTTTTTAAGGAGGGACCACTGTATACTGCATGGTTAGACTACATAGTTTGGAAAACTATACACCAAGCATGATGTGCTTCTATATTAAGGATATTCCTCAAATGGTTATTTTATATAGTTGGACAAACAATGTACTAGCCATTCATTTCCCTATATTTCAAGAAGCATGGTTTCTTCTAATATTCTGCACAATATTTCTAAATTGTTTGCCAACCATGAACCTTCCTAGGGCCCACTGTCTTCCCTTACAAGGTTTCCTATAGTTATAGAAATATTTTTACTAAAAATGATCAAAATGTGAACCTCCAAAAAAGCCTTCCTAATGAGATAGAACCCATTAGAACCTACCAAAACTTAACCTGATCATTATATAGCCATAAAATACATGAATAAAGGGACTTGTACCTAAAACATGGGGTGCTATATAAATAATAATTCTAGCTCCGAATACAGGGTTTCCTTTTAGAAATGAAAATGTTACTATAATACAAAGATAATAGGAACTATCTTCCCTCACAACACCTTCTTTCATTGGTCCATAGTAGATACCATGTATTCCTTAAAGGATGTCTCTAACTCCAAGTCTATACCCTCACTACTAATCATGCGTGTAAGTCTTATATCATACTTCTAGATCTATGATATATGAAATACATCATTCATAACCATATGTCAAGGATGAAGTCTAATTGGTTGGCTACTATCCCAATCTACTCCAAAATCTTGAACAGGTCAATAAACAGTGGCTCCAAATTTACCTAATTCCTCAAAAATTGATACCCCAATCAAGGTGACACTTATTAGAATACCTGATCCCATATGATGAAACCTAGAGGTCATTACATATAGTTTTCATATAACCATTTACTTCTCTAGTTGGTAACCAACCACATCATGATGAATTGAACTCTCTTAGAGGTTTCCTGCACAAATATTAGCCCAAAATTTTAAACCCACCCATATTTAACCAGAAAGAGAGTGGGAGAAATAACCAACCATACAAGGGATCATAGGTCACTATTGAATTAAATCATTAATGATATTATTGCATATAAAATCTTCCAACTCTAGTTAGTTATCCTAGGATCCACTAAAATTTGACACAGATGCTAATGCCACATCCTCTAGAATCTAGATTACCCTCATTGACTTCTTATCAATCTATGGGTGATACATTGCACACAACTTTATCTAATATCCCATATATTTTTATAATATACAATAGAAAAAGGATGTGAAATGGGTATCCCAATCTGATATAATAGTCAATGTCACTCCAAAAAGCTATATTATATCCCTTAATATAGAGCCTACTTATCGTATCCACTGAACGAGTCTCCATGATAGTCTAGAAATACATGATATAAATATATTATTCCACCACAAACCATACCACATTATGATCTATCGACATAATAAAAATATATATAATGAAATAATGGTCACTCTATCCCACTTACATATAGGAACCATAAGTGGTTGGAGTAACCCTCCAAGTTGCTAATGCTATTCCTTTACCCACTGATAGGTCAGGTCATAATCCACAAAGTTTATGATTACCTTCATCAAATTGTTGATATGGTATGTGGAGTATGATATACTCTATAATAAAAAATGTAGGATTGAAATAATATAGATACTGAATAAAGTATCTAATAGTGCTCAATATACAAGGGGGGGGGGGTGAATTGTAAAATTTAAAAATTCCTTTGGAACTTTTAAAGATGGTTATGTTTAACAAGGCTAAACAAGGTAATTCACCAAACCTCTAGTTCTAGACACTTTCTTGATTCCAGAAGTACGATTCCGAGAAAGTGAATCCGAAATGATGGTTCCGGAAAATGAAACTTAATGAAAGTTTACAAAGATAAAGATTCAACCTTAAAGCATATAGAATCTTACTAAATCAGATTATACAAGTATAAGGAATTATAAGATAGTTATACTTTCCTCAAAAAATAAAATGTAACAGAAAACTTGTAACAAAACAAGTAACAAGTAGTAAATATTTTAACCCAAAGAGAAGGGAATCCAACAAACTTGGATAAAGGTCCCTTGATTTATACTTTCAAGAAATTCTGTCTTACCCACACCAGGGTAAGCCCTTGATACGAAGATCAGTGTCTGGCTTGCTATCCCTACAAGACCTCAACTTCAAGGTAGTCGGCACCTCTATCTTACTCAGTAAGTAATCCCTTAACTTCAAGGTATTCGGAACCTCTGTCTTCCTCAGCAAGGAAGCCCTAAACGTCAAGGTAGTCGAAACCTCTGTCTTCCTATCTCCGGAAGCCCTCGATTGTACACAACAACAATCAGAGTCGCACAAAGAAAATCTGAACAAGAAGTTCAGTACGCACAAAGCAATGAGAGTCTCTCTCTAGAAATCACTTCAACACCATGTAATATCTAGAGTCATAGAACAGTATTGATCTATTTAGAATGTGATTCTTTTTATAGGCCCAACACCAACAGTCAGCTCCCTCCTCCAATGGTCATATTTTTCCTTGAATTTTAGAAGGACCTGTACACATGTCACTCAGAAAATAGTTAGTTAGTAACTGAATGCATGACATTATTTTATAAAAAAATTAAGGTTTAATAAAAAAATGGTTACTTAACCAAAATCAAATATTTGGAATGTAATCAAATAAAAGTTCGAAGTTTAACCAAAAACACATTCGGTGTCTATAATACAAAAATATTCAGATTCTGTTTTCTAAGGAATTTTGAACCTGAACTCTATATAATTCCAGAGTCTAAATTTCAAGGAAATTCGGAATCTATATTCACAAGAATTTGGAACATGAACTTACAAAGTTTGGAGTCAGAGTTCATGAGAATTCGGAGTCTGAACTCACAATGTTCAGAGTCTAAATTCATTAGAATTCAGAGTCAGAACTTTCAAAGTTCAGAGTCAGAACTTAAAAAGTTTGGAGTCAGAGTTCATTAGAATTCATATTCATAACTGACAAGGTTTGGTGTAACACCCAAAGATTTCATAGTACATTATATCTTCAAAGTAATTCATTAACTTTCACTACACGCAACACCAAGTTTTAGCGCACCACAACTTACCAAACTACCTATTCAAAAGTGGTTATGAATTGTATTAAATGAATTTTGAAATTTATATAATCCATATAATTTTATAATCAATATTATGAGTTTCTTAGGAATAATTTAAGAACAAATTCATTTCTTTCAGATAAAAGAAGTATTTTTCAAAAAAAAATGCACTTTTATCACCTTTGAATGGTGAACCCTTTTTAAATACAATATTTGAAACTATTATATATTCAATTTGACAAAATGAACATATTATTTATAACCGGGATATAATAATTTAGTTTCAATAAATTTTTTGTGTTTTTCTGATAACTTTCATATTTGGTTGAATAGTGAAAAATGCTATATTTTAACTGAAAACAACTTTTTTAATAAAAATAATTTATATTGTTAAATTATACATTTTAATTATTTGGAAGTATAAATAGATTAAATTATTACCATTTAATCTAATTATTTTCATTGTAAGTAATTTCACTTTGAGATTGGACACAAACAAGTGTCAATCTTTTGATAGTTATTGTTTCTTAAAAATATACCTTTTGGTTTCGACAACGAGAATTAATATTAAATCAATAAATGAAACTTCTATGTTTTAAATTTGGTAAAATAGACTTCATTTTTGAATTCGGAATATCAAAATTATCTTAGGGTAATTTTTTGGAATTTTTCTGAAAACTTTCAATTTTTGATGAATAGTGAAAAAACACTGAGTTATTATTTAAAATAGACTTTTTATTTAAATAATTATTTATTTTATTTAAATTTATTTTAGGTAAAAATAGATACATAATACCTATATATATTCAATGTAATTTATTGGAGTCATTTTGTAATAATATTAGATATATAAAATTTTATTGAGCTTTTCACCGTCTTTTACCCACCTCATAGGGGAATTTGCAAATTCGAATAAAACATAATTTTACCACTTATGTGAGTTGAATTTAAAAACTACAAGAGACACAGTTAACCTCAGTAAGTAAAATGTGGTTCAATAAGATGAAAATAAATTTTGGTGAAGAGTTACTTTTGACTTTTATTGACCACGGTTAAAGGTAAATAGGGTAATTCAAGGTAAAAAAAATATTGTAATAATTCTAAATTACCTTAAAACATGTCCTAACTTTATTTTATGAGTAATGCCCGACCATTTCCATCCTTGGGCCAATTTTGGGGCCCCATGGAGCCACTTATGATTGATAATGACACTTTAGATTAATTAATTTAATGTAAAGACAAAATTGACATAAACAAATATCTTTTAGTAATTAATTTTTATATGGTTTTTTATAAGTAAATTTTTTGACTATAAATATTATTTGGAAACCTAAAAATATTAAATACATCATGGTATGTTTTTTATAATTTTTAGACGTCGAATAAATTAAATTATTTATGACACAATAATGATGCAGTATTTACCTCATTAATAAGTGATTTTAATAAATTAGATTATAAATATTAAAATTATATCCAAAACATGTCCAAATCTTATTGGATGATTTTATTTCGACCATGAGTTATATTATCTTTGACTCTAATGATTTTGGTACCTTTATAAATCAAATATCATTATATAATAAAATAATATTTTCACACTTTCTTAAAGAGCCCCTCCCCCCTTATAAAAGGAGACCACTTCTAACCAATTACTCACACCTCTAAAGCATTTATACTCATCCAAAATATGCCAAATTTTTCTCCCTACATCCCTATACCTCTAATAGAAGCCTTACCTTAAGCATAAGGCACTTCAAGAAGTCATTTTGGTTCAAACCAAATGAAGTTACCCAAATTAAAAGGTAATAGTTTCTCTTAACTTCTTTTCTTTTATTTTACTTCTCCAAAACCTAAACTCTTTTTATTAATTTATTTTATAACAAAAACAGTATCCTAAATATACTAAAATGTTTTTATGAGAAGTATTCTAAATACACTTACACACACCTCCATCTAATGGGTGAAGAACATAATGTTTCCGTGGATGGAAAACTAACGCCTCACGAAACGATGATTGTTCAATTACCTCCTACCACCTCTCATGGTGACCATTATGATGGAAATATATTTATATATGATATATATATATTATGTTTACTTTTTCTTCATAATTCTGTATTTTTCTTTTATATCATACCTTAATGGTTTCCATTATGGGTAGACAGGATAATTTCATTTGAGGAAGTGCAGCTACCGCCACCTCAAAGTGATATGACTCATTAATACCATATGTGGGACATATAAAGGATGGATTTAATGATATTATATATGATATTATACTGGAATTATAATATACCTATGTATCATTATATTTTAATTTTATTAAAATAATAAATAGAAATGAAAGTAGCGTTCATGCGTACGTACAGATTACCGTCTCCATGAATGGTGCATTTCATTTCTTACCCCAAAATGATATGTACTCTTATAAATACATGTATATACTGGATATATATGATATATATAATATATAAATCATGAATATCTTTCTGGATATAATCAACTTTTGACCATGTGAACAACTTGCAACTATAAAGTGTTCATTTTTGACTCAAGTGCCAAATATCGACAAAACAAACGTTATTAACTTAAATGATTACATAATTTTTATAACATAGTAATAAGTGATATAAAAGGAAAATCAAACTTGAAAAATATTATTAAGAAAGTATAAATTAACTTTATTATATTATTCAGGATATTAAAGAACTAACGGGTCAAGTCGGACACGAGGTAAGGGGTTTCTTATCTCACTTTTAATTCCGTGAGATTTCTATTGTTCACCACATATTTATTGCATGTGGTGTATTTTGTACTGCCATTTGATATATCTATTATCATGATTATCTTTATATTCATGTTATTATATGTTTCATTTGGTGGTTATTGACAATTGTTCATATGACTTGATTGATTACAATGAGGTAAGGGTTAATTTCACAATCTCTTTATTATCCGAGGTTGTTTTTATGTAAGTATCTACTGGGACCTCCTTATAATCCACATCCATGTTTCTTAAAAATGTATTCCAAAAAGTTTTTATCATTTACTAGACTATGGGTTAAAGTCATTTATACTCTTGTTTGACTTTTTATAAAATGGTTTGAAAGGAATGTTTCCATCGTTTTACAAACAAGGTACTTTTTAACCTTTTCGATAAAATTAAGGTAAGAATGTTTTTTAACTTATACGGTAGGTGCAGCTATTTTCCCCCATTATGACATCACCAAATCTTCCCTTACAATCTTATAAGAATATTTTCAAAATAATTTTTTTCTTTGTAATTATGTGACTCTTAAATTATTTCAAAATAGAAAGAGATATTTCTCTAAAAAAAGCTTTTGATTTCATCTCTGTCAACATTATTTGATTGGTTTTAATTTTATTGGAAGTTGATTTATTATGATACAAAACATCCATATTGTATTGAATGTTTTGTGATATGTTTGACTATGGATGTGTTATTCGTATACCATTCAAGGTTTATGGTTAAATTATTGACATTTCGTATTCTAGTTTTAATACGAATGTTTATGTTATATTTCAAATTTTTCTTATGTTGAATGTATTGGACTAGTATGTTCCCGGTTGGGGACCGATAAAAGTAAGCCCTCCGGGTTTGGGTTCGGTTACAGCAGACCCTTCGTGATGTAGTCCAGTTACAGAGGCTCTCCGGGATGGAGTCTGGTTATAGAGGCTCTCCGGGTTGGAGTCCGGTTACAAAGGCTCTCCAGGATAGAGTCCAGTTATAGAGGCTCTCTGGGTTTGGGTCCAGTTACAGTTAGCCCATAGGTCCTGGAACGAGGCCTTGAAATAGAAATTTAAATTTGGTATTATACATTCCCTCATTATGAAATTAATATTGATGCTTCATGTGGTAATTCGACTAGTAGAATACCCATGATTATGTTTTATTATGGTATTATTTACTCAGGTCATATTCATTCTATAAAAGTATCCATGTTTATTATTGGTAAAGGAATGTGGTTTCAATTATTCACCCTGCTTAATATTTATGTTATCTTCCACTATATTGGTTACCCTTAATGAGCATTTGAGATCACCCCTTTCTATGTTTTATTTTCCCCAGAATTCCAAGAAGTGTATTGTGATTGATATGCAGGGTTAAGATAAGGGAATAATGGCGTTAATAAAGGATTATTTATGTTGTTTTGTATGTTATAAAGTGTAATGTAACATTCATGTATGTAATATATTTTCCAAGACTGCTAAACTCATCGGTCCTTTAGGACTTGATTCCTTGTTATCATGCCAATTTATTAAAATAATTCATCGACTCTGGGTAACTAGGGTCCGGGAATTATAGTTTGTATCAGAGGAAGTTCAGCAATAACCTTGGAAACTAGATTTAGATAAACTCTGATTAGAGAACATTACCTTAAGATAGACTTTGAGTATTAGTATAGAAGAACTTATTTTAATTTTGGTGCTGTAGAGATTTTTTTTCAGTTTTCCAAGAAATACATCCCTATCTAGATACGAGAAGGTAGAGGTGGCTCTGGAACAGATGTACCTAGGGGTAAAACCCGGAAACACCTCTTTGAGCTAGACTCAAACGGGAACTAGTGCACGATAACGGGCCTTGCTGCACTCTTGGTTACGACACTCCCAGGGGATATGCTTAAGATAATTCTCATTTTCTTTACAAATCATTATGAAGGATGTACGAGTATATACCCCCTCAAAGAAAATATTTTTATGATTATGGATTATATCCATAAACTGTTTGATTTATGTTAGGTATTTTAAAAGTTTGGAATTATCCATTGCAATTCATAAACTGACCTAGTGTATGCCATTGTATATAAATGGTTCCCATTAGAAGGAATGTGAACTCCAACAATACGTATGATCCAAACAGTAAGAAGGATAATATATTTCATGATATTAAGCCAACATTTAGAAGGGAAATAGTCACCCATGTATTCTCAACATGTGAATAAATATTATCATGTGTTAATAAGATAAGTAAAGAATTCTATGAGTCCTATGGTATTGAAGGGAAACAAGAGAAGAAAAGTATGGAACATAGAAATATGGATAAAGGGAATAGGGAAAAGAAGAATTTTCTCATATGTGATAACTGTGGAATGAATCAACTTGGTAAATGATTGAAGGGAATGAGAGTTTGTTATAAGTTTGGAGAAAAAGGACATTGAGTATGTGATTGAAAGGGCAAGAAAAAAGTTTCAAATGTACAATGCTTCATCTACCAGGTGTTGGGACACTACGCGAATCAGTGTCCCAATCATCAGTGTATACCTTGAATCATGCAATTGGATTATAATCAAGTTATGATACTACCTCAGATGAAGAAGAATGACTAGTGTTCTTATGTTTTTATTATAGGATTATTTCATTTGAGTGTTGTATCAACAATATACTGGTTATATGAATTATGGAGACAAATAAATATTGTACTACAGTACTATTTTATTGAGGATTTGAGATTATATGGTTCTAAGAAAAGTGACTTAATAGTAAGCTACACTTTTTGGAAAATATATGGTTGAAGGAAAGGTAATCCTTAATATGGTGCTGATAATGAGGTAATGATTTTGGAATAAGAGATGGTTGATTTAGATAAATTATATTGGATATTCTAGATTTCCATGGAACTGATTAATAGTTTTTTTCATCATTGTTGGGAATATTCAACATTTTTGGGTATAAGGAATATATCCAGTATTATATTAAGGATAAGGGAGCATGAATGTAATCAATAAGGTTTTATGGTAATTCAGGGTGTTACCAAGTTTTAAAATAATAAATGATGAAGGTGTTCACATGTTATTACGTGGAAAAAAGGATATTCATTGTATTTACCTTTCTTATAAATTTTGGACTGTGAGTTTGGATAGAATTATTTTGGATAAGTCTAATTTGAGATTATTTTTGGATTTCCATAAAAAGGAAAACCTGGAGGTTGGGCGGCAACCCATCGCGTTTGGAAATGCCGTGAGACTTAAACACGCAACTGAAGGGTGTCAATGGTGTATCACCTACCACTGGCCCACGTGATGTCCTGGATTGAATAATATAGTTTTTTAAAAGGTCTGGTAGATTAATTATAAATTCATTTTTTTGGAATCCTATACAAATAGGATAAATAGAATATTTTTTTAAGTTATATTATCTTTTAGAGTGAAAGATGAGTTTGTGGTCGAAATTAGTTAAAGGATGGAACTCTACTTGTCAAGTATATATTTTTCTTCTTCTCTTATTATATGAACAAATTGATTCTTAAACTTTAGTGAAGGTATATTAAAACCAAAAATGTGTTATCCTAATACCTTTTGTTTTTTTGAACCGACGGTATTTTAAATCATCATAGATTGATGGAATTGAGGCCCTCAATTTTTACAATTGTTTGTGATTGATGACCTCAATAACTCCCTAGAAATATTTACATTTTTTCTCCAATTATGTGTCTCTAATTTAGACAAATGTTCTCCTAATCGAGATCATAATTTGGTGGTGACCCTTTCATTTCCCCTTTCCTCTTATAAAGACTAAATTTTATTAAACCAATTTCTAATGTGGGTTTTCCCACAAAGGAATTTTCTATTTTCAATCTTTTATTTTCAAAGAACATTTTCAAATTGTGAGGATGCAATTTAATGAAGGAGGGAATAATTTAACACCCCAAGATTTCATAGTACGTTATATCTTCAAAGTAATTCAATAACTTTCACTACACACAACACCGAGTTCAAGCGCACCACGACTTAGCAAACTAGCCGTTCAACAGCAGTTATGAATAGTATTAATTGAATTCTAAACTTTACATAATACTTATAATTTTAGAATCCATATTATGAGTTTATTAGACATAATTTAAGAACATATTCATTTTTTTCAGATAAAAGAAGTATTTTTTTAAAAAAAGCACTTTTACCGCCTTTTAATGGTGAACCCTTTTTAAATCCAATATTTGAAACTTCAATATATTCAATTTGATAAAATACACATCTTATTTATAATCAGGACATAATAATTTAGTTTCAATAATTTTTTTTTTTGTGTTTTTCTGATAACTTTCATATTTGGGTGAATAGTGAAAAATACAATATTTTAACTGAAATTTTTTTTTAATCAAAATAATTTATAGTGTTAAATTATACATTGTAATGGTTTGAAAGAATAAATAGATTATATTTTTACCATTTAATCCAATGCTATTCATTGTAAGTAATTTCACTTTGAGATTGGACATAAACAAGTGTCATTCTTTTGATAGTTATTGTTTCTTAAAAATACACTTTTTGGTTTTGACAACGGGAATTAATATTAAATTAATAAATGAAACTTCTATGTTTTTAATTTGGTAAAATAGACTTCATTTTTGAATTCGGAATATCAAAATTAGCTTAGGGTAAATTTTTGGAATTTTTCTAAAAACGTTCAATTTTTGATGAATAGTGAAAAACACTAAGTTATTGTTTAAAACGGACTTTTTTTTAAATAATTATTTATTTTATTTAAATTTATTTTAGGTTAGAATAGATAAATAACACCTATAAATGTTCAATGTTATTCATTGGAGTCATTTTGTAATAATATTAGTTATATAAAATTTTACTGAACCTTTCACTGTCTTTTACGCAGTTACTAGAAGAATTTGCAAATTCGCATAAAACTTAATTTTACTGCTTTTGTGAGTTGAATTTAAAAAATTTGAGAGACACGGTTAACTTCAATAAGTAAAATGTGGTTCAATAATATGAAAATAAGTTTTGGTGCATAGTAACTTTTGACTTTTATTTACCGCGGTCGAAGGTAAATAATGTAATTCAAGGTAAAAAGAATACTGTAATAATTAAAAAGTACCTTAAAACATATCCTAAACTTACTGGATGAGTAATGGCCGACCATTGGCATCATTGAGTCAATTTTGGGACCCCATGGAGCCACTTATGAATGATAATGATACTTTATATTAATTAATTTAATGTAAAGACAAAATTGACATAAAACAAAATCTTTTAGTAATTAATTTTTTATGGTGGTATATAAGTAATCTTTTTTACAATAAATATTCGTTGGAAAGATAAAAATATTTCCTACATCTTTTTATTTTTTTTATAATTTTTAAACATTGAATAAATTAAATTATGTATGAAACAATAATGATGAAGTATTTACCTTATTAATAAATGATTTAAAAAAATTAGATTATAAATATTAAAATATTATCCAAAACATGTCAAATTCTTATTGGATGATTTTATTTCGACAATGAGTCAACTTAGCTTCTACCCTAATGATTTTTGGACCTTTAGAAACTGAATATCATTATATAATAAAATAGTATTTTCACACTTTCCTAAAGAGACCCTCCCCCCCTTATAAAAGAGACCACTTATATCCAATTCCTCACACCTCTCAAGACTTTAGTCTAATAAAAACTCTTCCAAATTAATCTTCCTACATCCCTCTACTTATCCTAAAAGCCTTACCTTAGGCAGAAGGCACTTCAAGAATTCCTTTTGGTTCAAACCAAAGGAAGTTACCCAAATTAAAGGTAATAGTTTCTCTTAACTTCTTTTCTTTTATTTTACTTCTCCAACACCTTAAATCTTTTTATTCATTTATTTTATAACAACACCAGTATCCTCAATATACTAGTATGTTTTTATGAGAGGTTTTCTAACTACACTTACACACACCTCCATCTAATGGGTGAAGAACATATTGTTTCCGTGGATGCCAAACTAACGTCTCACTAAAGGATGATTGTTCAATTACCTCCTACCGCCTCTCATGGTGGCCATTATGATGGAACTATATTTATATAAGATATATATTTTATGATTATGTTTTCTTCATACTTCTTTATTTTTCTTTTATAGCATACCTTAATGGTTTGCATTATGGGTAAACACGATAATTTCATTTGAGGAAGTGCGAACTACCGCCCCCTCAAAGTGATATGACTCGTTAATACAATATGTGGGACGTATAAAGGATAGATTTAATGATATTATATATGATATTATACTGGAATTATAATATACCTATGTATCATTATGTCTTAATTCTATTAAAATAATAAATAGAAATGAAAGTAGCATTCATGCGTACGTACGACTTACTGTCTCGATGAATGGTGCATTTCATTTCTTACCCCAAAATGATATGTAATGTTATAAAAACATGTATATACTGGATATATATGATATATATAATATATAAATCATGAATATCATTCTGGATATAATGAAATTGTAACTCCCCGACCCCAGTTACCCAGAGTCGGTGCATTATTACATAACATTGGCATGATCACAAGAAAGATCAAATCTCGAAAGACCGATTGGTTTAGTAGCCTTGGAAACACTAGATATATACATAAGTTTTACATTACATCATAAAATGAAAAACTAATACAACAACATAATGTTTCCATAGTCCACACTATTATCCCCTCATAATATCCCTGCAGGTCATTCATAACTTACTTCTTCACATCCTGGGGAAAATAAACATAGAAAAGAGGTGAGCTCAAATGCCCAGTAAGGATAACAATATAGAGGAACATTCAAAATAAGCATAAACATTTAAGGAAATTCATTACTAAAACAAAATCCTTTTAAACTTGAACTTCAACATAGTATGGAAAAAGTAAAATGAAATAATGCCATTTACTTATTCACATGGATATTATACTAATCGAATAATCACATACAAAATAACCACTTTCATAATGATGGAATGCATAATGCTAAACTTTAATTTCTTTTCAAGGCCTCATCCCAAGACCATGGGGCTAACTGTAACCGGAACCCAACCCGGAGTGCCTCTAATAACCGGACACCAACCCGGAGTGCCTCTAATAACCGGACACCAACCCAGAGTGCCTTTAATAAACGGAGACCAAACCGGAGGGCTTACTTTTACCAATCCCTAACCTGGAGGGCTTACTTTTACTAGTCCCCAACCTGGAGGGCTTACTTTAACCAGTCCCCAACCTGGAACATACTTTTCCAACACATTCATATGAAGTAAAGGTTGAAATATAACATAAACATTCTTATTGGAACTAGCATACGAAATGTCAATACTTTCACCATAAACAATGAATGGTATAAAGATAGCACATCCACAGTCAAACATATCACAAAACCTTCAATACAATATAGAAGTTTTGTATCATAATAAATCAACTTCAAATAATCTTAAAATCCATCAAAGGATGTTGACATAGATGAAATCAAAATTCTTTTTAAAGAAATATCTCCTTTTATTTTGAAATCGTTTAAGATCCATATAAAATAAAAAATTTTCTTTGAAAATATTCTTATAAGCTTGTAAGGGAAGCTTTGAAGATTTTATAACGGTGGAAAATAGCTGCACCCTCCGTATAAGTTAAAAAAACATTCATACCTTAATTCTGTCGAAAAGGTTAAAAATGACCTTGTTCTGAAAACGACGGAAAGATTACTTTATAAACCTCTTATAAAAAGTCAAACAAGGGTATAAATGACTTTAACCCATATTCTTGTAAATATTTTTTGAAATACATTTCTAAGAAACATGGATGTGGATGATAAAGAAATCCCAGTAGATTATTACGTATAAACAACCTCGGATAATGAAGAGATTGTGAAATAACCCTTACCAATTTGGTAACTTATGAAACATACAACCAATGAAAGAGGTATCATACAATGAATATGTAAATACACATAAATTAAGGTGTATTACACAAAGAATATAATTATGGTCAGTACACACACCACACAAAAGATGATGGTGGCAATATGGCATGAATCTCACGGGAATAAGGAGTGAGATGAAAACCCCTTACCCCGTTAATCAACTGAGTCGTATAGCCAAAAGTTAATAACCACTAAATTATTTACAGAATAACATGAATATAAATATAATCATGATAATATATGTCAAATGCCAGTACACAATACGCCACTTTCAATAATTTAGTGGCGAATAATGGAAATCTCACAGAATTGAATGTGAGATAAGAAAATCCCTTACCTTGTACTTTTCCTTGGATGGGGTAGGTTAAACTCCTGTATAATGGTGAAATAATTGTTATTAAATTATTCAATAATCATATACATTAATATGATATCATATATGATCTTTTAATATTGATTTGATAATAATATCTTAGTATTATCGTCATTTCGGGTGTTAACGTACTCGTTTTCTTTTATATGTTTTGTTATATAGGACATGTTTGTAATGGATAGGTTGTATATTATTCATATCCAGAATGATATCAAGTCCTTAAACATCATTTTTAAATCATAAAATGATAATTATACTTGAATGGATACGATGGAGAATGAATCTCATCGCGTTCGTGGAGACGGTAGTCCGTACGTACGCACGAGCGACAATATCATTCTTTTGATATTAAAATAATATATAATGGATGGTATATCATATATACAGAATCATTAACATGTTATATTTATTATTTACATGAGTTACACATCATTATTATACCCATCCAAATAATATTATATTGAATAACAATTACACCACGACGTGGAGATGGTAAGCCGTACTTACGCACGTATGGTGACATGTTATTCAAAGGGTGGATAGAATAATGAATATGGTTGTACCATATTTATAATAACATCACAGTATATTTAAGATACTGGAGTTATTATTTTAGAATGGTAAGAACAAATAAAGAAGAAGTGGAAGAAGAAAGGAACTTGAAAAGGGGTGGTGAAAACATTACCTCTTCTTCGGGTTCTTCCTTTTGATTTGATCAAAAGGGCTCCTTAGGTAAGCTTTCTAATCAAACTAAGGTCTCTAGGTTGTATTGAGGGATGTTGGGAGAGTATTTGGGTAGAGTTTGGCCGAACCAAAAGGCTTTGAAGGTGTGAAGAAATGAGAAGGAGGAGTGCCCTTTTATAAGAGGGGTGAGGGGCACCTTTGGAAAAGCTAGAAATATTAATTTATAATAAATTCATATTCGGTTTCTAATGGCTCCAAAGTTTACTATTAAAAGGTTAAGGTGGGTATGGGTCGAAAACAACTCAACCAATAGAATTTAGACAGGTTTGTGTACTTATATTAACCTTATCTTTAAGTATTAACTCTAAGTTAATTAGTTTCACTTTTACAATGTCTCTTTGTATTTTTATATAATATGGTTAATAAACTTACTATATACATCCAAGAGACCCCCAAGTGGTCCATTAATGATGAACCTATCATGATATAAGTATCTTGGCCGAACCTTAGACTTTTAGGAATTTAATATCAATTAATAATATAAAATTTGTTTTAAGAACTCTTTTATGTCAATTTTGACACTATTCAATAGTTGATTTTTGTGAAACTCATAACAGATTCATTACTTCGAACAAAGTCAATTAAATCAATCCTAATATATCATATTATCATAGAAAATTAGTTTAATTCATTAAAAGTTTCATATTATAATTATTTGGGTATTTATAATATCAATTATTTTAATTTTTCACTATTTTAGTAATTACTGCATCATCATTGTGTCATAAATAAAATAAATTATTTAATGTCTAAAAATTATAAATAAAATAGAATTATGTATGAAATATTTTTATCTTTCTAATGAATATTTATAATCTAAATTCCAACATATATAACCCTATGTAACAATTGTTTTGCTAAAAGATATATGCTTGTGTCATTTTTGTATTCATTTTAACTTAATTAAAATAAAGTGTCATTATCACTTACAAGTGGATCCATGGGGTCCCAAAATCGACCCAAAGATGCCCATGGACGACCATGTATCAACCAATAGGGTTAAGACACGTTTTAGGGTAATTTAGTATTATTATAATATTATTTTTTAACCCTTATTTACCGGATTTACCCTTAACCATGGTAAATAAAATATTTACCGCAGTAATTATTCAAAATGTATAAAAATAAAAGTGACCTATTTACACAATTTGAACATCCTGATTCCAAATATGGAATCAATTTTCCTAAATTCAAAACACAGAAGTGGCATAAATTAATTTAAAATTAATTCCCGCTGTCAAAACAAAAAGCGTGTTTTTAAGAGATAATAACTATCAAAAGATTGACACTTGTTTATGTTCGGTAAAATTGTAAAATTATGTCCAATGACCAACATTATATTAAATGGTAAAAATATATTCTAAATATACTTTAAAACTACTAAAATTCATAATTTATCACTATTAATTATTTTGATTAAAAAAGTTGTTATTATTAAAATTTAGTAATTTTCACTATTCATCAAAATATGAAAGTTATCCGAAATGTACCAAAATTTCACCTTAGGCTAAATTCGATATTCCGAATCCAAAAATGAAGTCCATTTTGAAATATAAAATATATATAATTTCAAAAATTAGGTATTACTATTCATAACGGCCAGTTTGATTGGTTGTGGTGTGTGTTAAAACTCAATGTTGCGTACAACACACGCTACTGTATTATTCAAAGAAAACGTACCGTGGAAGCTTGGGATGTTTCATTTTAAATTTTTGATGTCCCCATTTAGTCAAAAAGTTTAAAATATTGTATTTAAAAAAGGTTCACTATTAAAAGTTGATAAAAGTGCAATACTGAAAATGAATTTGTTCTTGCATTATGTCTAAGATACTCATAATAAAGTTTAAAATTTATTTAATACTATTCATAACCTCTTTTGAATGGATTTTTGGTAAGTCATTATGCAAGTGAACTCGGTGTTGCGTGTAGTGCAAGTTATTGAATTATAACACATTATGAATTCTTGGGGTGTTACATTCTCCCCTCCTTCAATAAATTGCGTCCTCGCAATTTGAAATTGTTCTTCGAAAATAAAAGGTTGAAAGTAGAAAATATATTTGTGGGAAAACCCACATTGGAAATTGGGTTACTATAATTTAGTCTTAATATGAGGAAAAGAGAAATCAAAGGGTCACCACCAAATTATGATCTCGATTAGGAGAACATTGGTGGCAATTAGAGACATATAATTGGAGGAAAAACATAAATATTTTTAGGTAGTGATTGAGGTCATCAATCACAAACAAGTGTAAAATTGAGGACCTTAAATTCATCAATCTATGATGATTTGAAATACCATCGGTTCAACAAAACATAGGGTATTAAGATAACACATTTTTGACGTTTCAAAATATCTTAGTTGAAATCCCACATCGAAAAATGAATTAATGAGGCTTCTATTTAAAATAAAGAGTCGAAAGTATGAAGATTACAGAAAATAACACATACTAGGGTTCCATGTAGGAAAATATGGATATGGAAGAAAAATCTAACCATCAATTATCTGATGGAGAGTGGTAGAGAACATGGCTATGAAAAGGCCAACAATCCCAAAGCCATAAATTAGTGATGATTTAAGGTACCATCTAGGAAAACATTTTTGTTCTAAGTTTCTTTTCTTAATGTTGATGAATTTATTTATGAGATTGGCTAAGATCATAAGGAGATATACTTACTTTATAATTAGAGTTTTATCCATTAATAAATTTCTACCACAAACTCATCTTTCACTCTAAAAGATAATAGAATGTAAAAAAAATTCTATTTACACTATTCGTATAGGGTTCCAAAATAAACGAATTTATAATTCATCTACATGATATTTTAATAAAAACTACATTATTTAATCCAGGACATCTCATGGGCCAGTGGTAGGTGATACACCCTTGTCGCCCTTCGGTTGCGGGTTCAAGTCTCGCAGCCTTGCCGGACGCGACGGGTTGCCGCCCGACCTCCGGGTTGTCCTTTTATGGAAATCAAAAATAATCCAAACTAGAACTATCCAAAATACTTCTGTCTAAACTCATAGTCTGACATTTATAAGGAAGGTAAACATAATATAGATCCTTTTTACCCCGTAATAGCATATGAATACCTTCATCATGTATTACCATATTCCTTATTGATTACATTCATGCTCCCTTATTCCATATAGAATGCTGGATATACTTCATTAATCCAAAAATGTTTTAAACCCCAACAATGATGGAATATACAAATCATTAATCAGTTCCAAGGTAGTCAAGAATATCCAATATAATTTATCCAAAACAATCACATATTATTCCAAAATCACTACCTCAGTATCAGAACTATATTATGATTTATCATTCTCTCAACCATATATTTTCCAAAAATTTATCCTGCTATTGAGTCACTTTTCTTTGTTCCACACAATCTCAAGTCCTTAATGAAATAGTACTGCAGTACAATACTTATATACTCCATAATTATTATAACAAGTACATTGTTGATACAACACTCAATTGACATAATCAACATAAGAACTCTAATCATTCCTCTTCATCTGTGGTAGTATCATAACTTGATTATTATCCAATAACATCATTTGTAGCATAGTCTGATGACTGGGACATAGGTTCGCGTAGTGTCCAAACTCCTTGCAAATGAAGCATTGTACATTTGAAACCATTTTCTTACCCTTGCAGTCACGTACTTTGTGCCCTTTTCCTCCACACTTATAACAAACTCCCATTCCTTTCAGGAAAGTTCCAGGGTGTTTCTTTCCACAGTTACCACATATGGGAAAATTCTTCTTCTCCCTCTTCCCTTTATCCATCTTTCTCTCTTCCATCCTTTTCTTCTCTTGCTTCCCTTCAAAGACATAGGACTCAGTAAACTCTTTACTTATCTTATCAACACATGATATTATTTCTTCATATGATGATAATACATGGGAGACTATTTCTCTTATAAATTCTAGCTTAAGACCATGAAAGATATGATCCTTCATTCTCTTTGGATCATGTGCATTTCTGGAGTTCTCATTCCTTCTACTGGGCGCCATTTCTAAACAATGGCATACACTAGATCAGTTTATGAATCAAAATACATAATCCCATACTTATAAAACACTTAACATAAATTGAACTATTTATGGATATAATCCATAATCATAAAAATGTCTCCTTTGAGGATGTATATACTTATAAACCCTTCATAATGGTTTGTAATGAAAATGAGAATTATCCTAGGCATATCCCCCGGGAGTGTCGTAACCAAGAGTGCAGTAAGGCCCGTTGTTGTGCACCAGTTCCCGTTCGAGTCTAGCTCAAAGCGGTGTTTTCGGGTTTTACCCCTAGGTACATCTGTGCCAGAGCCGCCTCTACCTGCTCGTATCCAGATAGGGATGTATTGCTCGGAAAACTCACAAAATCTCTACAATACAAAAATTCTAGGAAGTTATTCTACACTAATCCTCAAAGTTCATCTTAGGTCTACGTGCTCTAATCAGAGTTTATCTAAATCTAGCCTCCAAGGTTTGTACTAAACTTCCTCTGATCCCAACTGTAACGCCCCGACCCCAGTTACCCAGAGTCGGTGCATTATTACATAACATTGGCATGATCACAATAAAGTTCAAATCTCGAAAGACCGATTGGTTTAGTAGCCTTGGAAACACTAGATATATTCATAAGTTTTACATTACATCATAAAATGAAAAACTAATACAACAACATAATGTTTCCACAGTCCACACTATTATCCCCTCATAATATCCCTGCAGGTCATTCATAACTTACTTCTTCACATCCTGGGGAAAATAAACATAGAAAAGGGGTGAGCTCAAATGCCCAGTAAGGATAACAATATAGAGGAACATTCAAAATAAGTATAAAAATTTAAGGAAATTCATTACTAAAACAAAATCCTTTTAAACTTGAACTTCAACATAGTATGGCAAAAGTAAAATGAAATAATGCCATTTACTTATTCACATGGATATTCTACTAATCGAATAATCACATGAAAAATAACCACTTTCATAATGATGGAATGCATAATGCTAAACTTTAATTTCTTTTAAAGGCCTCGTCCCAAGACCTTGGGGCTAACTGTAACCGGAACCCAACCCGGAGTGCCTCTAATAACCGGACACCAACCCGGAGTGCCTCTAATAACCGGACACCAACCCGGAGTGCCTCTAATAACCGGAGACCAAACCGGATGGCTTACTTTTACCAGTCCCTAACCTGGAGGGCTTACTTTTACCAGTCCCCAACCTGGAGGGATTACTTTAACCAGTCCCCAACCTGGAACATACTTGTCCAACACATTCATATGAAGTAAAGGTTGAAATATAACATAAACATTCTTATTGGAACTAGCATACGAAATGTCAATACTTTCACCATAAACTATGAATGGTATAAAAATAGCACATCCACAGTCAAACATATCACAAAACCTTCAATACAATATAGAAATTTTGTATCATAATAAATCAACTTCAAATAATCTTAAAATCCATCAAAGGATGTTGACATAGATGAAATCAAAATTATTTTTAAAGAAATATCTCCTTTTATTTTGAAATCGTTTAAGATCCATATAAAATAAAAAATTTTCTTTGAAAATATTCTTATAAGCTTTTAAGGGAAGCTTTGAAGATTTTATAACGGCGGAAAATAGCTGCACCCGCCGTATAAGTTAAAAAAACATTCTTACCTTAATTCTGTCGAAAAGGTTAAAAAGGACCTTGTTTTGAAAACGACGGAAAGATTACTTTATAAACCTCTTATAAAAAGTCAAACAAGGGTATAAATGACTTTAACCCATATTCTTGTAAATATGTTTTGAAATACATTTCGAAGAAACATGGATGTGGATGATAAAGAAATCCCAGTAGATTATTACGTATAAACAACCTCGGATAATGAAGAGATTGTGAAATAACCCTTACCAATTTGGTAACTTATGAAACATAAAACCAATAAAAGAGGTATCATACAATGAATATGTAAATACACATAAATTAAGGTGTATTACACAAATAATATAATAATGGGCAGTACACACACCACACAAAAGGTGATGGTGGAAATATGGCATGAATCTCATGGGAATAAGGAGTGAGATGAAAACCCCTTACCCCGTTAATCAACTGAGTCGTATGGCCAAAAGTTAATAACCACTAAATTATTTACAGAATAACATGAATATAAAGATAATCATGATAATATATATCAAATTCCAGTACACAATACGCCACTTTCAATAATTTAGTGGCGAATAATGGAAATCTCACGGAATTGAATGTGAGATAAGAAAATCCCATACCTTGTACTTTTCCTTGGATGGGGTAGGTTAAAATCCTATATAATGGTGAAATAATTGTTATTAAATTATTCAATAAACATATACATTAATATGATATCATATATGATCTTTTAATATTGATTTGATAATAATATCTTAGTATTATCGTCGTTTCGGGTGTTAACGTACTCGTTTTCTTTTATATGTTTTGTTATATAGGACATGTTTGTAATGGATAGGTTGTATATTATTCATATCCAGAATGATATAAAGTCCTTAAACATCATTTTTAAATCATCAAATGATAATTATACTTCAATGGATACGATGGAGAATGAATCTCATCGCGTTCGTGGAGACGGTAGTCCGTACGTACGCACGAGCGACAATATCATTATTTTGATATTAAAATAATATATAATGGATGGTATATCATATATACAGAATCCTTAACATGTTATATTTATTATTTACATGAGTTACACATCATTATTATACCCATCCAAATAATATTATATTGAATAACAATTACACCACGACGTGGAGACGGTAAGTCGTACGTACGCACGTATGGTGACATGTTATTCAAAGGGTGGATAGAATACTGAATATGGTTGTACCATATTTATAATAACATCACAGTATATGTAAGATACTGGAGTTATTATTTTAGAAAGGTAAGAACAAAGAAAGAAGATGTGGAAGAAGAAAGGAACTTGAAAAGGGGTGGTGAAAACATTACCTCTTCTTCGGGTTCTTCCTTTTGATTTGATCAAAAGGGCTCTTTAAGTTAGCTTTATGATAAAAATAAGGTCTCTAGGTTGTATTGAGGGATGTTGGAAGAGTATTTGGGCAGAGTTTGGCCGAACCAAAAGGCTTTGAAGGTGTGAAGCAATGAGAAGGAGGAGTGCCCTTTTATAAGAGGGGTGAGGGGCACCTTTGGAAAAGCTAGAAATATTAATTTATAATAAATTCATATTCGGTTTATAATGGATCCAAAGTTTACTATTCAACGTTTAAGGTGGGGATGGGTTGAAAACAACTCAACCAATAGAATTTAGACACGTTTGGGTACTTATATTAACCTTATCTTTAAGTATTAACTCTAAGTTAATTAGTTTCACTTTTACAATGTCTCTTTGTATTTTTATATAATATGGTTAATAAACTTAATATATACATCCAAGAGACCCCCAAGTGGTCCATTAATGATGAAAATATCATGATATAAGTCTCTTGGCCGAACCTTATACTTTTAGGAATTTAATATCAATTAATAATATAAAATTTGTTTTAAGAACTCTTTTATGTCAATTTTGACACTATTCAATAGTTGATTTTTGTGAAACTCATAACAGATTGATTACTTCAAACAAAGTAAATTAAATCAATCCTAATATATCATATTATCATAGAAAATTAGTTTAATTCATTAAAAGTTTCATATTATAATTATTTGGGTATTTATAATATCAATTATTTTAATTTTTCACTATTTTAGTAATTACTGCATCATCATTGTGTCATAAATAAAATAAATTATTTAATGTCTAAAAATTATAAATAAAATATAATTATGTAGGAAATCTTTTTAGATTTCTAATTAATATTTATAATCTAAATTCCAACATATATAACCCTATGTAAAAATTGTTTTTCTAAAAGATATATGCTTGTGTCATTTTTGTATTCATTTTAACTTAATTAAAATAAAGTGTCATTATCACTTACAAGTGGATCCATGAGGTCCCAAAATCGACCCAAAGATGCCAATGGACGACCATGTATAAAACAATAGGGTTAAGACACGTTTTAGGGTAATTTAGTATTATTATAATATTATTTGTTAACCCTTATTTACCGGATTTACCCTTAACCATGGTAAATAAAATATTTACCGCAGTAATTATTCAAAATGTCTAAAAATAAAAGTTACCTATTTACACAATTTGAACATCCTGATTACAAATATGGAATCCATTTTCCTAAATTCAAAACACAGAAGTGGCAGAAATTAATTTAAAATTAATTCCCGCTGTCAAAACAAAAAGCGTGTTTTTAAGAGATAATAACTATCAAAAGATTGACACTTGTTTATGTTCGGTAAAATTGTAAAATTATGTCCAATGACCAACATTATATTAAATGGTAAAAATATATTCTAAATATACTTTAAAACTACTAAAATTCAAAATTTATTACTATTAAATATTTTGATTAAAAAAGTTGTTTTT
The DNA here is from genome assembly GCA_963277665.1 of Viscum album. Lineage (NCBI taxonomy): Eukaryota > Viridiplantae > Streptophyta > Magnoliopsida > Santalales > Viscaceae > Viscum > Viscum album. The sequence goes on along the minus strand of OY728138.1, from coordinate 1,041,531,109 downwards.
ATTAAAATTTAGTAATTTTCACTATTCATCAAAATATGAAAGTTATCCGAAATGTACCAAAATTTCACCTTAGGCTAAATTCGATATTCCGAATCCAAAAATGAAGTCCATTTTGAAATATAAAATATATATAATTTCAAAAATTAGGTATTACTATTCATAATGGCTAGTTTGATTGGTTGTGGTGTGTGTTAAAACTCAAGGTTGCGTACAACACACACTACTGTATTATTCAAAGAAAACCTACCGTGGAAGCTTAGGATGTTTCATTTTAAGTTTTTGATGTCCCCATTTAGTCAAAAAGTTTAAAATATTGTATTTAAAAAAGGTTCACTATTAAAAGTTGATAAAAGTGCAATACTGAAAATGAATTTGTTCTTGCATTATGTCTAAGATACTCATAATAATGTTTAAAATTTATTTAATACTATTCATAACCTCTTTTGAATGGCTTTTTGGTAAGTAATTGTGCAAGTGAACTCGGTGTTGCGTGTAGTGCAAGTTATTGAATTATAACACATTATGAATTCTTGGGGTGTTACAGAAATTTTACCATGTGAACAACTTGTAACTATAAAGTGTTCATTTTTGACTCAAGTGCCAAATATCGACAAAACAAACATTATTAACTTAAATGATTACATAATGTTTATATCATGGTAATAAGTGATATGAACAGAATAATATACTTGAAATGGTTCTTAAGAAAGTATAAATTAACTTTAGTTTATTATTCAGGATATTAAAGAACGAACGGGTCAAGTCGGACACGAGGTAAGGGGTTTCTTATCTCACTTTTAATTCCATGATATTTCCATTGTTCACCACATATTTATTACATGTGGTGTATTTTTTACTGACATTTGATATATATATTATCATGATTCTCTTTATATTTAAGATTTTCTATGATTCATTTGGTGGTTATTAACTATTATTCATATGACTTGATTGATTACAACGAGGTAAGGGTTAATTTCACAATCTCTTTATTATCCGAGGTTGTTTTTATGTAAGTATCTACTGGGACCTCATTATCATCCACATCCGTGTTTCTTAAAAATGTTTTCCAAAACATTTTTACCATTTACTAGACTATGGTTCAAAGTCATTTATACCTTTTTTTTGACTTTTTATAAACTGGTTTGAAATGAACCTTTCCATCATTTTCCAAACAAGGTACTTTTTAACCTTTTCGACAAAATCAAGGTAAGAATGTTTTTTAACTTATATGGTAGGTGAGGCTATTTTACCCCATTATGAAATCACCAAAGCTTCCCTTACAAGATTATAATAATATTTTCAAAATAAATGTTTTCTTTATAATTATGTGACTCTTAAATGATTGGAAAATAGAAAGAGATATTTCATTAAAAAAAGGTTTTGATTTCGTCTATTTTCACATACTTTGATGGGTTTTAAGTTTATTTGAAGTTGATTTATTATGATACAAAAAATCCATATTTTATTGAAGGTTTTGTGATATGTTTGTCTATGGATGTGCTATTCATATACCATTCATGGTTTATGGTTAAAGTATTGATATTTTGTATGCTGGTTTTAATTCAAATGTTTATGTCATACACTACAACAGAAAACACCTTTACCGACAGTTTTGAAGCGGCGGTTTATAGAACCGCTGCTAAACCTTTTGTTAAAAATATTTAGCGGCGATTTATTAAAAACTGCTGTGAAACCTATTTAGGTTTTTACATCGGCGACACTCCCCCCCCACCTGAGCCAACCCTGACCCCGTAATATTCTCACCCCGACGATCTCAAACCCTACCACCGGTCCCCTCCGTTGCCCTCTCGTGCCGCCGGTGACCTCTCCACCGGTATCTTCCAACCCCAGTTCTACCCCCAAAAACTACGACACCAGCTTCTCCCCCAAACCCATCGAGTTCGTACCATAGGTATGCTCCGCTCCCCTGCCGTTGGTGGGATCATCCTGTTACAATGGATTTTGTGTGTGTAATGGTTAGGGGAATCACGTGGAGGAAAAATGCATAAGGTTTTATGTAGTTTCATTATTGTTGAGTCATTTCCATTATTTATTTTGGTTTATCATCAAATTTGGATGAATTAGTTTAATTGATTGACTTCATATATTTGGGTTTTGTTTCAAAATGAGATCAGAGGTGTTCTTAGAGTTATCCACACCCCATTGCTTGAAGTTACATTGAGGATACATAATTGATGAGATGTCCCTAAAGTATGACTAATTGGATTAATATGGATTAATTGTCTTAATTAATTATTTATTTATAATATATGTTGTAATTTTATGAGTTAGGGGATTGAGATGGTGTTGGTTCCTAGATATGTCTTTGATGAGGATGGAATGAGATTTCTTAAGGGGATAACTCTATGGTCAAGGTATTTTATGACTAATATTACCATAGGATATAGTTTGAATTTATTGTGTGGATTTAAATTTCATGTAGGTGGGTATGTGACATGAATGGGATCCATGAGATATTAACCTTATTATACATGAAGATAGAGATTCATGTTGGGTTCATAGAATTCTCTTTAGTATGATGCATTGATTATAAAACCATTGATGGCTATGTTATATATGTGAGAGGCTTAACTATAGAAAAATTAAAACCCCAATAGGGTGTACATCATGTATATATGGGTCAAGTTATCTATAAAGGTATTGTTTTAGGTAATTGATTCTATCCTAAAGAAATGTCTAGGGGATAGTCTATGGGATGGTGTGGTAATGGTCATCTATGGAATGATAATCTATGAGAACATATGAATGACCCAATATGGAACTAAGTTACGTTCCTTTTCTCGATGAGCAATCAATATGGACTATATGGATAATGATAGGTTCTCAAACCTTATGAGTTGTGAATGTGGCCCTTGACTGACATTTATCCCTTATGTAGGGGTGAGATACCTTGGGAATAGAACCGTAAGCAGTGCCTTTATCATCCACATTAATCAAATTTCACAATATCAATATAACTTCAAAATTAGATTTATCATGTCAATAACATTTACCAATCACAATGAAACCACACTAATGACAGTAAGGGAATAACTACTTCCTCTAAATTTTTCTTCTTATTAGGGGTCTAATTCTACTAAATTCAATGCTTGATATCCCTTGTTATAAACTGGATTCAATATGACATCATTGATTCTCTTAGTTAAGACTTGGAAACCTCTTTTTATTCTATATTAATCCATTTTTTTATGTATTTCTTGATTCAACAAGTGACTTTACTTCAGCATGAAACTTATAGATCATGTTTTGAAGAAAAAAGTGGGTTGTTAACACCACTTGATAATTCATGATCATCCATGACACATTTTGATCATATTTTATATCAAATCAGACTTGAAATTATTATTACATCACTTATTTCATGCATTTTTTGGATTTAATCAGTTCTTACATTAGTTGAATAACATGTACTTTATTAGCACATCCACCCCATGGATCATATCTCCCCATAAATATTGGGCCACTTTAAAGAATAACAAAAATGTTCAATGCCCACACCAAAGTCTGAATCTGACTCTTAGTTCAACTCCATGGTCAGATCCTCGATCTTCCCATTTAACCATAATTCTCCACTCAAGAGCACTAACACATATTTGATCCAAATCACCCTCAAGTCACACCAACAATCTTTTCTATGTGAATACACCAAAGAGAGGTCTAGTAATTGAATCCACACAAGGTTAGTAGAACATCAAAACCTAATCTCCCAAGTTATTTCATCATGCATTTCCCTGAACACCACCACTTATCATGCCTCAAGACTACCATCCCTCACGTGGTTCTTGTCACTCCAAATTAACAATCTGTTGAATTTTTTAAGCATCATAAGGTTTTCCCTAAACATTATTTATAATATATTTATTCGATATTAGAATTTTATATGAAGACTCTATAGAGAACATAGTTTGGGGTTATTCCAAATTGAAAATGTGCTTTGGTTTTCATGGTAAAGTAGCTACCACGTTGTTAGCACACTATTTCTCTTTACCAAAGAAACTTCCCCTATCCCAAACAATAGAGGGTTCATATCTAACTCAGGGGATCATCTTTATTAGATTATGTTTCTGTAATCTTATACTATCATATATATGAATCTCTTTCTCTATTTAGTAGTAACTATGTGTTTTAGTTTTTATTATTATTGTGTAGGCACATTATGATATACATGGATAATATCTTGATCATATTACCGAGGAACATGCCTCAGTCTGTTAAGTGATTGAATGAGTTTTTAGATTTTTCAATTCCTAATCGATCCGTTGAAGGGAGAATAAAATTTCCATGTCTTAAATGTAAATTTAGAACATGGTTGAAGAGAGATTAAGTTTATAAACATTTAATACAGAAGAAATTCCCTGGTCAATATTTGTGTTGGATTTGGCATGGAGAATCGAACTTACAGAAAGATTGAGCACTGATGTTAATCCACAAAATGAGGTTCCAAGTTCATTGACAATGGAATATGAAATGAAAAACCTCATAAATGATGCATTCGGCACTGTAAGACATCACTATCAGTATTAAAACATATCAGAACAAATAGAGGAGGGTGCTACAAATTGCAACGTGACAAGTGATGTTTTTGAGACTATAACACATACATTTCAAGATTGTAACATATCGTTGGATCCTCCTCTTGATTCGGTGGAGCCAACTGTAAGAGAAAAATCCATTGAGTAAAATGCATTTCATGATTTAGTTGAGGATGGAAATCTAGAGTTGTATAGTGGGTGTTTGAAATATTCAATGCTTTCATTTCTGCTGAAGTTGTACCATATCAAATTTCTATCTAGAATTAAAAATAAGGCAATATACATGATATTGGAATTGATTTGTGATGCATTTCCTGAAGAAAAAATCCCAGAATCATTTTATGATATGAAAAAAGTTGTCAACAATCCTGGTCTGAATTATACAAAAATACATGCGTGTCCCAATGATTGTATGCTTTATTGGGGAGAAGATTCAAGTAGACAAAATTGCAAGAAATGTTATTCTTCTAGATGGTAGGAAAAGGGTGATGTTGGAAGTCTGAATGAACATAATTTCATGGAGAAGAATAAAAGGAACACACCTGCAAAGGTTTTGCGTTACTTTCCTTTGAAGTCTTGATTGCAAAGATTATTCATGTCATCGAAAACCGCTGAATACATGAAGTGGAATTCTGTAGATAATAACAATGATGGGTTAATGAGACATTCATGAGATTCAAAATCATGGAAGACATTTGACTCATTACATCTATATTTCTCTGCTGATCCTAGGAATGTTCGATTGGGATTGGATGCCGATGGATTCAACCCATTTGGGACTTTGAGTACCAGTTATAGCATTTGGATAGTTGTTTTTATCCCTTATAATCTGCCTCCGTTTATGTACATGAAACAAACATCTTTTATCCTTTCGATGATTATTCCTGGAAAACAAATGTTGGAAATGATATTGATGTATACTTACAGCATTTTATTGACGAATTTCATGAGTTATGGAGCAATGGTGTTGAGACATTTGATTCTTCCTCTAAAACAATGTTCAGAATGCATGCTGCTTTAATGTGGACCATTAGTGACTTCCCTGGGCTTGGGAATTTATCTAGTTGGAACACTTACATGGGCTTGGCTTGTCCCATTTGTAACTTTGATTTTTGAGCCAAAAAGGATACCTCACTGTAGAAAATGTTTCTTCTTGTGTCATCGAAGATTTCTCGATGCATCTCATAGTTTTCGGCTGAACAGATCAAAATTTAATGGTTCCATTGATCTTAGACCACCTCCAAATTTGCTAACTGTTTCTGAAATATTGAAACAGCTTGAAAATATTGAAACAGAATTTGGGAAGGTTAATCATTTGAATGATAGTGGAAAACGGGTCCGAAGTGCATCGTCAAGCGAAATCCGAACGCAATAATGGAAGAAAAAAAGTATATTCTTCAAACTTCCGTATTGGGAATTTAATTTGTTGCAGAATAATCTTGATGTGATTCAAATTGAGAAGAATGTCTGTGATAATTTGATTTTCACATTGCTTAATGAGCACGTAAAGTCGAAGGATCATCTCAATGCTCGTAAAGACTTACAAGCAATGAACATAAAACACGATCTCTGGCCAGATGAGAATGAAAATTATCCTCCAGAAAAATTTTCAATGAAAAATAGGGATAAAGATACATTCCTTAGAATTTTAAAGAATGTTAAGGTATCTGATGGGTATTGAAGTAAGTTACATGTATTGAAAAGTTACGATTCACATATTTTGTTACAACAGTTACTACCATTGGAATTGTGTACATTATTACCTGAAAAAATTACTGCTGTTGTACTCCAATTTGGTACATTTTTTAGATAACTATGTGAGAAATATCTACATCCATTTAAGCTTGACAACCTCCAGGAGATTTTTGTATTGACCCTTTATGCAATGGAGATTATCTTTCCTCCGTCATTTTTTACTGTAATGATGCATTTAACTATGCATTTGGTCGAGGAAGCTAAATTAGGAGGCTCAGTTCATTATCGATGGATGTATCCAATTGAGAGGTACTTTATTTATATGTTTTTCCGTTAAGTAACCTATTTTTTGTACTCAATTAAATCCATAATTAGGTTAATTTTATTTCACAGATATCTTGGGCATTTGAAATCATACATGAGAAATAAAGCTCAACCAAAAGACTCTAATTGCTGAAGGCTATTTGGCTGAGGAGTGTATTACCTTTTGTTCTCGATACTTGGATGATATTGAGACAAGATTTAATCAAGTTGGACCTATTGACGACACATAGAATCAATCTCAAATACATCAGAAATCCAAAATATTTCCTGCTATTGGCCAATTAGTTGGGAGGACCTCAAATGTGACACTGATAGAATTGGAATTATTACAGGCACATAGATATGTGATGCTGAATAGTGAAATTGCAGATCCATTTATTAAAGAGTTGAGGATAAAAATAAAGAGATGAATGAGAGGCCGAACATGAAATGAGAAATATATAATGAAAGCTTTTAATAAAGAGCTTGTAGAATGGTTTGCACGACGTCTAAGTTCATAAATACTGCAACTAGTATGAATATTAGTTTGACACATACATTTTGTAAATCTAATAAATTATATTTCTTTTTTCAGATCATGAATACTGATACTCAAGCAGAGGTGTCAGAAGATTTGAAGTTTCTTTCTAGAGGTCATCTGAAACAAGTTAGAAAGTTCGATGCTTATAATGTGAATGGATTTAGATTTCGTATAGTCGATCGAGAAGTGGGTTTGAAAAAATAGAATAGTTGTATATTTACATTTATTGAAGTGGAATACTACAGAAAGATATATGATATTATTGAATTAAACTACCACATACATTTTTCTATTATTTTATTCAAATGCAAATGGGTCAATATTATCAGAGGTGTTAAAAGGGATTCCTTGCAATTTACTTCTGTGAACTTCTCTCGCTTGATGGATGATGGTGATTGTGAACTTCATGATCTATATATCTTAGAATCATAAGAAAAAATTGTATATTATGTGAATTATGTTGTCGATGAAGGGTGGAGTGTAGTTTCTCACATAATACAAAGATATTTGTATGATATGGGTGATGAAGTGGAAAATTTGACTTCTGAAATTGAATTTAATCAACAATACGAAGCAGTATTATTTGTCCATCATGATATTGAAAATATTAGTCTAGCAAAGATGAATGAAGTGGATGAAACAGTGGAGCAGGAAACCGACATGATTGAAGGGAAAAATGATTGTATGTACAATTATTTATTTATTCAACAACCACTTGTTTTATTTCTACAGTCATTAATTATCATTGTTATATATATTTTGTCTATTAGTTCTGGGAATATATTATAATTTTTAATTTTATTTTCTGCATAATTTTTTTAAAATATATATTCTGAAATTAATTTTATTTGATTAAAGGACAGGAATGCCAAAGAAGAAGCGGTACACTATTTCATCTAGTTCCGCGATAGAGGACGATCCATCTGGCTCTCTCCCCATGACATCTGAGGCACCTGCTTCCTACACTCATGCAACATCTCTCACACCGTCTTTGGATGTCCCATTAGAGGCTGAGTCTTCGACTCCCCCTTTAGGAGCCTCAGCAGTGGGGCAATGACACGCCCCTTCCAGTTCATCACGAGCATACTGGAGTGTCACTATCATAGGTACAAATTTTAATTAAAAAAATTTATTGCATTTTGTTTATACTATTTTTTTGCTCATTTAAGATAACAAAAATGCAACCTTGGAGAAAAACATAAAAAGTGCATATGTTTGGAATATGACTGAGGAAAAGATAGTCGTACCATTTGATTCTTATGGGGTCCCGAAGGATGACGCTGCGGGGTTACTTGGCCAGATTCTAGGCCAGCTGGCAGCGGATCCCATTTCCCTTCCTATTTCATATGATGATTGGAGACATATGCCTCCAACCGGGAAAAATGAATTTTTGATTCTCAAATAAAGTTAAATTTATTACAATATGGTTTAATTGAATGTCATGTTACTAATATATTCAAAATGAATTTCTTTATACAGATGTTATTCCACTTTACAGTTTCTGATGTGATAGCACAGAAGTGAACGTTGAAAAATATAGGTAAGAAATGGAAGGATTTCAAATGGAGATTGTGGTGTGATGTCAACGATACCTCATTGACTGTGCAATAAATGTATGAGAAGCTACCCAATGGGGTACCGAAAGAACAATGGAATGTTTTTGTTGACATACATCAAGATGAGAAGCAGATGGTATGGTATTGAAATATATATTATTATATTATCCTCATTTTTCATTTATACATGTATATGAAGAGGACATGACATTGAATACATTACTATTAAATTTCATTTTATTTACTTATGGATCTGTCAAGACAGAATGCATCAAACCAGGCTAAGCAAGTCAACCCTCATACTGCAGGCTCAAAAAGCTTTTTTAGAGGCCGAAAGACATTGGTAATCTTTTAATTAGTTTAAATATTTATAAGACAATATTATCTATTTAATATATTGAATTATTTATTTATCTTTGCTTAATTCAATCATAGAGTTTAGGGCACGAAGCATGCCGAACTGAACTGTGGTTGGATGTTCGCAAGAAATTAGATGGAAGTTTTGTTAATGAGCCTACTAAAGAATATGGGGTATGAAGTAAATTTTTTATTATAGTAACTTATTATTAGTTTTTACTGTGTTAATATATATTGATATTTTATTTATAGGTAATAATTAAAGAACTATGGGAATCCAATCCTACGCAGTCCTACTCAGTCTCCCAGGATGACCCTATTCCTAAAGTCCTTGGGAAGGAGCATCCTGGTAGAGTGCACGGGATGGGTTTGGGACCCATACCATATGTGGTTTTTATCAAGCCACCGGGGATGAAAGCTACATCTACTCCTGGATTTAGTCAGCCCATACCCGGAGATGCTCAGAAAGAGATTGTTTCTTTACGAAACACAGTTCATCAGCAGGGGGATCAGATATATGCTTTTCAGAAAGAGTTGATTGAAATACGCCATCATATGAGTAGATATTCCCTCGGTGGTAGTGCATCGACTGGTGCTATGTAGGTAAATCACAAAAAATCGAAATCATTTAGTTTTCTAACTTTATTTGGGTTTAATTTTTAATTTAAATATGTAATTGTATTTAATTTTCAATATAATGTTCTTACAGGTGACAATTGAAAGTGGTGATGAAGGTGGCAAGGGCGAAAATGCATCATCGAACCATGAAAAGTTGTATTATTCATGTGTTGAAGAAATATGGGAATAGTTGGTTGGTATATGTAACATTTGTGGCACATAGTTTCCCACAAACATTTTGATGTACTAAAATTTCCTTGATTTCTCATGTTCCCTTTTATGCGTTTTATTGATTTTTGATGTTTATTTTTATGTCTTGATTTCTCGAGTGTGGTATACATCATTCCATTTAGGCCTGTGTTTGAATTGGTAGTTGATATTTTGGATGAATAAGAGTTAAACCCATTTTTTATGTGTTGAAAAAATTGGGTCATTTCATAGTGATCAAGGGGATATTATTGTGGACACTTTGGTGAGGCCCTTATAATATGTCTTACTGGGAGGCCCTTGTGAGTGGTAATTGACCACCGCTAAATGACATTTCTCATGTAGTGAATCCTGTCTTTGTTCTAGGGAACCAAACATTGTGTCACATTGGGATTAAAAATACCTAATATACTTATATAGATCCGCCATTATATCGAATATCAATAAGATGTAGGTTCCAAATATGGGTGGTATAGGATTTGAATCCACACACTCAAGATATGAATTCCAATAAAATTGTACTCATTCACATCAAAACTCAATGGAATCCATATGATAAGTGAATGAATCCACCGAATCCTAAGATACTACATCCTAAAATACCATTGGGATAATTTTCTTATATTGATTGAGATATATACCCCATGAAGGTAACTATAGATAAAACATTAATCTTGTGGTAATTTTCATTAATTTATTTGATCCTAATAAAGTTGGAAATCTCATATCAACCTTTATTGATTGATTAATCTATTATTATTATATAATATTAGACAAATGAGGTATGATAACATCAACCAAATCACCATACATAATGGGTTTTTTCCCTATAGAAATTTAATATTGATTTTCACATGTTATACTATTTTGAATTTGAACTAAGTAATATTCTCTTATGTTGAGATAGTTTTACTATTTTTTAGTTGTGAGGGGGTAGTGGATTCATCCACACCTATTTCATACTCAATAGAATCATGTTTCCCAACATCAATTGGGTTAACATTGAAGAAACATACTAATGTGTTACCACCAATAGGAAACACATATTTACATTGTAAGAGGGATATTATTAATTTGGTTGTGATCCCATAGCATGAATGATACTGGAGATGACCATGAGGAAAAAATGATAAAAAATTCCCCCACCCATGTGGGTTATGTTTTCCATTGTAATTTTATTGTCCTAAAGGCCACTTAGGATAGATTATGATGATTTTAGATATTATAGCATTGTAAACATCCCTAGTATATTATCTAGATATTCTAATGGGCCTCAAGGGTGTTTAAACTAGTAGAGGAATAAATATACTCTTGAGTGTCAGTGGTTGGATATCCCCTATGGGATCAACTTTTAGATGCTTGAGTATAGACAATAGGGGAAAACACTCTATATATCTTCTTGAGTACTCAAGGTCACAGGTTAATAAAAATTACTATAGTGAACATGATACTCATAATGAAGTTCTAAGGCTATTTATACTTTATGGTGGACATATTTATCCAAATCAATATGATAAGAGAAGAATGTGTTCTCATGATCTATTGAAAGGATACAAAAAGGCTGGAGGTGAAATTATGGACCAATGGTTTTTCCATAGAATAATTTTAGTTGGACAACCTGTGGGGAATTATTCCCTATATATTACCATGAGTGTCATATAATGTCAGGATAGATCCATTTAGATGTTATTCCTGAAATAAGGTGTGAACGATCATACACTTATTTTACAAGGGTAGGAGACAGTGTATGTCAGGGTATGGAAAACATATATTCATAAAAATTGAGTCCTATTTATGACATAACAATTGTTTTCATGCCTCACCATTGTGTTCCTTATGGGTACTATCAGCTTTTTTTTGTTCTTGAACATAATTGGTACATTTGGTGAATCAATTTTAATTAAAGGATGTGATAAAGGTATTGAAAAGGAAACACAATGAAGAAACCCCTCAATACATCATCAAATGTAAGAGTTCATAGTTTATTAATCCAATTCCATGTTAATGGATTCACATTAGGTAATCTATTTTTTGATGAGAACCTCCAATGGGCTTCCATATATATGAATATTTGGTATGAATGTCCTTTTAGAACTAAATTACAATGAAAGGTGTTCACTAGTGATACATACTATGGATTCTTCAAAATAGGTATTGGTAAAAGGTGTGAGGTTTTGGGATCATCAAATATTCTTTTGGTGGAATCATTTGAATTATTAGATTCCCTTAGAGATTTATGATTTTTTAATGAATAATATCAAAATACTAGTGTTTAACGAGTTATCCATATTCCGATGATCTCTCTGAATCTGTGTAGATATGAAAATATATTATTTTTAGGTTAATCATACATATAATACACGTTTATGATTCATTTGTTTAAGGCCACATAGTTAGGAAATTATTCATTTTTTTCCCTACAAAGAGGTCGTAGGTGTTTACATTGTTGGGATCAGGCCCATGTGATGAGCATCATATGAATCTCTATAAGTAGAATCATAACACACATAGTTCATTAATGATTAGTGGGATACATCATACCATTTATGTTCAATTTAAATAGAAATATTTTAAAAATCTTAACTTTTTGTGATCGGGAACACTTTGTGAAAGGTACCTAGAAATAGATAGTGTTTGAATTTATCATGAGTTTCCATTTCAGTGTCATCTTGGTCTTCAATGACTAATTTGGAGAAGGTATGGTTGTGGATTACACCTATTATAGGGCCCATATATTGATTTCAATATCATATATGTTGGTATGATGATAATGGATGAATTCTTAAGAGGCTGGGGAATACGACTTGAAGGTGGATATGATATTGTGATACTAGGAGAGGTATCTAAAACTAAGGACTATATAAAGAATCTAATACTAGAGTCTTTAACTATGGTATTTTGTAAAAGTGATTCATATTATTCTTATCTCATAAGAATAATATCATGTTTCTTGATGTTGGGATTGAACCTCAGAGGGTAATATATTGTATTCTAGTTAAGAAGAATCAAATACAATATAATTGAAGGCATGAATTTTAAGGTAATGTGACATGATTCATCGTAGATTAAAATTGGTATTTATGGTTTGATGTTTCCTATTTTCTATTGGTATGCACAATATGCTATTTATGGTTTGATTAGTCTTTCAGGGCAGTGGTGTAGTGGAAACAATTTTTTTCTAGTCATTTTTTAGGGGAGGTTTAAACCGCCGTGAAATGTACATTTGCAGCGGTTTAAACCGTCGCTAAACGGTGAAAACTGCCATGAAATGTAAAAAAATTTACGTTTCACGGCGGTTTTAACCGCCGCTACATAGTCGCATCGCAGCTGCTCATCCCGCGATGGTTCTCGTGACTTCAGCGGCTGTTTTACAACCACTGTATTTGTTTTTATTCGCGATGGTTATAACCACCGCCAATAAACTGATGTTAAGGGCTCGTAAAAACCACTGCTAAACTCAGTAAAACCGCCGCGGAATGAGGTAGCTATGATGCTTTCCTCAAACCACCGCGAAACGGAAATAACCGCTGCTAATAGATTGGCGATGCCTTATTAGGCAGTGATTTATAGAAACCACCACCAAACCATGTAGCGGCAGTTTAGACCGCCGCTAAACGCAAAAAAAAAACCACCACTAAACGACATTTCTATTGAAGTGATATTTCAACCTTTTCTTATGATGAATGTATTAGTCTGGTATGTTCTGGGTTGGGGACTGGTAAAAGTAATCCCTCCGGGTTGGGGTCCGGTTAGAGCAGACCCTCTGGGATGGAGTCCGGTTACAGAGGCTCTCCGGGATGGAGTCCGGTTATAGAGGCTCTCCGGGATGGAGTCCGGTTACAGAGGCTCTCCGGGTTGGAGTCCAGTTATAGATGCTCTTTGGGATGGAGTTCGGTTACAGAGGCTCTCTAGGTTTGGGTCTGGTTACAGTTAGCCCATAGGTTCTGGCCTGAGGCCTTGACACAGAAATTTAAGTTTGGTATTATACATTCCCTCATTTTGAAAATAATATTGATGCTTCATGTGGTCATTCGACTGGTAGAATACCCATTATTTTGTTTTATTATTTCATTATTTACTCAGCTCATATTACTGCTGTAAAAGTATTCATGTTTATTATTGGTAAAGGCATGTGGTTTCAATTATTCACCATTATTAATATTTATGTTATCTTCCGCTGTATTTCTTACCCTTACTGAGCATTTGTGCTCACCCCTTTCTATTTTTTATTTTCCCCAGGATTCCAAGAAGTGTATTGTGATTGATATACATGGTTAAGCTAAAGGAATAATGACATTCATAAAGGATTATTTATGTTGTGTTGTATGTTATAAAGTGTATTGTAACATTCATGTATGTAATCTATTTTTCAAGACTGCTAAACTGATCGATCCTTCGGGACTTGATTCCTTGTAATCATACCAATGTATTAAAATAATGCACCGACTCTGAGTAACTGGGGTCGGGGCGTTACATTCGGAGTCTTAATTCATTAGAATTCAGATTCAGAACTCACAAAGTTCGGAGTCTGAATTCATTAGAATTCGGAGTCAGAACTTAAAAAGTTGGAGTTAGAGTTCATGAGAATTCAGATTCTGAATTCAGAAGAATACGACTAAATCCCCCTTAGGCTTTGGAACTCTAAGGTTCATATTCTAGATTTCCCGAATGAGATTTTTCATAATCTTGAACACATAAATCTTCGTAATGAAAACTCACCCTTAGATAAACTCCCCCTTACTTAGGGATATTTCTTATTTTCTTAGTATTCTTTTTTCATTTCTCCCCCTTTGTGATTTTTGAAAAGAATTTGAGGGAATGTGAAAGAAATTATAGTACCTGAAATATTAGTACAAATCATCCAAACAAAAACGAGCAACCAAAAATTTCATTAAGATAGGAATAATTTTTACAAGGAAAGAATACTACAAAAGATCAGATTGGATATATTTTCCTTCCCTCTACTTGAGTATCAATTTCTTCACTATGGTTTTCAGATTTTTGAGTTCCTTGTGGTCTTCCTCTACTTGCTTTAAGAGTTGATCCTCATCCTCAACTTTTTTCTCTAAAGCTTTGATCTTTTCTTCCTGAGACTTCAAAGCCTCTTCCTGAGCCTTCAACAAATGATCTATCTTAACTGGCTTCTCTTCGATCTCGATCCTAATATCCATTTCCCTATTCAAACTTTGGGCAAAAGAATAAAAATTTCCATTCAAATCATTTACCTATTGAATCTGAGTATTTTTCTCAAGAGTTATCTTTTCCTCAAAGCTAGTCGGGAGATCCTTGATTTTACTATCTTCATTATCAAAAACTTCTTTAACTTAATGTTGAAACTCATCAATCTATCTCAGGTATTTAAATATTTTATTTGACCATCTAATCACTTTCTTACAATATTTTTTATGGGAATCATAGTTAATAAAGAAGTTCTTTAAATCAGCCTCAAGTTTTACACACTTATCCATCACAAATGATACTGAATCCAATTTTTGATTCATGCTGTGTTGGAGCATCTGACATCTCGAGTCAATGCCTGGAAAGATTGAAATGGTGTCAACAATCTTCTTTAGTAATTGAATGATGAA
The DNA here is from genome assembly GCA_963277665.1 of Viscum album. NCBI lineage: Eukaryota > Viridiplantae > Streptophyta > Magnoliopsida > Santalales > Viscaceae > Viscum > Viscum album. Next base: position 1,041,515,688 of record OY728138.1, on the reverse strand, counting down.
ATCATGTCCTAGGGATGATGATTCTGAATCTGAGACTTTTCTTGGTGAAGTCTCTTTCTCTAGATAAAAAATATCCCTCTTCGAAGATCCACCAGATTCTTTTTTATTTAAAACAACTTTAATAGGTGTGTCCACAATCACCCGTTTCCCCTTATCAGTTCTCCAAACAACTTCCTCATCCGGAGACTCTTGTTCACTGTCAGACAACTAAAAAATTCTATCTTCATCAATCTTGCTCTTCTCAGCTCCTGCCTCAACATCTTCCGGGTGAATGAAATGATCATTATAACTTTTTTCCTAAGAGAGCTTATTCACTTCATCTCTAGATTTTTCATCTAACCCAGGAGTAGCAATCTTTGAAGATCCTTCTTGAGAAGTCTGGATTGAAAATTTCTCAGATGCACTTTCCTTTTCATGAAAGTCTTCAACTTGCTTTATGAGGTCTTTTGAGTCACCACTACTTTCTTCTTCTTTTACTTCTTCACAGCTTCCTTTTCTTCAATAATATTTTCTTGTAATTTTTCCAGAGTGAGAAATTTCTTCCCCTGTGTATCAGGTAAGGCCTCTACCAAGAAGGATTTCGGTACATGGATATTCTCAGATGCTTTTTCAGTATCCCTCCAAAGGGATTGAAGAACCTCAGCCTGCGACATCTTCTTCTTTTGCTTCTTTTCCTTTGCTTACTTCTCAAGCTCATCAGTTGTCTTTTCTTTTAAAGCCTTAGCTTCTATAGGATCGAAGCCAAACTGTGGCACTCCTTCCTTCCGATTTTTTTTCTTCCCTCCACTTGGAAAAAACCTCTTCTAGATAGGCTTTTTGTTTCTTGGGCTTTATAGGTGCGTATTGGGTTCCTTTATCCTCTGGGGTTTTACCTTCAACTACTACTTCTTTCAACTTCCTCTTCTTTCCTCCTTTTTTCAATGGTTTAGTAACTTCTTGTTCCTTCGGAACAACTTCAACCTCTTCCTCTGGTAAATCATATAATTCTACGGAATCTTTATAGAAACCAATATTCACTCTCCTAAATGTATCAACACTTACTAACATGACTTTACAATTCATCATCTTGGAACTGTAAGGAATCTTGAAAGACTCAGGGCACTGAATAATTAGCTTAGAGAGGATAGCTGGATACAAGATTATCTGAGCTTTAAATTTCCCATTCTTAATATTCTCAATTATAATGAGAATATGCTTCATCAAGTTGATCTTTCTCAGATGCACCAGAAAATCTAAGATGTACATGTCGCTCTTCTTCAAAGTGTCCTTATCACCTTTTCTCATAATGATGAATCCTTGAACCCATAATTCAAGGATCTGATTATTTGTTGAAAAGTGAGGAATCTTCGAAGTCTTGAAATCTGAAAGTCCAAGACACTCCATAGATTTCACCTTGACAAAACGTCCTTGTACATCTGGAAATTTATTGGAACAAAACTCAACTTCCCCTTCATAAGACAACCCCACCAAGCTAGCAGCCTTTGTGTATGAAAGGGAATAAGTTTTTCCATAGCTTTTGAAAGAAAATTTACTCCTCTTTTATTCTTTGAAAAAACTCATAGATTCATAAAATTCCATAAGTAGATCCGGATATACTACATCTTGAGCTCCTGGATTTGATATGAAAATGCTTTCCCATCCATTCAACCTAATGTTCTTAGATATAATGGAATTGTACTTGGAAAAGAAATTTTGATGCACCAACCTCTCTCTGTAAATATGCCACTCCGAAACTGACTTTATAGTTGACATCTCTTGGGAAGGAAGTTCAACAGACATACAGATTTGAGCAAGATTTGAGAGGTTCAAAACAGGATTTTGAAAGGGGGGGGGGGGGGGTAGAGCTTCGACACACGAAGGCTTGAAATCCGATATGGGATCACCTTCTAGGGGTCCTTTGTATAGGCGTTTGATACAACGGTTGAACTTCCAAAGATGATTCAATAGTTGAGAAATATTCTGATTAGATCAGACGGTTGAAATGATAGCCACAAGGAAAATTCAAAAGTATCCGATCTATTGAGGTTTTTAAAGGAAAAAAACATTCGGATTTATGGAAACTAGAATCCAAAAAATTTAAAACACACAATAAAATACTATTAATTATATGATGATTACGAAAACATAAGAAAGAAAACATACCTTTCAAATTACCTGGAAGATTATTCATATTGAGGAAAAATTCTTCTTGAAGAAATTTAGATTTCGAAAATTTTGGTTATGATAAAAATTGAAAACAAAAAAAAACTCTATTACGAAAATTTCAAGTACGAAAATTTTCCTTACAAAAATTCCAGGTATGAAAATCTATATTACGAAAATTTCATGTATGAAAATATTCATTGCGAAAATTTCAAGTATGAAAATATTCATTACGAAAATTTCATGTATGAAAATCTTTGTTACGAAAAACTTGAAAAACTTCATTACGAAAAAAAATAAGAACTAAATTTTCATTATGAAAACTTGAAAAACCAACTATAAAAAATTTGAAAAACTAACTACGAAAATTTTGAAAAGCTAACAAAAAAATGTAACCCCCCTATGAAAATAAGTTTATTAATGTAAGGAGATTGGTATAATAGGAAGTTAACAAGGAATATTACGTTATGGTTATCATTCCTAACTTCTGTTGAATGTATTCAAATCTATCAGAGGGTAAAGATTTTGTGAAAATATTAGCAAGTTGATATTGCGTTCCGATAAATTGAAGAATAATATCCCCTTTTGTGTTTGATCCCTAAGAAAGTGATCCCTAATATCTATGTGTTTTTCCTGAGAGTGATGTGTAGGTTTTTTTCATAAAGCAATGGAACTAGTATTATCATACAAAATCTGTGTTCTGGTAAAACTCATACCATAGTCTGTGAGTGTGTGTTGCATCCATCACACTTGAGCACAACAACTTCCAGCTGCTATATATTCAACTTCAGTAGTGGAAAGAGCTACTGAGTGTTTCTTCTTGTGTGACCAAGAAACTAATAAATCTCCTAATAAATGAAAAGTTTTGGATGTACTCTTTATATTCATTATACTTACACCAAAGTCATCATCTGAAAAACTTTTCCAAACAAAATCATTTCTAGAGGTATAGAAGAGTCCTAAATCCATGGTTTACTTTAAGTAGTGAAAAATTCTTTCCACTACCTTTAAATGAGATTCCTTGGGATTGGATTTATATATTGAAAATAATCATATTGAAAACATCAAGTCTGGATGACTAGCTATCATGTAATGTAAACTTCCTATCATACCTCTGAAATATGTTTTATCTACTGATTTACCAGTTTCATCAAGATCAAGTGTGTTTGAGGTACTAATGGGAGTACTAATACTCTTAGTGTTTTCATATCCATACTTTTTAAGAAGATCTTTAATATAATTATCTTGGGATATATAGATTTATTTTCGTTTTTGAGAAATTTGAAAACCAAGGAAAAATGTTAACTCACCCATCATACTCATTTCAAACTCAGATTTCATTAGATCCGCAAAGGAATCCGTTAAAGATTGCTGAGTTGAACCAAATATAATGTCATCAACATAAATTTGAACAATCAAAATATTTTTCTTATCTTTCTTTATAAAAAAGGTTGGATCCGCGTTTCCCTTGACATAGTTATTTTGAATCAAGAATCTAGTAAGTCTATCATACCCGGCTCGAGGGGATTTCTTAAGTCCATACAAAGCTTTGGTAAGTCTAAAAACATGATCAGAATGTTTTGTATCTTCCAAAGTAAGAGGTTGTTCAACAAAAACATCCTCTTGAACATAACCCTTAAGAAAACAACATTTCACATCCATTTGAAAATGTTTGAAATTGAAGAATGCTACAAATTCAAGTAAGAGACGAATAGATTCAAGTCTAGCTACTGGAGAATAGGTTTCTTCATACTCTATTCCTTCCTGTTGATTATAGTCTTTAGTAACTAATCTTGCTTTATTTCTTTATATTATTCCATTTTCATCACACTTATTTCTGAAAACCCATTTTACTCCAATAATAGAAGTTTCCTTAGGTATTTCAACCAAGGTCCAGAATTTATTTCTTTTGAACTCATTTAGTTCATCTTGCAAGGCTTTAATCTAATCATCATCACCTAAAGCTTCATCAGTGATTTTTGGTTCTAATTGGGAAAGGAATGCTAGATATTCTACTTCATTTCTTAAGGAACTTCTAGTCCTTATGGGTTGATTCACATCACCAATGTTACTATCACTAGGATGATTCTTTAGAAACAACTGATCTGGGTTTTGTAAAACCTATTCATCAACATAGGGTAAGAAATCTTCTGGGGTGAATGCTTCTGAAACATTTTCTTGTGAATTTTCCTTATCAGAAATATCTTCTAACAAAGTTTGATAATTAGTTTTTGAAAACACATCTGAAGATGTAGGTTGAGGTTGTTTAAAAAAAATGGATTAGTTTCATCAAATTTCACATGTACTGTTTCTTAAATAGTACAAGTGTTTTTATTGAAAACTCTATAAGCCTTAGAGGTTGTGGAGTAGCCTAATAAATTTCCATCATCAGATTTTGGTATGAATTTTTGTAGATTATCTTTAGTATTCAGAATGAATATCTTGCAACCAAAACCTTGAAGTAGGAAAGTCTAGGTTTTCTACCATTCCATAACTCATAAGGTGTTAAATTTATAAAAGGTCTAATCAAAACTCGGTTTAAAGTATAACAAGCAGTACTTACAACTTCAGCCCATAAATGTATTGCTATAGAACATTCACTCAACATGGTTTTAGTTATCTCTTGAATAATTCTATTTCTTCTTTCAACAACACCATTCTGTTGGGGAGTTCTCGATGCTGATAAATTGTGAGTAATGCTTTTTCTACTACAAAAAGTTTCAAAATCAGAATTTTGAAATTCTCTACCATGTTCACTATGAATAATTTTCAATGGAATATTTTTCTCATTTTTAACTTGGGCTCTAAAACTTTTAAAATATGAGAAGGCTTTATACTTCTTTGCTAGAAGATAGACCCATGTAAACCTAGTGTAATCATTAACTAAAACAAATACATAATACTTTTCTCCAATGCTTCTAGTTTGTGTAGGACCAAATAGATCCATATGCACTAACTATAATGCATCAGTAGTTGATACTTCACCGATTGATTTAAAATTCGATTTATTTTTCTTTCCATATTGACAAGGGTCACAAAATTTTGAAGAATCAAATCTATGCTCCGGTAGATCCTTAACTAATCTTTTCTTAGAAAGTTCGCATAGGTTGTTAAGGTTACAATGTTCTATCCTTATGTTCCATTACCAAGAATGATCTTACAATGCACTGAGGCAAGGTATATCTTGGATCCTAAGGTCTTCTAAGTTTATTATGTATAAATTTTATTTCCTATGGGAAGAAAGAATAAATTCTTCCTTAGAATTGTGTACTAGGAACTTTTCATTCCTAAAATTCACAATGTAACCTTCATCACATAATTGTCTTATGCTAATGAGATTGTGATTAATACCCTTAAAAAATAAAACATTTGGAATCAATGTTTTTTCAAGAAGAACGATGTTACCTATACCAATAATTTCTCCCTAATCATTATCTCCGAAAGTTACTTTTCCTCTTTTCGTTTTGATAATATTTTCAAAATAGTTTTTGTTACCAGTCATATGCTGGGAACAACCACTATCCATGTACCATGTATTGCTGTTGGTACTCTCTCTATTTTTCTGAAAACAAAAGAGTTATAATTTCGGAATCCAAACTTTCTTGGATCCATAAATTTAAAAAAGCAAAATTTTAGGCACCCACATTTTATTAGAAAAATATACTTTATGAATTTTTAAACACCGGGTTTTGTTTAAGGAACAATTTTTTGCTCAATTCCCACCGCTCTTACACTTAGTACAGAATGAATCACTTTTAGGAACAAAATAATTATTACTAAAAATTGGTTTAGAACTAGTATAACCAAAACTATAACTATTCCTTAGAGGTCGGATTTGAGAATAAATCTTATCAAAATTTTCCTTACCTAAGGTAAAGTTTTACAAACACTTCCTCAAGGAAAAAATCTCAGATTTCAGTTTGATAACCAAGTTCTTGTCTTTTAAAACATTTTATTTGGAACTAGAGTTAGGCTCAAAAACATTTATCTTAGAAATTATGTTTTCTAGATCCTTAGAAAGTTTATTCTTCTCAGAATTTACTTCCTCAAGATATTTTGAAATAGTTTCAAATTCAACAATTTTCTTATCAATATCTTTAGAAAGATATGATATTTCCTTAGTAAGAATAGTATTCCTTGAATTTTCCTTATAAATATTTTTCATGAGTTTTGAATTCTCAATCTCAAAGAGCTTAGCAAACCTAGAAACTTCTTCATAGGTAGGTAAAGTATTATCTTCATCAGAATAAGATTATTCATCTTAAGATTCATAATATTTATCATTACTATAATTTTCATTTATTGAAACATTGGTCATTGATTCAGCATTTTGTACCTTATCCATAAAGAAATTATTTTCAATAGGTATTCTAGCTATTAGACCAAGATTCTTTTGTCCAGAAGATTCGTAATATGACGATTCATCTGAAGAGTCACCACCACTGTCACTCTAAGTGTCATTAGTTTTTAAAGACTTTTTTAGCTTTATCTATGTAGTACTTCTTTCTTTTTCTTTTAGAATGATTATCCTTTATTTCTTTTCTCTTTATCATAGGACAATCAGGCCTTATATGTCTAGCTCTCTTGCATTAATAATGTGTAACTTCTAAATATTTCTTGTGTTTCCTTTCCTTCTTCTTATATCTGGATTGAAAGTTCTTTTGACCAAAAATATTGTTCATCCTTAGAGAAATATTTTCTAACCCATATTCCGAGGATTCACTTCCACTGGATTCAGATTGTATAATAACCTTCTTGGATTTGGATCTAGTAACTCTCTCAGGAGTTTTGGATTTCGTATGATTTGAAGTAGTTGTAAAAGATACTCCTCCATTCCCATTCTTCTTCTTTAAATTATTAGCATCTCTCTTCATTATAGTCTCATGTTGAAGAAGAGTTCCAAAAATCTAATCTAGAGAAATATGAGTGACCTTTATGTTCTCATCAATAGCAGTTCTCTTGGATTCCCACTCATTAGGCATGATGTCTATGATTTTATCCATAAGAGCTTCATCATCTAATCATTTTTCTCCCTTGGATTGTAAGATATTCACAATTGTAATTAATCTTTGCTATAATTTTACTATGTGTTCTCCATAAGTAAAATTAAAGCCATAGTATTCAACTCTTAACATAGCTTTTCTTGTCTCTTTAACTTTAGAAGTACCAAAATGTGTAACTTCAAGTTTCTTCCAAATAATTTTTTTTCTTCAAAAGATGAAATTTTTCTATATATATTTCTAGTCATAGAACAAAGAAAGGTATTGCGTTCCTTATAATTCAGTTGATATTCATTCTTTTCTTTATTGGTGAAGGTACTAACTTCCTTGTTAGGGATTTTATATCCTCCAGTGAGCATAACAAAATTATCAACTCCAGTATTGATAATAAATGTATTCATGCGATCTCTCCAATATTTGTAATCATTCCCATCAAAAATATGTGGTCTTGTTGGATTGAGATTGTATATGGAACCAACATTGATTCCTTCCATCAGAAAAAAATCTACCCACAAAAACTTGTTAATAGAAAAATTTCAGATTCAAGGAAAATATTCCTAAGAAAGGAAAAAGATAGAACAATGAAAACTAAGAAAGGAAAATGTATATGTGAATATTATTATTTAAGAGACCAGATATGATACCAAATGTTGGATTGGTTCAGAGTATGAGGTTGCCAACCCTCTGATACCAATTGTTGAGATGGTATATGGAGTATGATATAATCTATAATACCAAATGTAGGATCAAAATAATATAGATACTAAATAAAGTATCTAATAATGCTCAATATACAAGTGGGGGGGGGGGGGGTGAATTGTACACTTTAAAAATTCCTTTGGAACTTTTAAGGATGCTTATGTTTAACAAAGTTAAACAAGGTAATTCACAAAACCTCTAGTTCTACACACTTGCTTGATTCAGAAAATACGATACTGAGAAAGTGAATTCAGAAAGATGGTTTCGGAAAATGAAACTTAATGAAAGTTTACAATGATAAAGATTCTAACTTAAAGCATATAGAATCTTACTAAATCAGAGTATACAAGTATAAGGATGTATATGATAGTTATACTATCCTCAACAAATAAAATGCAGTGGAAAACTTGTAACAAAACAAGTAACAAGTAGTAAATCTTTTAACACAAAGAGAAGGGTATCCAACAACCATGGATAAAGGTCCCTTGATTTATAATTTCAAGAAATCCTGTCTTACCCACACCAGGGTAAGCCCTCCATAAAATGATCTGTGTCTGTCTTTCTATCCCCGCAAGCCATAAACTTCAAGGTAGTCGGCACCTCGATCTTTCTCAGCAAGAAAACCCTCAACTTCAAGGTAGTCGGCACCTCTATCTTCCTCAGCAAGGAAGCCCTCAACTTCAAGGTAGTCTGCACCTCAGTCTTCCTATCCTCAGAAGCCCTCGATTTTACACAGCAACAATCGATGTCACACAAAGAAAATATGGACAAGAAGTTTATTACACACAAAGCAATGAGAGTCTCTCTCTAGAAATCACTTCATCAACATGTAATCTCTAGAGTCATAGAACAATATTGAGCTCTTTAGAATGAGCTCTTATTTATAGGCACAACACCAATGGTCAGCTCCCTCTTCCAATGATCATATTGTTCCTTGAATTTTGGAGGGACCGTTACATGTGTCACTCAAACAACGGTTAGTTAGTAACCGAATGCATGACATTGTTTTATATCAAAAATAAGTGTAAGAAAAAAATGGTTACTTAACCAAAATCAAATATTCGGAATGTAAAAAAATAAAAGTTCAGAGTTTAACCAAAAAACACTTTCGGTGTCTATAATACAAGTATATTCAGATTCTATTTTATAAGGAATTCAGAACCTGAACTCTATTGAATTACGGAGTCTGAATTTTAAGGAAATTTAGAATCTAGATTCACAAGAATTCATAATCTTTACTTACAAATTTTGGAGTCGGAGTTCATGAGAATTCGGAGTCTGAACTCACAAAGTTCAGAGTTTTAATTCATTAGAATTCGGAGTCAGAACTTTCAAAGTTTGGATTTAGAACTTACAATGTTTGGAGTCAGATTTCATTAGAATTCGGAGTCAGAACTCACACGGTTTGGAGTCTAAATTCATTATAATTATGAGTCATAACTCACAAAGTTCAGAGTCTGAATTCATTAGAATTGAGAGCCATAAATTACAAATTTCGGAGTTAGACTTCATGAGAATTCAGAATCTTAACTTAGAATAATTCAGAGTCTGATGACATGTGTTCCCCACTTTTGGGCCCACCCATGTGCCCAAATGAGACATTTGACTAATGAATGTCCCCACACGACAATAATTATTCTTTCTAGTGTTATTTGAACTTACTCACACACACCTTAATAAACTTCAAGGAAGGTCACCTATACTGATCACTACTCGAGGACAAAATCACTTAACTGTGGAGTTCTAATTAGTAGGATCCTTAAAAGAAAGGTGCACATTGTTGACTTGATTTATAAAATTTAGTCATTTAATGCATTATCTTTTTGGGGGTGTTACATTGATCCCCTTTAGATCATAAAACCCACATTTTGGACCAGATATATCAACCTCGATAATGAAACACTCTTGATCCTCAATTCCCTCATTGATACCAAATGTAACAAATGGGCCTCGATGACAGCACAAACACCCGACCTTAACATGGCCATCGGGTCCTGACCTGCTAGGTTCCACAAGTTTCCCCACAGACATGTGGTCCCCACCCAAGGGCCCACTCACATTCCCTAAAATGTCATCTAACTAATGAATATACCCACATGCCAACACTTATTCTTTCTAGTGTGTTTTTTCCTCACTCACACACTCTATGGGAAACTTTATAGATGATTACTTATCCTTATCACTACTTTAGACCAAGAACGATTAACTGTGGAGTTATAATCCGATAGGATCCAAAAATTAAGGTTTACCTTATTGACATGAGTCATATAATTTATTCATTTAACACTTTATCATTCTGGGGTGTTATAATAAATCATTTAATTATGGGATGGTTAAATATGGGTCTTTATTATTTGTATCAAATAAGGGTTTAGATACCTTTAGGGGTTAGGATGTTGCTTAAGAAACAAAGTAAAGAGAATTCAGGGATACTAAATTGGTTTTATATAGATAAAATATTAATTTATGATTTTATAAGCATTAGAAAACTATTTTATTCGATTGGTTTCCATGTTTCCTCATGTAATCTATGTTTTTTTAGAATGGTTTTCAATAGAGGTAACATGGTGAATGAAGTAGGAATGAAACAAGATGAAAATACATTTCTAAATTCTAAACCTAAAATAGTTAGAGGATGATTTGATTAGTTTATGGCCGTGGTAACTTAATCAACATATTCCATACATGGTGGAATTCATGAAAGAGAGAATCCAAATTCCCCCAAAATGAATTTGTCAATAGTGGATAATTTCATGTGAAAACAACCTTTAATATTTGGTGGGACATTTTACTCAATGATAGTTGATGGATGGATAAATTTTTTTTAGATTATATTTTATGTTTTGTGTGGTTTAGAACATCAAAAGGTCACCCTTGGATATTGTTTTATGGAATGTGAAACTGATTGATAGTGGTCATTGGTTAAGAACACCAAAGAGAACAATGAGATTGATACCACGAAATGGATGTTATTTAAGGATATTTTTCTTTAAAAATATTTTCCTAATGAACATTCTCATAATATTTAAATGAAATTTATTTTGTTTAAACAGAAGGACGTGCGACTAGTTTCTTATCATGAACAAAATTTTATTTTATTGAAAATCTATGCACCAAATTTTATTCTAGACTATAAATATAAAGTTGATATATTTTACAAATGTTTGAAACTATGTTTATGAAGGGATTTGGTTACTTGTAAATTTTTAAGTTTGGAAGAAATTGTTCGATGTGGTGAATAGGTTTAGTTGTATTTTTTTAAACTCTTATAGATATCATAACATCAAGGATAATAAGAGATAAATGTCGAAAGTAGTGGGGAAATAACCAAAAATGGAATTTGGAGGTAAGAAAATTCAACTTCCCTCATATACTAAATGTGGTTAAAGGAATCTTGGGTTGTGTCTTATGAGATCTGGAAAGTGTTATCAATGTGGTAACATTATAAACATGGATTGTGATTATAAGGAAATGAGAAACGATTAGGCCCTTACTATTTACCAAGATATGAAATATCTTATTTATAATGAGATAATTCATTGTGCTAATGTGTGTTTGAAGACAAGTACGAAAGGTGGAAGTTATCAAGGTCGTAAGATGAAAGGTTTGGAAAATTTATTTTCTAGACTATGATAGATGTTTGTCTATCATATGTAGTAGTGATATGCACCTTATTTTTTTTAATAAAATCATACTAATGTCTTTTTTGACTCTAGATCTAAACATTATTTTGTTTTTGATAAACTTACTATTAATATAGAAATATCATATTAATAAATGGGTACTAACCTTTTAGTAAAGAAATTTCGTGAAGGTGTTAAAGAAAAAATTATTTATTGGAATATTCTTTTAATTATCTCTGGAATTGTTTTTTTTCAAATATATTATCTTAATTGTAAAATATTTTGATGCTATTTTTGGTAGGATTATTTTTTTTGGATATGATGCTATGACGGATTTCAGATCAAAAGAAGTTAGATTTATTTTTTAGAATGATTTATAATTATTCTAATAATCTATTCATAAAAGTGATAACATATCAAGAATCTAAGAAATTGATCAAAGATGTTGGTGAAATTTATATCAATCATTTCACTGGAAAGAATGAAATTAACTAAATTAATTATGATCAAGTAGTAAATGAATATTTATATTTATTTCTTGATGATTTTCTGGGGTTTATTCTCGACTAGGAGCTTTAATTCAATATTGAATTAATTGATGATGTTTTTCCAATTTCCAAACCCCCTTATCAAATAGTTATACTAGTTCTATTGGAATTTAAATATAATTTGTATGAATTTCTTCATAACGATTTCATTCATCCTAGAAATTCACCTTTGGGTGATCCTATTTCATTTATTCAGAAGAAAAATAATTCTATGTGGATTTTCCTTGATGATAGAGAACTCAATAACATTACTACTAATAATTAGTATCCTTTCTTAATATTGATGAATTATTTGATCATATATAGGGAGAGAAAAACTTTTTAAATATTGAACTCAAGCCTAGGTATCATCAATTGTAGGTCAGGGAAGAATATATTATTATGATAACATTTCAAATGAGACGTAGACATCAAAAGTTTTTAGTTATTCCCTTTGGGTTAACAAATGCACCTATTGTATTTATAGATTTAATTAATAGATTATTCGTAGAGTATTTGGATTTATTTTTTATGGTGTTCATTAATGATATTTTGGTATATTATAAATGATATGAGGGTTATGAGAAACGTTTGAGGATTTTTCTCAAGAAATTAATTAAAAATAAGTTATATGAAAAGTTTAGTAAATTTAAATTTTGGTTATAAGAAATTTCATTCCTTGCATTTAATGTAACTAAATATGCCATAAATATGGATATTGTTAAAACTAAAGTGGTGAAATAATTCCAATAATAACTAATATCATAGAGATTCATTGTTTTCTTAGATTATCTTGTAATTACTGATAGTTTGTTGAAACATTTTCTCAAACAACTATCTGATTAACCATGATAACATGAAATGGTGCTAGGTTCATTTAGATAAATGAATATGATGAATATTTTTTGGAATTAAAAATAATATTGATTAATGCTCCCATATTATCCTTTCCATCAAGAAATGTCTAATTTTTGATTGATTTTGATGCTTCATCAAAGGGTCTTTGTTGTGTTTTGATGAAAAATGATAAGGTAATTTCTTTGTTTCATGAAACTTGAAACTCCCTGAGAAAAAATATACAACACATTACTTTGATCTTATAGAAATATTTTTTTATTTAAAAATATGGAGGTATAATTTATATGGGGATAATTTGGATTTATATATAGATTTTAAAAGGTTGAAGTATATATTCACTCAAAAAGAGTTGAATATGAGGGGAGAATAAGTGTTTAGAATTAACAAAGGCTTATGATTTCATAATTAATCACCATCCAAGAAAGTAAAGAAATATGTAATATGATTTAAGTCAAATTGGTAATTAATCATTATCCATGTTACATTGGGATCACGATCCATTTTTTCTTGATTTAATGAATATTGGATTAGAAATTTTTTTTGTAGAAGTTTATTCTGTTTTGAATCAAGTGATAGTACCATCATCCATGTTTGAAGAAATTTTTTTTTCTTAGAAATAACATCATGAATTACAATATAAAATAAAATTTATGAAATAAGGTATGCTACATGAGTTTAGTATTGATGGAAACAATGTTATAATATTTGAAAAGAGGTTATGTATCCCAGATGACTCTTAGTTGAAAGAGGAATTTATGTGTGAGGATCATAAATATCCATCTTCTATTTGTCCCAAAATTAAAAAAGATATAAATATATATATAACTTTAGGAATATTTTTAGTGGGAAGTAATGAATACATATATTCTTGATTTTACCTAAAAATATTGGATTTTTCAATAGGTTAATGCTGAACATAAACTACTCAATATAATTCTTCATCCTTTTTCAATTCCCAAATATAAGTGGAAACATACATCTATTTATTTATTTATGGTATTACCAAATAAATCTCAATGTAATAATGATATATGGGTTATTGTAGATTGTTTTTCTAAATCTAATAATTTTATCTCTATTTGAGATAATATCTTTGTATCAAATTTCTCTACTTTATCAGAAAGTGATAGTCAAATAATATGGAGTTAATTTTTTTTATTTAGAAGTAATTAGGTACTTAATTAAGTTTTATTACTTCTTTTCTTCTTCAAACTAATGGATAATAAGAGGATACAACTAAAAATTTGTGGTATATGATTTTATATTGTCGATTCGATTATCATTAGGGTTGGGGTTAACACCTTTTTTGGTTGAATTTTCTTTTGATAAATTTTTTAATTAAACAATACTGATGGTAAATGTTTACTTATTGTATTCAAAGTGTTGTCGAACTGAAGTTTATTTATTTTGAGTTTGGGAAAGATAGTTGTTGGGACCTGAGTTGGTGGATATGATGGTTAAAAAGTTGATATTGATTCAACATCATTGGTAAACACATAAAATATAGAAAAATATATATGTAGATAATCAAAAGAAAGATCATTACTTTGAGGTTGGATATCATGTTTTTCATAAAATATCTCTATAGAAGGGTGAAATGAGTTTTAGTAAGAAAGATAAATTTAGCCCTAGATTTATTTTTCCATATGAAATCTTGGAAACAATGGGATTTGTTGATTATTTAGTAGAATTACATCCATGTTTATCACTAGTACATAATGTTTTTCACGTTTCTTTATTAAGGAAATATGTACCTGATGCATCTCATATGTTGATCTATAAAGTAGTACTGTTGGAGGATAATCATTATTATTAAGAAAAACTAGTTCAGATTCTTGATGGAATAGAGAAAGTATTTCAAAATAATGTGAATTTTCAGTTTAATTTTTTATTAAAGTATATTATGATTGAGGAATAATCATTTGAACCTTAATAATCTCTAAAGGAAAAGTATACCTAACTATGTACCAATGAGTAATAATTATGTGGTTACTATTTATTTTGAGGAAGAATGTGGAAATTTAGGTATTTTTATTAATATGTAAATTTTTTGTTTTATTAATATTAATTATATGGATTCATATTTTAATATATTATTATAATAATCTTAAAAACTATTTTATTATGTCATGGAAATAGAATATGATTTTTTAATTAAAAATAAATAGTTTTTTATTTTAAATAATTTGTTTTTCCATGTATTATATTACTTTATTTAAAATATAAAATTTAAAATTTTTAGAATTTAATACAATAAAGTGGAATTTATTTTTGATGTTATTATATCATAATTATCTTAGGTTGAATTCTTGGTATTTTTCTGACCAAGTTTATTTTTATTGAATAGTTAAAAAATATAGTTTTTACAAATGTTTTACCTTTTATGACATCATCATGATATAAATGTTCAATAAAAATTTATGAAACTCAAGAAAAATATATTACATGATTATATACTCAAAATTTCAAATAAATATTATTCAAAAAAATTAAATTAATTTTTATTTCAAGATAAATGTTGATAATAATTATCAATGGTGACATAGTGCCTGCAGTACATTTAGAAAATCAAAATTGTTGTTTAGTGATAATATATAAGTGGGTATAAGGATATTATATAATTAAATGGTTAATATTATGACTAATAAATGAGGTGTATTTATATTTGTTAATTTTTTATTTATATATCATGATAATTATCTAAATTTTTACCCAATACTTGTGCATGGTAAAAAAGTCAATATTATCATCTTAAAATGTTATCAATATATAAAAGTGATGAAATAATTTTTTTCATGTGTTTATATGATTAAATTTATAAATAATAAAATATATTTATATTAGTCTTTTATTTTTAATATAAAATCATAAAATAATTATGAAAAATCCTTATGCAACTTCAATAAAGTGCTTGTATAAATAATGGAAAAGTCAGAGTAAATGGTTTTAAAAATATTCGAAATCATAAAATTTGAATGAATTATGGTGTTTAATGACTTTTATTGATAAACTTGACTGGTAAAAAAATTATGTTAATGCTAAAATATGAATTCCATAGTTAACTAGATATTTTTTAAATCAAATTATAATAATTTCATTTAAAGTGACTTTAAAATGTATTTAATGGTAAAAATGTTTTATAAATTGATAAAAAAATCATTAAATATTATATTTAGTCAATTGGGTTATTAAAGGATGTTTCATATCATGTTTTTCCATTTATGTACCACTTTAGATTTTAAAATTACATTCTTATCCCTTAAAATTGAATATTTGTGAAAACACTATTGATATTTTCCTATAAAAGGGTACCCAATATAAAATTTCTTGAATAAAAAACAATTTATGTTTTATATCCATATTCTAATTAAATAACTTTCAATAATTCCATTTACATGTTCATAAGGTTATCTCCTTTCTAAAAGTACTATATTCGAAGGCTTTGGACTTAGTCCAAATGAGGTTGTCTGGGGAGCAAGGTAAGAGTTTCCAAGCCTCTTTCCCTTTATTGTTAGTGATCCTTTGACTTAAAATAATTTTAAAACATCACTTATTTTACTAAAATTATTAAATTACAATGTTATTATAATATGTTTTTCCATTAATGATGAATTATGATATATTACCTCTCACTGAACTCTCTTTCATAAGACGCTATTATGTCAAAATATGATTTTGTTAAAATGATATATTTTCATATTAATTATAGTTTTACTCTTTTTAATATGATATTCAATATTTAAAAGTGACCCTAAAATAGTTTCTTAGGTATAATATAATTTTAATATAAATCATAAATATTTATTGTGGTTTACCTTCATTTAAACTCTCTTGATAAGTATATCTAATCATGGTGGTTTTACACAACCTAAGTGAACTATGATTTATTTATGAACTTATCTATTCCCTATATATTCTTAAAAAATGATTTTATAATTAATGATAAAATTAATAATCAATTAATTTCATGATTATTATTCTATAATGGTGAAATACCATTTTTAGTTGTGGAATTAAAGGTTAACAATCAAAGTCATTTTTAGACATCAAAAATGAGATTTTTTATTAATATTATCTATGTAGTGACCATTTCATGAACTATTACAATAAATTATTTTGGAATGATATGATATTAATAAAATGAATTTTTTCATCTAATATATTCCTTGGAAAAATATCTTTGACTATTACCATTATACCATAATAGTTTTTTAAGTTATGAACCAAACAATCATAAAACAACTGATGTGTACTATACCAATTTGGAAAATGTATGTAACATGATAATAGAATAAATAAAAGGAATAATAATAAACGAATTAATATTAAAAAGGTTTTTATAAAGTAAATAATTAAAACATTTTTTTAATTTTAGAGGGTAAAGGATGTATGAGGTGAGTCCAGACTTAAGGTAATCATTTTTTTATTTTATAACTTTACTTTAAATGTTTTAATGTTTTCCTGTAAATTTAATTTACTCTATTTTTGTATTCTATAATTTGAATTAGAAATTAAATTATCTATACTTTTATTATTTATTAAGGTCATTTTTCATTGACCTTAACTTCATTTAAAAAATAATGAAGTAAATATTATTCATGTTTTCTACATGTGTCATTGTTTATAAAATTATAAAATGAGTATGTTTTTATATTCCTTTTACATGATAATATTTTTGCACCATCTTATTTTTTTTAAAAAAGAACCCTCTCTAAGTTTTCATGGTTTTATATAGTAATTGAGATTTCCATATTTTAATAAAAATATTTCTCTTGATATAAGTATTTTTGAAAGTGTATAGGGGTTTTCTTCATATTATTTATGGTTTATGTAAAAATGATTGTGGTTATAGTTTAAAAAATAATTTTTATGAGATTTATATTGAAATGAAAGATACTATGTGGTTCATTCATGTTAAGATTGTTTTAAATTATATCTAATGATGAATTATTTTAATATATACCTCAAATTCATTAATAAATTATTAATTTTTCAGAGAAAATATGTTGGAAATCGCCTAATTGGTTATTACTTTGTAATGGTGTTATAGGGCTGTTTTTAAGAGTAAATATGAATATAATTTACCAAGTAACATTATTAATTAAAACATTTCAGTTATGCCTTATTATGAATTTTTTTGGTCTAAAAAGTTGATTTTATGAGTTCAAAATTTGTTATAAAAAGTAATAATTTTTATGGGTTTTTATGTTTTTCCAATCGCCTAATGTGTTTTCTTTCTTTTTATACCCCTTAATGTGCTTTATAATCCAAATTTTATAAATGATTTTATAGGGTTTTTAGACGATTAATTACAATAACGAAGTTATGTTCCAATTATAGAGATTTTTCTGAACTAATACTGGTGTATCATTTTAAGAACATGGTTTTTTAAAAAAAAATACAATTATTAGTGATTTATTTATTTTAAAGGATTTTACAATCCTATAAAACTATAATCCTAAACGGACATGGGAATTTATGCAATTTAATGTTTTCTATAAATCATGTAATTATGGTATGTTTAGGTCTAGGTCTTTATAGCTTCCAACACTTTAAGGGATAGACCTCTAAAACTAAAATTATTTCACGAGTAGGATATTTATGATCATATGGTTACAAATGACTTGTCCTATAAGTGAGCACATAATATTATTGCATCAACAAAGCTCTGAGATAAAATCCAGAGGTATTGAAATACATATTATAACTCCTATTTAGGTCCTGAAGAGCTAGAATCTAATTAAATGAAAATATCACCTTCAAATCCTAGAATGAGGATTCACAAAAATTATTCAACTCAAATTTCAACACTTTTTGGTCATCACCATCAAGGGAACCTACATGAGAGAGAAATTATAAATAAAATTTCAATAATACCCAACCATTGTAGGAAAATTCTTGATATCAAACATAATCTTGTGTCTCTTGCTATATTTCACTACCTACAGATTTTCTAGATGAATATAAATTTCTTCCTCTAATATTATATTCCAAAGAAAGTTAACCTCCTAAATTTAGGAATGATACTTAGATTACTTTTAATAAATCCTATGTTCTTTATTTTCACTCAAAACAACCTCAAGACACCCGACATGCAATTCCCATGTATGTAAGTATACCAAAATATCATCAACGAACCCCATGAATAAGGAGTCTATGTAGGTTAAAAATTTGGTTCATAAGAGACCTAAACACCATCGACTCATTTACAAGAATAAATTACATCAAAATAAAATATTATCACCTATAACTTCTCTTGAACACCGTCTTTAGTATATCCTCTACCCTAAATCATAATTGATAGAAACCCAACTATAGTTCAATATTGGAGAACCATCGAGCTCCCTTAATTTGTCAAACATATCATCTATATAAGGAAATGGATATTGTTTCTTTACCATAGCCCAATTCATCTTTTGGTAATCCCTGAACAATATCAAGATACCATATATCTTCTTAGAAAATAACACAGGATCACCCAATGAATGGTACTTAGATGAATAAAAACCTTCACCTCAAGATCATCTCACTACAACTTCATCTCTTTAAATTTGGATGGTTCTATACAATTAGAAGGTATATATATAATACCCACAGGCAATATGAGAATGATTATAAATGTGGTCTCCCTCTTAATAGGATAATTTGGAAATCCATGGGAAATACATCTTTAAAATAATCCACTATTGGTGAAAAAGTAAATTGACCCATCTCTTACTTAGTTGTAAGAACCATACCCACCACACACACTATAATAACTTTTGGACCCACTTTGTAGTGTGATTTATTTTTTATCAATAAGTTCAAATTCCATATTCATGATGTTCATATTTATTGGTAAATAAAATTTTAGAAGATACATAGAGTTCCTGATTCTGTTAATGAGATGAGATGTTGGATTTCCCAAGAAAGTTTTGATTATGTAATGTGTTATGAATATTACATGAGGATTTCATATTCAAAATGGAAGGTAGAATTATATTTCTATCATAAATAATATGGAAACTTTAATGAGATTATTTTCATTAATCATATGAAAAAGGTTGAAGGATTCTTCCATTGGATATCCTTATTGATTTATATATTTATGTAAATAGTTCAATAAAAGTTTAAGTTACTAACATAATTTTCATTGTATGAAGTATATATGGTTGTAAATGTTTGGTTGAAGAATGATGCGGGTTGGTATTTTATGTGTGGAACCTAATATAGAATTTTTTATATAAATTTAAATGGAGTGTTCATAGTGTTAGTTATTATATATCTATGAAGAAGATGAAAATTCAGCTAAGAGGTTCATTTAGAAACATCATAAGTTTCATTTAACCTTATGAAATATAATTTGTGAAAATAATATTAACAATAGAACATTTTTACGAGTTATTTTCATAATTTATAATTTAATATTCCAAATTCATAAGAGTAAATTTTTACTCTGTAAGATTCATGTCAGTCTTCATAAGAGTAACCAAGACTTAATAAGAGTGACTATAGAACTTATTAAGAGTTTCAATCAACTTTAGAATAGTTTTTTGGTCTTTGGATGGGTGATTTTCAACTCAATAAGAGTAATATGGAATGTTCAAAAGAGTTATTCAAGATTTAAAAAGAGTAAAATTTGAATTCTTAAGAGTAACATAATGACTCCAAAAGATTCAGTTACATTAAAAAATAAGAGTTTTTTGGAATAAATATTCACAATATGTAATAATTTAGATGGTAATGTGCCTTTATTTAATAAATTATAATCATGATTATTTTATAAATTAACCGTGATTCAATTTAAGATCAAGGGTATAATTAAAAAAGTATAACTATATTGAAATGAGATGTAAATAGATAAAATTTTATATAGAATAGAAATATGGAATGAAATATGATATAGTTCATAGTAGGTTTTACCATTTAAATATAAATTATATTGTGAAGTGTTTTACACACTATAATGCGTTATAAAATAAAATTCGGATACAAGAGAGCTTTGTGATATAACATGAGGAGCCATGATCATGTTTATAACGTTATATGATTCTCATGAATACATGAATTTTGAGAATATTTTTTTTTCTATATTTAAATGAGGAAGAAGAAAAAAATAATTATTATTATCACGAGGTATTAAATTTTGAGCCTACAAGAGAAATTATCGATGAATACTTTTAATATAATTGAAGACTGAAGATGTTCTAGATTTTAAAGGCTAGATATTTTAAGGGAATTAAAATAAGAATATTATTGGTATAATATTTACATGGATTGTGAATATATATATCGAGAATAGTAAATATAGTTCATATAATATTTTTTTATTTACATATTCTTTGAGGTTGATGAAAGAAAAGAGAGACATGACACTACATCTACCTAGAAAGTTCTATGTGTAGAAGCTAAGAAAGAAACTGATGTTGTTGTGTGGAATTGATCTTATATGTTGAAAAAAATGATAAGTGAAGAGAGATGCCAATATGGGGACATATTTAGTTCCAAATAGGAGAGATACTCAGACCACGATATATTGAATTGTAATGTTTTAATTAGCTCAAGAAATCCTTGTGATTGGTACAGTCTAAGGATGAAGGCCAAATCCAAATTTTCAAGGAGGGATATGATCCGATACAGTTGGTATTACATCAAGAATGTGGAATTATTTTCTTGTATCCAAATAATAGAAATTTTCTTCTTGAAATTGTATATGGTTAGTTTTAAGAAATCAATATACACTTGCTTGATTATTTCTTGATAATAAAAGAGTTGGTGTGTGTGAGTTAGATTACAACCACCATACATTAGGGACATAGTCATCCATAGTGAACGCAAACATCAGTAACAATACTTGGTGTCTTTTTTTATTTACTTTATTACTTTAATACATGCATACCAACAAAATTATATATAAAAGAGGAAGATAGAACCATTCATTGAAGAAGTTTAGAGGTAAACAAGGGATAAAAGTTTAAATAAAAAAATCATAAAATATCTTCAATAATCTCCAATAAAATATTCTATTATATTCTCAATAATCTCCAATAAAATATTTTTTTGAGTTTCTCTTTTTAAAATATTTTTTTAATTCATATTTATTGTAGCTCATGAGTTTCCTTTCAATGTAACCATGGAAGATATTTCTACCAAGAATTTGAAAAAAATAAGAGACATGGAAAGAAGATGATAAATTCCTCATACAAGAAACAAGTTAAAAATGAATCTCTACAAATTTAAGGTAATCTAAGTAGAGTTTATCTAGATATGTCCTTTGATAATATATCTCTTAAAGGCTCTTGTGATGGGAAGTCATCCTTATTAAGAAAATAGATAGAAAAATTTGGTTCCCCAAGCTTTGATCCTATTTTAGAAATATCTATCATTGAGGGATAAGAATATATGGATAAATCCATAAGCAAAGAGTCAAACAAATCTTTCACCTAAAAATATTCTAAGAATACTGTCTTTGAGGAATCATGTCTTTAATGAATCATGTGATAAAGCATAATATGATTCTTGTGCTTATTTGATGAGAACCATGTAGAAACTTTATAGATTCGTATTCATTTTATTTATAGCTCTATCAATAGTATGTTGGAGGAGATCATCCAATCTGAGGAAGATTCCAAAAACTTGGATAAAGATTTAGAATAAAGGCTGCCGATGTTTATTAAACTCTCAAAACAAATAGAATCCTAAAATTCCATGAAATTGGATATTGAATAAAGATTATATAGTTTTTATAAAAGTATCCCACATGAGTTAGTGACCCAAAATTCACCCCGAATTTTTTTAAATAAAAATGATATTACAATGTAAAAGTATGAGGTGTAAATTTATTTTGCCAACTAGGAATTTAAAAAATATATGTGAAAAGGTTAAAAAGTTAACTAAGTAATCAAATGAAGGAGAAACTTGATCGAGGTCATAAGGAATCACATTTTTTTCAAAATTGGATGACATTGTGATAGACCAACATCATTTATATCTGATCTACCACAAGGTGCATCTGTATAGAGATGTGTTTTATAAATCTCTCTTCATCAAATCCATTATCTTCATAGTCATGGATATTGTATCTAGATTTATTTAAAAACATATAACTTCTAAAAACTATACCTTTATGTAGACACCATGTCCAATTTTGTGAATAAGTGGATAAATAAAATATATGGGAGAGAATAATCCAATAAATGTCTTAAATGAGAGTAACATTTATTAAAATAAGTAATTTATTTCATGGATAACAAATTTAGAATCAAGACTAATAAAATTAAGGAGATGGATATTTCCATGAAATAAAATTTTAAAATGTATGTAGAATAAGTTGAGAATATTAAGAAGTAATATAAAGAAAAACTGAGATTATTGGAGGATGAAAAAAACATATAAAATATGGGATTTCTTGAATCGAAAGTTAGATAGAAAAATATGGAAAATATTTAAGTCGAGTCTCCATAAAAAGATAAGAGAAGATATAATTCCATGCATAATTTAAAGTAGGAAATTTTAACTAAAAGATTATTATTTAATGAAAATACCAGTCTAAAATCATCTAATGATCATCCTATATCAAGATTAAAGAGAAAGGTACTATCCATTCTAGAACATTTTGTGTGTTCTTATTCTGGTTTTTTGCACAGTGTGAGTTTTGAAACAAAATTTGAACAACAATTTATGAAGAAAAATGATGAGGAAACCAAAAACACATTTTTTTTGTGGATAAATTAAAGTATTGAAGGAGATTTTCACCAAAGGAATACTAAAAAAAGAATAAAATATTCAAAAACTATAAAGTTCTCAACATTATCCAAATTGTAGTTTAAAAGAAGAGAATATTATTTTGGTTATTGTAGATGTTTTGGGATATTTGGGAATAAGGAAAATGATTTTTGGCATGGTATGTCAACCTATGAAGTCAAAATAAATTCTACATCGAGGGGAAGAAATGATATATTGAATCAATGTAGATAAAAGAAGGATAAAAATATATATTACTATAATAGATTTTAAATATTGGAAAATATCTATATAAAATGTAATAAGAGTGGTCACAATAGTGGATCATGCATATAGAAATCAACTAGGCATGTTCCAAACAATATAAAGGATATAAGACCATATATACCAATGAATATAATCTAGCCTGTCTTAGGAAAAAATTATGAGAAAAATGATTAAAAGAATATTTCTAATATTGAATGTGAGTCTTCATTCGATTATAAAAAATGAATAAATATTCTCAAAGAATACCTTAGAATCCATAGGTGAATACTTCACCAAAAATAAGAATATTATTCAATTGTGAAAAATGTGGACATACCATGTATTTATATTGTAACATCCCTAATTTTTAAAAATAATCACTATGTTCGATAGCGTATATGATGCTCCGCATCGAGCTTAACTAAAAAACTAAATGTTATTATTTAAAATGGTTGTTATAGCATAGTCATTAGAATGTAAAGAAGGAAAATTGTCAAATGGATTATGAAAATACTATTTAAAAATGTATTTATAATTTATTCTTTCATGACCAATTAATTATAAATTAAAGTAAAACCCTTTTTAAAATAAAAGGAAATGTTTTTCTGAAAAACTATATAAATGTAAACAAGTGTGATTTATATTAATAAATAATAAAATCACACTTGTTGGATTATATTAGTGAAATATGTATATAATATATTCCATCTAATATTTAACATAGATATTATGTTTTTTAAAGACATGATATAAGAATAAATCCAATATTTAATATGAAAGAATTATTTTTCTAAAAAAACTTAAATTTATTTTTTGACAGTTTTATAAATTTTATTCGAAAAAATTATTGTTTTAATTTTAAATTATTGTATAAAATTTTACTTTTGTTGAATTTTTGGTATTTTTTTAATAAGATTCATTTTTTGATGAATAATGAACAAATACTGTATTTTAATTGAAAACTTCTTTTTTATCTGATTTATTTATATTGTTTGATTATATTTTATACTATTTTTAAAGTATAATTAGATAAATATTTTATAATTTAATACAATTACGGTCATTGTAATAAATTTCAAAATGAATTTGGATATAAAAATATTTCAACCTTTTGAATTTTTTTACTTTAAAAACCCATTTTCTAATTCTATCAATGTGAATGATTTTAAATTTATTTTATATAATTATGTGTTTAGAATTCTGAAAAATGGATTAAATATTTTGAATCATAGGTCCCAAATTATTTAAATAGGTTCCTTTTATTTTTTAACAGCATGAATTGTAACTTTTTTAATTTCTTAATTAACATGATTAAAGGTAAATTGAGTAATTAAGGGTGAATAAAATATTATAAATTTTATAAAATTAACCTAAGACTTATCCTAATTTAATTGGATGAGTTTGTATCAATAAAAATAACCCTTGGGAAAGAATTATAATCTTTGGAAGCCACTTGGATGAGACTATGACATTTATAATATTATATTAAAGAAAAGTCAATTTTGTCACACTTTTGATTTTACCAACTAAAATATTTTTAATATGGGGTTATATAGAGGATATATTAGATTATAAATATTATTTTAAAAAATAAAATATTTATATTTATCATGATTACTTATTTGTAATTTTTAGAAAAAACTTATTAAATAATTGCTTACACAATGATGATGCAGTAATTGTTTAATTATATTAAATATCAAATAAATGATATTAAAAATACTAAAATAAATATAAATTGAGATGATTAATGTCATACATGTTTTTTTTGATTAATTTTAAATTTTAGTGATGTTTTATAATAATTTTTCGAATTTATCTTGTTTTTATGATATTTTTATAATGCTAAGTATTAAATAGTGTAAAAAATGACATTATTGATATTTTAAAGTAAATAATATTTTATTAAATGACATAAAATTTATTAAAATAAAAATTTCCTCTAACTTATTGGGATAAGTCTTAAAATGTAATGAATGACTCATTTATTGGTTTTTTATAAATTTATATTAATTATATTAACCCTCAAAGTTTAAATTATATGATATTATGGTAAGAGTTGAAAGGGTTCAATAAGGTTTAAAATTAATAGATAAGGTTAAAAAAATGAAAACTTGAATAATTTTAATACTTTTATTTATTTCAACCAAAAACCATGATATATTTTAAATAAGTCAGTTTTTATCAATTTGGAATAGAAAATTAATTTATATTAATTTTAATATTTTGAATAATTCAAATAGTGCAACTCCGATCTCTTATAAAAGGGAAACCATTTTCTTTTATTTAAAATTTAAAACCTATTTTTTTTCATAAAATATCTTCGAAAATTCCTTTCTATAATCCATCACCACATTTTAGAGGCATTATATTGTGAAGAACACCATCCTTTAAGGAGTTAAGGTGTTAATTGAAGGAGGTCATCTAGAGGAGAGGTAACGTTTTTAATAATGTGTTTCTATTTTATTTATTCATCCACTTATATAAAATTTTCTTCCACCATGATGAAATAATAACTCCATTATCATAAATATATTGAGAAATTATTATGTTATTATCATCATCTAAATACATCTCCATTTTTATAACATGGGAAAAGAATTAATCGTTTGTGCGATCGATGCACTACCATCTCATTAGTTGATATAATTAGTTTTTTATCACTATATGACACTAATGGTTATATTGATAGAATTAAATTTTATATATTATGTTCATTAAATATTTATCATTATGAAAATATAATATACTATATATGTTATTACCTTTCTATGCACATAAAAATGATAACGTCGTTCAAGCGTACATATTAACTACCAGCTCCATGAAGCGATGTGATTAATTTTCCTTCACCACATCAAATGGGTGATATATATAAGCATATTTAAGATTTTAATATGATATTTATGATATTATTATCAGTATGGAATGGTAAAATAATACTTACCTTTTTTACATTATGATTGTTGAAAAATGGAAATGTTACTCAAGCGTATGTACGACCTACCATCTCCATGATTATAACGTATTTAATTTTTCATAACCATAATTACTAGTGAGATTTAAAAGTATAATTTATGAAAAAAAAATTATAATAATTGAGTTACTATTATTATTGATATGATAGAATAATTACCATTTTCACTATTGATATCATTCCAAAGTCATTTTGGACTCAAGTACCGAAAATCGTTAAAATGTTCGACATGAAATTAAATAATTAATTGAATTTTATAACTTGGTAATAGATGATATAAAGGGAATTAAAAACATATAATGAGCATAAATAATTTATATAAGTTAATTATTTAGTAATTTAAATGAAATATGTAATGAATTGGACTCAAGGTAAGAAACTTCTTCTCAATCTCCTTTTAATGAGGCATATTTTGATGTTATAGACTGACATTATTTTATGAGGTGTATATACAGCCCATTTTACATATAATATCATGAATTTATTTATTATCATTCTATTTAATATTTTCTTAAATTTTATTATTTCCTTTAGATTATTATTTAAATGTTCAAAGTGGTATGGGACATTTTGAATGTTTAAAGATTTAATTACCTAATATTTTTCTCTATGTCAACATTCTTTATTTTATTTTACATATATGGATATAAAAGGATTATAAAGTAAATTTTATGTATATTTATATTTTCATTCAAAGGTTTTTAAAAGGAATATTTTTACAAGTTTTATATGGAATTATATGAAAAATGAAAAAATGAATGTTCCATTCTTAACAAACATGATGACAATAAATTTTCCACCATCATGGACATTATTTTACTTTTTTATTTATTTAATAGATTTAATGTTACATTAAATTAAAATTACAATTTTTTTTGGGTATTTTGGTATTTAATTTTTTTTCAAAAGAACGGTGTATTTTTTTTAAAATGGGATTTCAAAATATAATGTTATTTTAATACCTAAAAGTGATTTGAATACAAGTTTAAAAATGTTTTTCAAACAATGATATTTTTTATTACATGTTGTGGTTCTTAGAACTTATAAATTATTTGTGTTCCTATATAGTTTCAGGATATCCCGTTATAGCTCAAATAATGGGTGTGCCCAAATAATGCTCCAATGCATTGGGTACTCCGGTGATGGAAGTCGGTCTTACTATTATTTCATTTTTAAGGGTTTTGTAAGGGTTCAATGTGATGATGCCCCAAGATACCTACATGAATTTTATATGCCTAATAATAAGTTTTTAGGGGTATAATTTTTTTTGAAGGGTAAAATAAATTATCTTTCTAAAGTGATAGTATTTACCTTTATAGATAAAATGTTATATTTTCAAGGAAAGTTTTTTTAAGGGTTTTAAAATTTTAACTGAACTAACAATTTCCTTTCTTTTTATCCCTTACCAAGATTTTTATTATCATCCCAAGTTTTTTTAATGTTTTTTATATGACTTAAGGCTGGGTAAGTTATTGGAAGAATTATTTTTTAATTTCATGAAGAGTATCATAAAAGAGATCATGCCTCATTTTAAAAGTTTTAAATTTTGGAAAAAATGGATACTATTCAAGTGTCCACCTTGTATTTTATGGTTTTTTATGTATAAGTTAATGACTAATTATCTAAAACACTAAAAATGAAAAGTTCCTCATTGTGAAATAAAGTAAAATTATTGATTTAACTAAAGATTATGTAATGTTTTAAGACTGGGGCCTTATAGTCGGAATCAAAGTATTGTTTAGACATTTTTGGAGACTAGTATGTCTTCTTAATATTTAAGGATATAATCATGGGTTCATAATTTTAAGGATGTTGAGAAGTTAAATGTCTTAGAAACTCGTTTTTAGTCTTTAATTTAAGAAAATTTATGATGAATAATGGTATTTTTGGAGACATTAATTTTTGAGGTAATTATGGGTTGTTACATTTTTGGATAAAAAATAAAAATTTATGAGACAACCTTTGAGGATGAAATATATTTTGATAAATTTTTTTGGGTGTTTATTAAATTTATAGATTTTTATAATGGTTATATTAATATAGTTTAGAAAAAAGACAACCTATAGGTTGGGTGACAACACGTTGCATCTACAAAGTCAATGAGAATTGAACCCATAACCTAAGGGTGATAAGTGAGCATCACCTACCACTAGCCTACTTGAAGTCCCTGTAATTATTAATTTTTTCTTTTAGTTAAATGATTTTATGGATAAAGAATAAGTTGATTTTTTAATATGTGTTTTATCAAATACATCTCCATGGAATTGTAAAGTGATTTACTGATTTAGTGAATAATATTTTTTAGGAGATATTCACTATTTTGGGAATACTATACGATCAAGGTAAATAGAATACTATAGAATTTTATTTGTGGAATAAAATTTTGAATAAAATTTTGGAAGTATATATGATTTTGGTGTACTTATGGGGATTTATGGAAACATTTAACATATTTTAAAGATTACTAGGGAAATTAACTTTTTACTATTAAACATTAAGTGTAATTGTTGTTATTTGGAGATATATGTTTAAATTTATCTTGGAATACTACATGATTAAATCATTATAATTTTTGGGTTTTAATATTATTTATAATATTTTTGAGGAATTTTAAGGATAATTATTTCTTGAATGGTCTATTTTTAACTTCAGGTATTTCTATTGAATTGTGGAGGTTAATGTAGTTTGTTTGTCATATATAGGTTTCTTCTTTTTGGGGAATTTTATTATCTTACCACAAAAATATTGGATTCGGTTAATGTTTCATAATAAAAAATATATATAGTTAATATTTTTAGGACTATTTGATTCCATAGAAGTTGATTCTAGTGCTTTAAGCATGGAAAATTCATCTTGAATACTGATCTTTTAGAGAATAAGATGGGTTTGTGGTGGAATTTGATAAAAGGATGAAACTATAATTTTCAAGTAAGTATGTTTTCTTTTAGTTGTATCCCAAGTAGTAAAATAATTTCTCATATTTCTGAAAAGGAATTTAAATAAAAATGTGACCCATTTTATTCTCTTACAAAGAAATCAATGACTTTCTAACTCATCATAGATTTAGGGATTTTTTATTGTTAACTTTCTAATGACCATGTTCTCTATCCCTGTCTATCAGAAATTTATCGATAGTTTTTCTTATATATATATATATATGTTTTCCTCTATGGAACACTCATATGTGTTATCTCTTGTGACATTCATACTTCCATTTATTTATTTTAAAGTGGAAGTTTCATTAATCCTTTTTTTTATGTGGGGTTTTGAAAAAGGATTTTTGAGAAGATAAAACCCTAGTTTTTATCCCGAGTTCAAATTTCAAGGATGAAATTTATTAAAGGGGGTATAATGTAACATCCTGTGTTTTTGAAAGGAAAAACTATGTTTGATAGCGTACGTGATACACCACATCCAACTTAAATGAACAACTAAATATTATTATTTAATATGTTAGTTATCGCATTGCTGTTAGAAAGGCACGAATGAATATGGTTACTTGGATTATGAAAATATGATTGACACATGTATATATAATTCATTGTTTAGTGACCAATTAATTATAAATGAAAGTGAAACCCTTTTTTTAAAATAAAAGGAAATATTTTTATGAAAAACTATTTAAATGTCCACAAGTGTGTTTTATACCAATAAATAATAAAATAAATCTTTTTGGATTATATTAATGAAATATATATATAAATAATATATTTAATTTAATATTTAACATTCATCTTATGTGTTTTAAATACAAGATATAAGAACAAATCTAATATTTAATATAAAAGATGTATTTTTCTAAAAAAGAAGTTTTACCACCTTTTGATGGAGCACTTGTTTTAAATATAGTTTTTGAAACTTTTGTAAATTATATTTGAAAAAATAAACTTCTTATTTTAAAAAGGAGTACCAAAATTTATTTTTTCCATTTTTGGTATTTTTCTGATAATATATATTTTTGATGAATAGTGAAAAAATACTGTATTTTAATTGAAAGATGCTTTTTCATTTGTTTTATTTATATTGTTATATTAAATTATAGAATAGTTATAATTTAGATTTAGAAAAATATTTTATCAATTAATCCAATTAAGGTTATTGGAAGAAATTTCACATTTAATTTGGATATAAAAACATTTCAATATTTTTAACATTTTTACTTTAAAAACCTATTTTTTCGTACCATCAACGAGATTGATTTTAAATTAATTTTAGCCGATTATATGTTTTAGTTGAGAAAAATTGATTACATATTAGGAATAATATGTTAAAAATTATGTAAATAGGACCCTTTTATTTTTTTAGACAGTATGAATAGTAACATTAGAATTTTTTTATTAATACGGTTAAAGGCAAACTGGTTTTTTTAGGGTAAAAATAATATTATAAATATTATAAAATTATTGTTACAATTTTACTTATTTAATTTGATGAGTTTATATCAACAAAAATTATCTTTAGTAAAAAATTATAATCTTTGTAAGCCAGTTGGATGAGAGTATGACATTTATAATATTATATTAGAAGAAAAGTCATTTTTTCACACGTTTTCTTTTAACAAGTGAAATATTTTTAATATTGGATTAAATAGGTGATATCTTAGACCATAAATTTTATTTTGGAATATAAAATGTTTTTATTTATCATGATATTTTATTTTTAATTCTTAGAGAATAAAAAATTGAATTAAATCCTTTCATAATAATGATGTAGTAATTGTTTAATTAAAGAAATACCAGATAAATAATATTAAAAACACAAAAAATAAAAACAATTTTAGATGATTAATGTCATAAAAAAATTTTCCAAATGAATTTGATGTGTTATTTATGTTTTAGAATTATTGTTTTGAATTTAACTTGTTTTAATATTTTTAAAAATTCAAGTAATGAATAGTGCCAAATTGACGTTATTTATATTTTAAAATAAATAATTTTTTATTAAATAATATAAAATTTATAAAAATATGAATTTTGGACAAATAATTAGGATAAGGATTAAAATTTCATTAGTGAATCATTTATTTTTATTTTTGAGTTTTATAGTAATTATATTGACCGTCAATGTGTAAATAACATGATATTATGGTTAGAGTTAAAAGGGTTAAATAAGGGATAAAACAAAAAGATAAAGATTAAATAAAATAAAAAAAACATGTATATTTTTTATTTTATGAATTTATATCGACCCAAAATCATCCTATATTAAAAATAATTCAGTTTTGATTCCTATAAAATAGAACTAAAGTTTGTATTAATTTAATATTGTGAAGAATTCCAAGAGAGCCCCTCTCCTCTCTTATAAAATGAAACCTCTTCTTTTATTTTCTTCACACCTCAAAACCTGTTTTTTCTAGAAAATATATACCCAAATTTCTTCCTGTAATCCCTCCCCACACACTATAGGCCTTATATTAGGTATACCAACCTCCTTTGATGTGTTAAAGTGTTAATCAAAGGAGGTCGTCTAAAAGAGTGGTATTATTTTTAATTAAGTGTTTTTATTTTATTTATTCTTCCATTTACATCCATTTTTTAAAAAAAATGAGGAAATAACTACTAAAGTATCCAAGATATATTTATATATTATTATGTTGATATAATAACCTAAATTTATCTCAATTTCCCCCAAATGAGAAAAAAATTAATAATTCGTGCAGACGACGGACTACCACCTCGCTAACTGATATAATTCTTTTTCCATAAACATCTATAAAGAATAGATATAATGATGAAATTAATGATTATATATTATATTAATAAAATATTTATCATTATTAAAGTATAATATATCAATTACGTTATTTCTTTTCTATGCACATAAAAATGATAACATCCTCCGTGTGTACGTGCGAACTATCACCTCCACAAAGCGATGTGATTCGTTTTTCTTCACTATATAACATGGATAATATATATAAGTATATTTAAATGTTTAATATAATATTAATTATATTATAATCTTTATGGAAACATAAATTAATACTTACCTTCTTTCCATAGTGATCATTCAAAAATGTAAACATTACTCATGCGTACGTACGACCTACCGACTCCATGATTATAATGTAGCTCATTTTTCAAAACCATACTTAATGGTTTGGTTTAAAAATATAATTTATATATAAAAATTATAATCATGCCCTGAATATTATTTTGGATATGATTTAGAAATGACCACATTGACTATTTATATCATTTGAAAGTTATTTTGGACACAAGTACCAAATAAAATCCAAATTTCAAACGTGAAATTAAATAATAATGTGAATGTTATAACATGGTAATAAGTGATAGAAAAGGAATAATAAAAATGAAAAGGGTTATAATTAAATTAAACAATTAACATAATTTTATTATTCAAGAACTTAAAGGACATACGTTAGGAATCAAACTCAAGGTTGGGGACTTCGTCTCAATCTCCTTTCATTGAGGCAAATTTTTATGTTATACACCCACCTTTTTTTATGAGGTGTATATAAATAATATTTTACATATAATATCATGGATTTATTTATTATGATTTTATTTAATTTTTTTAAATTTTATTATTTCATTGAGCTTATGATTTACATGTTCAAAGTTGTATGTGACACTTTGAATGTTTAAAGATTTAATTACCAAATATTTTTCTAAATGTAATTTTTATATTATTTTAAATATATATATATTAAATGATTATAAAGGACCTTATATATCTATTTTTAATTTCATTCAATTTTTTTCAAAAAGGAATATTTTTATGTGTTTTACATGGAATGTTTTGAAAAATGACAAAAAAGGAATGTTCTATTATTAATATTCATAGAGAAACTGAAATTTTCACTACGATGGACATTATTTTACTTTTAGATTAATTTGAAAGATTTAATGTTACATTAAATATAAAAAAATATTTAAATTTTGGGTATTTTGGTATTGAAAATGTTTTTTCAAAAGTAAGTTGTATTTTTTATTGAAAATGTGATTTTGAAACATAATGGTATTTTAATATCTGAAAGTGATTTTTATATGAGTTTAAAAGTGTTTTTTAAATAATGAAATTAAATTTTATAGTTATGGGACTTTATAAATGATTGGTGTTCCCATATAGTGTGGGGTTAGATTGTTATAGTTTAAACGATGGGTGTGCCCAGATATAGCTTTAATAAATTGAGAAATCTAGATATGAAAGCCGGCTGTCTAGTTATTACATTTATAAGGGTTCTTTAATTTTGCTATAATGGTTTTATGTGATGATATCTTGAGGTACCTAAATGAATTTTCAATGATTTATAATGTTTTTTTACGAGAATCATTTATTTTAAAAAGGTAAATTAAATGATCTTTATAAAGTGATGATATTTACCTTTATGGGTAAAATGTTATGTTTTAAAGGAAATCTTTTTTCAAGGATTTTCATGTTTTAACTGAACTAACTTTTTCATTTCTTTTTTATATCCCTTACTGAAATTTTTATGCTCATCCCAAATTCTTTAATGTTTTTCATAGGAATTAATGATGCATAATGGATTGAAATAATTCTTATTGAATGTTATAATGTTTTTCATAAAAGTGATCTTTCTTTATTTTAAAATTTTTATATTTTAGAAAAAATGGATACTTTTCTGAATTATACACCTTGTATTTTATGGTTTTGTTTTGTATGAGTTAATTCTTAATTACTAAAAACTCTAAAATTAAAAAGATACTTAATGTTAAATAAAGAAAAATTATTGACTTAACTTAAGATTATGTAATGTTTTATGGCTTGGGACTTACATCTATGAACATGAAATGAACATTTTTATTGATGGATGAAACCATGATTACGAAAGAATATTTGTCCAAGTGAGAATAAAAACGACTGGTTTGGTGAATAATATTCATGATAATCCATGTTGATCATCCAATATTGATGAGAACACTCCTAAATACTGTATGATCATTTGGATAGTTGATTTAAAGAAGTTTAGTAAAATTGAATAAGAAAATGAAAGTGAAAGTGAAAATTAAAAAAATAATCCCCCATAAAGAAGCCTAATTTCTTGAAATTTTGGTAGGATATAACAATTTATAGTCAAATGATGAAATATGGGGATGGTTTAAGAAGGTTGGATGTGTCCCTATTTCTTTCTTTATTTTTAAAACAAGAAGAAATGATAAAGACGATGAATTTTGTGTTAGAAAATATATGTTACTTGATGGATAAAGCATAAAAGAATGTGTTTGTAGGTGTAATGGTTAAAAAAATACACAGGGGGGGGGGTTGAATTTTCATTTTTGAAACAAACTTATAATTTTTATCCTCTTTACGATTTATGATAAAATAATTTTAGAATTACGAATGGAATCAATGATTGATCATTTTTTTGAATTATTGATGATATAAAAAATCATTATAAATGAATTAATTACTATATGAAATATTGTTTACACAATGTAAATTAAAATATAGGCATTTATATAACCTATGAAAGAGTTAAAGCAATGAAACATTAAAATATATAAAATACAGAAATTGAAATTCAAAAATTAATTTAACTGAAGAATGAATAAACCAAACTGAAATTCAGATAAAATAACATTTTCAGTAAATAAAAAAAACCCAGAGTAAGGGTTAGTATTCCAAATACTCTTTAAATGATATTTAATAAAATATCAGTTTCCAAATGAAGTGAAAGGCATATTTGTAAAACTAATATAGGTCGTTCACGACTTTCAACTTGTTGTGTGGTATCCCCAATTTTATATATATCAAAAGGTCTGTATTTATATCCTCAAAAGTCATCAACCATAAATATTGGTAGTAGCTCAGAACTAAACTTCTAAACACCAAAATCTACTGAGCTATGTCTTCCTAGCCTCAAAATCCCTCAATTATAAGATCATATTTTCCTCTGTCTTCTTATCCATAGAACCAATCTATTAAAAAAGATAAAAATATAGAATGATTATAATGAATATGATAATATCTTTATATGGAAAACCTCAATTAGTGGTATCTCTTATATGAGACAATCAGAAAGAAAAATTACATAGACCAAAAGATTTTAAAAAAACAAGAAATTTCATTGATTCAAGGAAAATAGTAAATTTTAGAATGCCCAATTCTTATAGATTCTTAATTTTTTTACTTGAGGTGTGAATATATTTATATATTTTTTTAATAAACTCAAATGATTGAATTTCAAAAAACTCGGGATCATTTGTAACAACAACGAAAAAAACTTCTTCAGATGGAAACAACATTTTTATTTATCCATTTATGGGTTATTTTGGAGCCCCTATAATGATTATAACTCTGATGTAAGTAATATAACATTGTAACTTGAGATCATTTGATTTTCCTAAATCAATTGAAGTTTCAATATTTCAGGAACGAGTTTACTTGAAGTCCATTCTACAAAAAACAAAAGAAATAAAAAAAAATTAGTAAGATTATTTTCATATGAAGTGTATTGTGATTTACAAAAAATATAGAAAGTTGTGAGTAAAACACCTCAACGATCTCTCACTTTTTGGGAAGTGAAAAAGAGGAATTTTTTTGAGGAACTGGAATTTCAATTTTTTATTATGGTCTTCATGACATGAAATTTTTATTTTTTATATAGAATATGTAAATAGTTATTAAGTAAGATGATAAAGTGATTACTATATAATCAGGGAAAAATTAAAATACTCTGCCTATTTTTTAAAAAAATTCTACCCCTTTTAATCTAAATAGATCAAATAAGACAATAATAACATATTTTCCTAAAATTATCCCCCGTTGTGATTTTGAAAAGTAATATAGAATAATGAAGAAAAAGAAAAAGAAATAAAATTGGATGTTAGAAATCTAATTTATTTTTAGAATATGTTTGATGATATTTTTTGGATGCCTTTTGGAATTCTTATAGTTCCTTATATCTTCTAGAAAATTACATTTAGCATGGTTCATGTCGTGAAATTTACCTATATCAATTCAAATATGATCATGATTTTCTTTCTAACTAGATCTTCTTATAAAATGAGTTTATGTAGAATATCACCTTCTACACATGTCCCATGTATATTATCATGATTCTATATATAATGACGATATTAATTTTCATTATCGTACTTTAAACTCCACCGTCTTCACCTACAGGTTAAGAAACTACTTCATCTCCATTGAATACATTTATTGTAGCAGGGAAAGTTACATCTAAAGAGAAACATTTTAGTATAAATTATATTGTTGATATATTATTCAGATAAAAAATATTGATGTTGAAGTCCTTATATAGGAATTTGATATTGAAAACATCCAAATAATCTCCTCTTTTAAATGGTCGTTTAATTCTTACTCAGAAAAAGAATGGCGAAAAATATTTTCTTTTCATATTCTACTTAAATGTTAAAATATAAATTGAAAACATATAGTTACCTTTTAAAAATTAAAAGAAAATCCTCTCAAAGGGAGTAGTTAAAAAATAAAAAATAAAATATTTTTTCTTTTAGTTAAATAATAAATGAAAGAAAATAGTAAATGATATAGGTAAATAGATTAACCATTATTTAAGTTGTCTTCTAGTAATAATGAATGATCTTCCTCATTCTAGCATGGTTCAAGAATGTATCAAAAAATAAATGTAATTACTTTATAGGAATTTAATGATGAATCAACAATTTAAAAAAAAGTTAAGTTTGAAATTAAAATAATATTTTACTGAAAAACTGATTGAATTTGAAATTCTGAAAAATTTTAAAATTTTGAAATTTTTGAAAATTTTAAAATCACATAAATTTATGATTTAGAAAAATTCAAAAATTTACACCCTTAATTATGAGTAATTTTTCATTTAAAGAGATAGATTAAATATGAATTGGTTTGAAGGTCATTTAGAGTTGATCACTTCACACTATTTTTTAATGGATTTAAATTTATCAGTGGTAAGAGTTTTGATTAAAATATTAGCAAGATGATTTTCAGTTATGATAAATTCAATAATAATATCACTTTTTATTGTGTGATCCCTAAGGAAATTGTTTCATACTTATATGTGGTTAGATTTTGAGTGATGTTTTGGGTTTGTAGAAAATGAAATGGAAATTATATTTTCACAAAGGCTTGGGTTTTGAGTTAAATTAAAACCAAAATCCATGAGTGTGAGTTAGATCCACAACACTTGAGCACAAAACAATTCTAACTGATACATATTCTGCTTCAGGAGTGGAAAATGCTATAGAATTTTATTTCTTAATGAACCAATAGACTAAATATTCTCCTAATAAATTACATGTTCCTTAAGCTGATTTTCTATCTATTCTATAACCTCTAAAGTTAGTATCTGAGTAACTTAAAAAAATCGTTTATGTAAAAATAAAATAATCCATGTCTTGAGGTACCATTAAGTTATCTAAAAATACATTTAACCACATTTATATATTGAATTATCTTGAAATATCATTCATAAACATACTTAAAAAATCTATATATGGTTGAATTTTAAATTTATATAATATAATTTTGATCTACCAATTTACTAGTTTCATAAAGATCAACCTTGATAGTAGTTGAAAAATGAGTACTAATATTTGATGAATTGTCAAAATAGAAAATTTTGAGTAAATATTTAATGTATTTATGTTTTTTTTCAATATTTCAGTCATTTTTTAAGAATTTGAAAACTAATTAAAAAAATTTCTATACCTTCATGATTATTTGAAACTCATTTTTTGTATGTTCAAAAAAGTTTTCTCAAAGATATTTATGAGTTAAAACAAAAATGATGGAATCAATATGAATTTAAACAATAATGTCTTGGTTGAATGTTTTTATTAGAAAAAGTGCTGGATCATCACTTCCTTTAAAAAATTATTTTGAAGTAAATATCTATAACGACTTTCATACAATGCTCTTGGAACTTGTTCAAGTCCATATATTTCTTTATAAAGTTTAAATATATTTGTTTGGGATAATTTATATCTCCAAAACGAGAATGTTGTTCATTATAAACCTCTTCTTGAATATATCCATTATGAAAATAACTTTTCACCTCTATTTTTGATAAAGTAAAATTATAATGTGCTATAAATGACAAAAATATTATGATAGATTCTAATTTAGCTACCATTGCATAAGTTTCACCATAATCTATTCATTCTTCTTGATAATAAACTTTAGAAAGGAGTCTAGATTTATTTTTATTAATTATTCCATTTTCATAACACTTGTTTCTAGAAGCCCATTTAGCTTCAATTACTTGTAGATATGTAGGTCATTCAATTAAGGTCCAAACTTGGTTCAATTCGAATTAATTGATATGTTATTACATTGACCATATCTAAATTTCATCATCTAAAGCTTCATTTACTAATTTAGTTGAAAATTTTGATAAGAAATATTGATGCTCTAAATGATTTCCCAAGGAACTTTTATTTTTAGCTAGTTGAATTATATCACCAATTATGTAATCAAATGGATGATTACTTAAAATGAACTAATTTTTGGGAAAATTATTAGCATGATCTTCAACTGTCTTATTTATATATTTTTTAAAATATCTTCCAAATATTTAAAATACAATGGATTATCTTCAAGAGGATTTAAAATCATTAGTTTTAGATTATCTTTTGGTATGGAAAAAATAACATTTGAAACTATAATTGGTATTTTTAAATTTTGATGCTTGTATAAATTGAAAATTATCTCATTCATCCTAATTTATATAAACCATTTCAACAAAATTATTAGTTCTTTTATTAAAAAATCTATAATCCTTATTAACTTTAGAATAACCCACACATATTCCATTATAATTTTTATAATAAAATTTATATAACCGATCTTTTGTATTCATGATAAATAATTTTAATCCAAAAACTCTAAAGTAACAATTTTTTTGATTTCTTTTAGTCTACAACTCATAAAGTTTTTTACAAAGAAAAATTGTAATTAAAAATTAATTCATATTATAAAAGTTAGTACCGAATTCCTTGGCCCAAAAAACATCATGAAATTGAATACTCACTAAGAAAAGATTGAGTAATTTCTTATAGAATTTTATCTCTTCTTTAAAATTCAGTTTTTTTCTTTGTTGTTCTTAATGTAGAAAAATTAAGAGTAATACCATTTCTACAAAAAAATGTTTTAAAATTAGAATTAACAAACTCACCACCAAGATCACTCTATATAGTAACCTATGATAGGTTTTATCATTTTTAGAAGAATTAAAAACATTAAATTGTTTAAAGGTATGATATTTTTAAGTGAGAATATAAACCCAAGTAAACCTAGTCTAATCATAATCAAAGACATATAAATAGCATTTCCCTCCAATTAATCTAGTTTTTGTGGGACAAAAATTTCCATGTGTACTAACTATAAAGATTGGTAGTTGAGACCTTATTTTTATATCTAAAACTTGACTTATGATTCTTTCCATGTTGAAAATAATCACTAATTCTAGTTGTGTTATGCTTAATTTCTAGTATATCCCTTACATGTACTTTCAAAGAATTTTAAGTTAAATTCTAGAAGTTGTAGTGTCTTATCCTCCTATTCCATTACTGAGATAAGTCTCTGGATACACATAGACAAGGAAATTTGTGATTACATAGTTTTTAGAAGTTGATAGTATAAAATTTTTATTTATTATTGGCAGATAAAATGAAATTACCTTTTGTATATTGAATTTTTTTTCATTCATATTTATTACAAGATATCACTCATCATATAATGGATTAATGATGATAAGGTTTTTCTTAAGGCATAAATCTTTTTGGAAATTTCAAATAATAGACATTACATGAAATGAATTACCACTGATTTTGATGATTTAACCCTGTGAATTGTATCTAAAAGAAAAATTTCCTCCTTTAAACATGTTGAAATGTCATAATTTTGACTTTTATCTAATTATATGTCAAGAAAAACCATTATATATATACTAATTGTTTCAAAAAATAGTACTTAGTATATTTTATTAAAATAGATAAAATTAATTTTTTAATACCCATATATGTTTAGGTCAAGTTACATTCACAAATAATATTTTAGGAAATCACATATTTCCATCTCTTTTATGTTATAAAAATTATAGTTCTTTTGAAAAAATTATTTCTGATAAACAAAAGATTAAAATTTATTTAAAGAATAAAATTTACTCTAGTATCATACACTATAAAATTTAGTACAAATAGTTCACTTTTATATACATAATATTTTGATTGAAAATAAGGTTTATCAGAAGTAAAACCTAATCCACAATAAGTTTTAGGGGGTATAATTTGTTTGTAAATTTTATCAAAATTTTATTTACCTAAATTAAAGTAAGAAAAAGTTTCTTTAAACAAAAATATTCGAATTTAAGTTGAACAAATAAATTTGGATTATGTTTGTCATATTTCAGATCAACCAAATTCTGATTGATATGGTTATGATTAACTGAATGCAGATCATCTAAATTTCCATCAGCAGTATTAGTTTTTGAATCTAATTAATTTGTTTTTTTTAATTTATGATGTTAATTTTCAAATTATTCTATTTTATTTAATAATATTTTCTTTAGTGAACTTATAAGTTTTTTTTTCTCATTTCAGTATTTTATATGGTCGAGTACATCCTCCACTAGAGAACAAAACACAATGAAATAAAATTGAAGTGAATATATAGGCTTGGGGAGTTGAATCCATGAACATCCCCTCACCCCTCACCCCCAATACCCAAACCCCCACCACCAACTGTTGGAGTTTTTTAGTTTATTATTTTCTATATTCATAAGAGTACAAAATATTTCTACTTCATCTATAAAATGTAAATTTTATTCATCTTCCAATGAATTTGATTTTTTAACTTTAGATGGATCCACTTTTCTATATTCTAATGAGGTTTAATTATAATATTTATGATTATAAATAAATTTAGAATCAATACTTAAATTTATAGGGGATTCAAGAGTTACCTTCCCCCTAAAGGATTTTTAAATCCTTGGAATTTTGGGATTGAATCCAACTATCTTCTGACTTTCCATTCCTCTATCTTTTGATGAACTATCTGAAGATGTATCAATTTTACTATAACTATAAGTATCTAAATATTTTAGGCACTTATTTCTATTTCTTTAGAACAATTTATCATATTTTTATTCTTATTCTACATATTAGTAAAACCAGGTCTTAGATTCCTTTATTTTTTTTACGTTCATAACATATCACATCTTAAGAATCCTTATCCTTTCCATCTTTGATGCATTTCATTCCTTTTCTATCAGTATTTTGGAATTTTGAATTTCTGAAATGTTTATTCATTCTTATTGAAATTTTAGAAAGTTCAGTAAAAATATCCTATGAATCACATAGATCTAAATTCTTGTATTTTATATTTGAAACAAGATATTTAGAATTATTATTATAGACATTAAAAGTATTTAAATTATGATAACCTGAAGTAGAATAAAATGATACTATATTCTTTCTTTTCTCTTTATTAACATCTCTTTTCAACCTTCTCTCATATTGCATTAGAGTTCCAATTAAGGCATCCAAACACAACCTTTTCAAATTATTTGTATCATCAATAATTTTCCTCTTGGAATCCCATTATTTAGGCATAATATTGACACTATTTTCTGATTTTATCTCCCAGTAGCTTTTTTTCACTGATGGATTATTAACTATTGAATATTTTTATAAATCACTGATGCATCTTTGTTACAATTTCCCCAAGTAAAAAATCAAATGCTTGGCAATTAGTTCTATTCATAACTCTGTGAGTTTAAATAACTTTAGATGTTCCAAAATGTTTTATCTCCAACTTCTTCTAAATTCCATTTTTTATTTGACATGAAGAGATCTGGCTATAGATGTTCTTATTCATATAACATATTAAATTATAATGAAATTTAAGGTTTACTTGATATTATTATTCTTCTTCATGAGAAAATTTAATATTGTCCTTCTCCAAAACATTGTTTTTTATGTCTATATGATAAATTAATCAACTCTACAATTAATGATAGAGGATTTCATATGACAATGCGACTAATCCTAATTATATTCATATAAAATTGATGGTCTGGTCATATTTGAAATTTCACTTTTCCTAACTTATACACCTTTAATCTCAGAATATTTTTCCTCTCCAACCCAGTTAGTGTAAAAGAAACTGAAATTAAATTCTAATAAACTATTAGAAATAAAAAAAATATTTTCCAAAATAAAATTTTAGAATTAGGTTAAATACTTCTTTGATACCATTTTTGATGGGTGTGATGGTGAGAAAAATACAAGAGGGGTGGGGGATAAATTTTAGTTTTTAAAAATAAACATTCAATTATCATCATTTTCAAGTATTACTATAA
Source organism: Viscum album (assembly GCA_963277665.1). Taxonomy (NCBI): domain Eukaryota; kingdom Viridiplantae; phylum Streptophyta; class Magnoliopsida; order Santalales; family Viscaceae; genus Viscum; species Viscum album. The sequence continues at coordinate 1,041,472,588 of OY728138.1, read as the reverse complement.
TTATATTTTCATATTACCGATGAAATCTAAGATTGATCAATTTTTCAAATTACTAATGAGATAAAAAATTATATAAATTGAAATATATACTACGTGATATATAGTTTTGACATCAACAGTTAAATAATATTTATTTTATATTATAAATGAAAAATTTATAGTAGTGTAACTTTTAATTATTTGAAATATATAAATTTAACTTCTGAAAGAAACATAATTAAAGTAGGAATAAACCAAACTAAATTTATACAATAAAAAAATATGAATTATAGAATTAAACATGGAGTAATGTTCAGTAGACCAACTAATCCTATCATAAGGTATCTCTGATTTAATCCTATAAAATTTTCTTTGTTCCAATCCCTAGAATCCCTTGACTATACTTGTTAGTAGTAGCTCATTGCTAAACTTCCCAACACCAAAACCTCCAAATATCCATTTTCTAAGCCTTAAAAGTACTTGATAATATGATATAATTTTTCTTATTTTTCAATCCATGAAATTCCACAATCACACATGATAAAAAGATATAATGATTACAATGTAAAAAAAAAGTTTTACATGGATTAGCTCACACAGGGGTAGCTCTTAACTGAAACCCTTAGAAAAAAATTACACCAATCATAAGTTCCTAATGCTAGAATAAATTTAAAATCTTTAGGATAAAAATTATCTTTTAGAATAATCAATTCTTGTATATTCATAATTTTAATACTCTAAATGAGGCTCTATTATTCGGAAACAATGTAACAAATTCCAATGGTCAAATTCAACCAAACTAGGAATCAATTCCAATGACATGGACAATAACTTTTTCAGAAAGACTTAGCCTGTTGATCCATCTAACTATGGTTTGATTCAACATCTATATAGTGCTTCTACATCTAATATAGGTAATATATAATTATAAATTTAGATCACAGTATTTTAATATATCCGTTTACCATATTTCAATTATATAAAAATGTAAAAACTTAAATAGAAGTATCAGTTAGAACATTCTCATATGAAGTGTATTTTTATTTAAAAAATAAAGAAAGATGTGAGTACAAAAATTAGACATAATTTTGTAGAAAAATAAATTCTTAATAAAGGAATAATGTCTATTCTACCCAACAGGAACACTACCTGTAAAATCATGAAAGTAAGCATGAAGGGTTCTCCCATTTATAAAGTTGGAAAGAAATAAGTATCTTAATTGAGAATAAATTATCTATGTTAATACTCTCATTAAGGATAAAAGAATTCCCAAATTATTACATTATATAGAGTTTTGTATTGGTATGCTTTATATGTTGGGAATTGAAGGTGTTACAAGTTATTAGGAGGATATCTAAATAGAGTGATCATTCAGTTAAAACTATATTAAAAATTTAAAAAGTCCGCACCTTGTTTAAGGATCCAAAATTTAGTATATTGAATTATATTTATTGAATAATAGGATTATCATCAATTTGGAAAATTTTAAAGATGTCCCCTTTAGGGGTAGTATGCATACCTACCATAGTTATATACTCATAGAAAATCGGGAATTTCTAGAAGTTTCTCATATTGAATCATATTTATTGAATAATAGTATTAATGAGGAAAATTTAAATTATTCAATGATAAGAAGTTTAATTTTTTTTGAATTTATATGGATTACTTATAAATCTTAAAACTTTCAAATCATGCCTGAATGTTTTACTCTATATGTTAAGAAGGATGTCATATTTTTAGGTTGAGAATTTTATTGACAATTATTTTAACAATTGGTATCTTAAAATTACCACATTTTTAAAATATTGGTATCAACCTCAAAATAATTGAATAAACCTTGTGGAATGAAACCCATGCTTTTGTTTTATTTGGTATCATATTTGGATTAAAAAATGATTAACTTTTATGTCTAAACTCTAACTTATAGTTTTTTACATTGATCATGACTCACATAGAATTAGAGTGGAATAATTAATAAAACATTGGTTAATTGACTTGATTCCATCCCCTCCCAATTTCTTGTATTTATTGTTAATAAGGGAGAGAAAGAAATGGAAAATTAGGGATAAGGAAAATAAAAATGATAAAAATATATTGACATAGAATTTCCATTATTGTAATTGGAAAACAAATAAAATAGAAGAGATTAATAGATCAAGTTTGTGGTGTGTTGTATTTTTTTTCAATAAGTGTTATGAAAATATGTATGATGTCAGTAGTTATTATTAAATAATTTCTTGTAAGATGCATAGAGTTCCCAAGATTTTTTATGAGATAAAAAGTTAGAGATCCCAAGAAAGGTGTGATTATATACTGAGTTGTAAATAGTGTATGAGGATTGATGAATTAACTTGGTTCTTGGAAGTATATTTTTGTCATTATTTTTAGATAAAATAATTTATTTTTTTTGATTAATTATATAAAAAAATAAATAGGTTGTTGTCATTGGATATTCTTACAGATTCATATATATATATAGAAATGGTTGAATATGTGTTTAAGTTTCTACTAACATTTTCATTATATTAAGAATATATGGTAGTAAAATATTTGTTGAAGAATTCCGCTACATAGCATTAAATGATTAGAATCTATTCATGTATATTTTATAAAAAGGAAATTTACATTTGGTTTTCATTGTGTTTGTTATTATATATACCTGAAGATGCTTAAAATTAAGCTAAGAGTTTCAATAAAAAGTGTTATTCATGTGAAAAAGGTGATATATGAAGGAATTTCTTTTATTGTGATTGAAAAATTAAATATTTATTATGGAAGTGTAATCTCATTGAAATATTCTAGTGAATATTTTTATATTAAATTAATATTTGGAATTATAGAGGTAATTATTAAAGATGATTTGAAATCATTTCAGTCTGTTTTAATATATTTGAGAAGTCCAACAATAGTTTTGTCTTAATCTATAATGGTTCATTGGAAAAATTTATAATCTTTATTTATAATTATGAAAAAGAATATGGGTAGAAATATAGATAATGTAAATATTTGATTAGTCGTTTAAATACTTTTTAAGGTCAAATTCCAACTTTATAAGTGTAAATACTGACTTCTTAAGAGTCTTTTTGTACTTTAAAAGAGTAACTGGTACATTATAAGAGTGACTCTAAATTTTTTTAAGAGTATAAAACGACTATATAAGAGACTTTTGGAATTTATAAGTGCAATTCCAAACTTCATATGTTTAAGCTAGAATGTTCTTATGTGCTGTATGGATCTTTAAAATAGTTATATTCAACTTCATAAGAGTAATACATGGAATTCATAATATCCATTTAGTTAGAAAACTATTTTTTCCCATGATAAATATTCTAAAGAAGAAATACTTCTATTGATGTAGTGATATTATTTAATGAAGTATAATCTGGATTCTTTTATGATGTATCCATGATTATATCCAAGAACTATGGGAGAATAGTGAGGAATAACAATGCTCAAATGAGATGGAAAGATATGTTTTACTATAGAGAAAAATAACATTCCACAAAATAATTTATAGTCTAGTGTAGGTGTTTCCATTTTAGTGGAAGTCTTTCCCTAAAGATTTTTCTACACCATAGTGAATGATAAAAGAAGAGAGGTTCTGATAGAGCTTTGTGATGCATCATGAAGAATGATCACCATCACTGTTACAATGCATGATTCTCATGCATATGTGGATTAAAATAATAATGGTTTTATAGATATTTAAATGAGGAAGATGACCACAATAATTTTTATTATTATAAGGAATTATTGGATGAGTCTTTAGTGTTGGATTTGGTGACCAAGAACCAGCTTCTGTGTACTTTAGGATAAAATATATTCATTGTTTTTTAATATTAATAAACTTCTTATCACATCATGATTTTTATTCTTCATAACATAGCATGTGACAATGCACCAAGAGTAGTTTTAACCCTGAAAGTTCATAGTAGTTCTGCTATGATGAGAATCGAGAAGTGTTATAACACTGTTTTCGAATATGTGTTCTATAACTGGATAATATCATTCAAGTAACACAAATGATTCAATCTATAAGGGGTGGAGACTTATAGGTCATTGAGGCACCTTCTTAGGGTTTCCTCCCTTGGTAATATCCAGCAGGATATTATGAGAAAGAGACCCACTAGAATGAAATCTATATTTCTATGTGTCATTGGATATTCCTATCTGCGGATGTGTGTATTGATCCTTAGAATTTATTATTATTATTAATGAATATTATAATTCATGTACTTTTATGTATTAACGAAAACCATGAAATCATATTTTTGCGACATGGTAGGATATGTTGAATGCATAATGAGTAATTTTTTATTATTTGATAGTGCGAGAAATGATTTGTCCCTTCCGTTTTAACAGAAGTTTATATGTAAAACCCTTTGATCGAAATGATATAGTCTAAATAAATCCATGGCCATGGTGTTCTATAGGAATGTTTAATTTTCTAGAAGTAAAAAAAAGATACATCGAGCATATTGGTTGATGACACCAGCATGCAACCTGCTTGATTTGAGATATCATGATAAAGAGATTATATTACACAATAAGCATCCATATGAGGTATCATGTTGTTTCAGCATTAGATTGTTTCTCTATGAGTGCCTTGGTGTGTTTCTAGATGCCATACTAGGACATTAGGTTGCTTCGCCTAATTCCCCAGAGAAAAAGGACTAGAGGGTCGCATACTATTTGTATCTAGAATCTTTGTTAAATAATATATATTATTATTTATTATTTAACATGTTGAAAAATATTATTCCTGGATGTGCTTTAATAATTAATCACCTATGCTTGATCGAATATATTCCGTAACTAGTTATTATAGAGTATATAATGTTATTGTAATATATAATAAATATTTATTTGTTGTTTGTTGAATATAATATTTATTTATTTATTGGAGAATAATGGAGTGATATTTATTTAATAAATAAATTATCATTATACAAGGCCTAATAAATATTGTGGGGGAATGGAAGACTAAGTTTAATGGTTTGGTGAGAAATAATAAATATTGAATATAATTTGATTAAATAATATTTAATTAAATTTTCATGTTAAACACATGCAGAGACGTAATAAAAATGTTATTATTATTTGACATGGGGGTTCTGTAGGGACTAAATAAACAATAAAGGGAAATTGTACAATTATTATTTTTAACCCTGGAGATCTATAAACCCAATTAAATTATTTTCTCAAAGATATAATTAATTTGTATTGGTTCTGCACAATAGAAATGGATAATTTTCTCAATACCTAGATAGATCCATTATCTAAGAATGCTCCTAAGTACGAAGATCAATCTTTTTCCACCTGATCAAGGGGAATGATTTATAAGTAGTTCTACAAGAGATAAAAGAAGGACCGTGAAAGCACAAGGATATTCCATGGTAGCACTCAAAGACTCATTCGACGACATCTAGAGATTTGTGGAACACACATTGATCACCATTAGAGGGAATCTGCACTTGATTCCTACAACCCAATGGTGATGCACTACAAATTTTTCACCAGATCCATCAATGAGTAATGAATTCAATCAAGGTAATCATTAATTTAATTAAATTGATTATAAATAATATGTGATGATGATCCCTTGAGTTCTAGTGTTATTACTCTTTTATGATTTCATTGATCCAATTCTATAGATTACTACATTTATCATCATGTAGATATTAGATTGATCTTCGATAATGATAAGAAATCAATTTTGGGAACCTCCCATCACATGCTTATACTTAACCCAGAACCTACAATTGGTATCAAATGGAGGTTACATAATTATTTATAATTATTTAAAGATCATTAGTGATTTATTCATTTTAATTTTATTTTTTAATTCAAGTTTAATAGTTCTTTTTATAAAGATCGTGAGATCCACTTATTCCTCTCTCGTTTCTCATTGATCTAATAGAAATGATTAATTTTATGATTACAATAAAATTGAGGATCTCATCCAGAGGTACCAAGGATTCTGGTCGGATAACACAGTAGGTCAGGATATGTAACCGAAGTTACATGACTGGTAGTTGTGTTCAATTCATCAGGAATTAATTTAGAATTAATTTAATCATATTCATTGATGAAACATGGTGTAGTTATTACCTCACACTACATAATGTCCAGAATAGACTGGTGCACAGTCAGCCAGAGTACTTGCCGTGTATCCCACATACATGACGTATAGTCCCTCTGAGTTAATGATGGGCCGTGTATTTCATTACGCGACCTACCTAACTTATGACTATATAATTTGAATATCACATGATGTGTGTCCCATTAGAAACACCATGTAATCCTATTTCTAAAGAACTATTTACATTCCAAGTTCCTAGATGTGTGCCTCAGATAGACAGTGACAGTCATACATGCCGTGTTCTTAATTGTACATGCCATGTAATTATACCAAATTAATCATATTTAAGATTTATTTATTTTTCTATTTAAACCTTGAGATATGTGATTGGGAGTGATCATTAAGTTGATTGGACATTCCATGTGATAAGTTTTAATATATAAACATATGTTTATATATAATTTTTTATCTAATATCTCTATATTTTTTAGATTTACATATCATGTATGAGTCGTATTACAAGTTTTTACTCTAATGGAATTGAAGCATAACACATGATCAAAAAATCATGTAATTTTTGTAACTGCTCACATGAATTTCATGTTATAAAAGTCAATGATAAATTGTGTATTCCATATGTCACAAAAGGTCAAATAATATATGAGTATAATACATGTTGGGTAGAATACGACGGGTATTAACTGTATTTCCTCAAAGTTACATTTTTGTATGGAGTTAATTTTAAATAAATTTATTTATTTTTTAATAATTATTATGGGTGATAATCTCAAGAAAATTCAGATGAGAATTAAGATAAAATAATTTATTAAGAATTGAATTCTAGTTTTATTAAATGTTTAATTTGTTGCATGCATGTGGATGATCATGAGCATAAATCAGACCTTTGTATGTGATTGTTTTCATTTAATTTATTATTAAATTAAATTATTGTCATGAAAAGATTATCTACTATTATTATCTTGGGCCTGTGTGCCTGTGGTTTATTTTTTGTAAACCTCCTTTTCCCCTCACCTATGTGTGATTAAAAGCATATGTGATGGATAGACCTCCCAATATTGTGTATGTAGTTCATGTATGGAGCTAAGGAGAAACCAATCCATGGAGAGACATGGATAGATAGGTGGAAAGCTAAAACACTAACCTTAATTGGTTCAAGGTGTTTTTCCCTATGTTAGAATTTAGTTTGTTAACCTCTAGATAAACTAATTGTTAATAAATCTACTGATCATACCAATATTATTTTATTTCTATCAAGTTGAATGGTTATTTCATTTTGGATGTTTTTTCGCAATACCATAATTAACGAATTAATGAGCATTCAAGACAGAACTAAAATAAATTGGTTTTTGCATAATTATTATATAAGACATGGTTAGTCACATAAGGAAAACCACTTAACATTAACACACATGTGAAAAGATAATAATTTGAAATTTATGCATAAAATGATAAAATACATTAATAAAATATTAATTCAGCATATAATTCCACTACTTTAGTTAAAATTGAACCATATTTCAGTGTGCTTGACCAGCCAAAGTTGTGGTGTTTTCAATTATCAGGGAATTCTAGCTTAATTTTTTGGGTTGATTTAAATTATATCACATCAAGGGGTTAAATAAAAAAAATTTACTTGGGTTAACTAAGTGGTAGATCTTGAGGAAATCCATTTAAGGATTTTACGATTGGGGAGTCCACTCAAAAAATCAAGGAATTATGAGTTAATGCAGTTAGCATTTGGAATGCCTACCTAAAACCATTCAAGTTCATTTACCAACCAAAGTTAGGGTAATGAGAAGGGGAATATGGATCCTTTCTACTAGAATGTCTAAGATACATGATATTCTAAATCCAATGGTGAGGGATATTTGGTTTCAATAATATATTGGGAGACTGATAAATCTTATATTTATTTATTTTTCTACATTTATCCGATAAAGGACTAAAATCTCTACCCATTTTTTTTTTGGAAAAAAAAATAAAATGACCTCGAACATATCATTACTATCCTTAGTTGATAATGAAAACCTTCTCACCAGTACAAATTTCCATGAATGGAAAATGTGTCTATGTGTCATTATTTTCCAAGAATGTAAATTATATGTGATGGAGGAACCTTTTACTAAAGTACGTGGTAATAAGGAAAAAGATAAAGAGCTATCTCTCTTTGAGAAGCATCTAAATGATGCTATATATGTTCAATGTTTCATGCTATCATTCATGTCAAATGAGATCTTGAAGCAACATGCGGATATGAATGCTGATATTTTCTTGTCTCACCTTTGGGATCTCTATCAAGAGAAGGTGAAACAAGATAGGTACAAGATATCTGATGATTTTTTTACAACTAAGCTTAAAGAGTCAATGCCATCTGGGCCTCAGGTAATCAATATTGTTGGCTACATTGAATGGCAAGACATATTAGGGTTTAAATTCCCTAACGAGTTGCATACAAATATCGTAATTTCATCACTGCCCATGAACTTCTCTAGTTTTATTATTAATTACAATATGATAAATAAGGAGAATATTATTTGAGAAATTATTAATTTTATTTGGAAAGTGGATAAGGACATGGGGTGTGACAAACCCATGGTCCTTATGGTGAATAAGAAAAGAAAGCACAATTAAAAGGTTCCCAAGAACTATAAATTGTCTAAATAACCCGAGCATTGTCCTTCAAAGACGAGAGAGATCCAAATGTAGGGAAAGGAAAAAGAGGCAGTATATTTTTCATGTGGCAAGTTAGGCCACTTGAAGAGGAACTACAAGAAGAAGTAAGGGGAAGCTAAAGGTGAGTTCATTATTGAGTGTAATATTTCAATACTTACACATTGGTTATTAGATACATCTTGTGGGGATCACATATATATTCAAATATAGGAACCAAGTAGATTTTAATTGATTACTAGAGGAAAGGTGGATCTGGGAGTTGCCTGTGGGGCAAGGCTAGCTACTCTGGCCATTGGTCACTGACACCTTTCATTTCCAATGGGAATGATTTAGGTTTTAAAAGATTTTTATTATGTACCAACAATTAAAAAGAACACAATTTATTTATAATTCCTAGATGCAGATGGGTTTATTTTCTAGTTTGGAAATAAAAGTTGTTTCTTTTATACAGAAAACATATGTCATGGTATGGAACATTTAAATATCTATATTTATGTATTTATTGACAAAAACCAAGTTTTGTCTATTTATAATGAATCATGTTTAGATGAGTCATATAAAACCCTTCTTTGGAATCACCATCTTGGTCATGTAAATGAGAAGCATTTGATAATGCTATATCAAGATGGTTATTTAGAATCAGTTGAGCTAAAACCGCTTGAAATATGTCGTGTCTATTTACATGGAAAAATGACCAAGCGACCATTTGGTGGATCAGGTGAATGGTCCATAGATATTATAGGATTGTTACACACTGAAGGGTGTAGACCATTTTCTATAGAAGCTATAGGTGGATATTATTACTTCATAACTTTTACTGATGACTTGAGTATATATGGCTATGTCTACTTAATGAGGTATATGTCTGACACCATTGATAAATTAAATAAATTCAAGAATTAAGTATTGAATCAAATTGTTAAGAAGATAAAGAAGCTTCAATCGAATTATGGTGGTAAATATATTAACCTAGATTTCATTTCCTTTCTATAGGATTTTGGTATTCTATATAAACTCACTCCACCTTATACACTAGAGTGTAATGGTGTTAGTGAATGGAGGAACCATTCCATTTTATTCATGGTAAGGTTGATGATGAGTCATATAGATCTTCCATTATACTTTTGGTGATAAAAATTACAAATTACGACATGCACATTAAACTGAGTTCCATGTAAAGTGGAAAACTTAATTCCCTTTGAGTTATGGATAAGAAAGAAACCCGTTTTGTCGCATAAACATATATTGGGTTTTAAGGAATTTATTAATTCCTTATTGAGAAAAAAACAAGCACCCCAGGTCACGAAGTTTATCATTATATGGAATCTCAATTAAACCAAGGTATACTACCTATACAACCCCTTAGACAAGAAATACTATCTCCAGAAAATCCGTCTTTCTTGAGAGGGAGTACATCCCCAAAAAGGATAGTGCGAGCAAGATTGATTTTGGCCAAGTTGATACTCAAGAAACAAAAGAGTTGGAATAGGAATAGGTTCAATAGTTCATTGTGGAAGAAGTTGTTCCTAAAATTCTAGTACAATGTAGGAGTATAAAAGAGGTAAGAGAACCAGAGAAGTATGATTTTCTAATCACTGAAGATGGTGCCACATTATTGGTTGATAATGACGAACCTATTTCCTACAAGGAGTCATTAATGAGATAAAAAGCTACAAGATAGAAAGAATCCATGAATTATAAAATGTATTCTATATATTAGAACCAAGTTTGGGTTTTGGTCGATGTTCTAGTTGATGTAAATCCAATTGAGTGCAAATAGGTATTCAAGAGAAAATTGCACATGGAAGGTAATGTAAATACCTATAAATAAAGGATAGTGGATAATGGTTTTAAACGGTGTCAAGGAATTGAATATGATGAACCATTTTAAGTAGTTTCCATGTTTAAATCCATTAAAATTATTCTTGCTATATAATCTTACCCTTACTATGGGATTTGGAAGATGTATGTTAAAAATATATTCCTAAATGGGAACCTTTATAAAGATGTATTTATGATGTAACCATAAGGGTTTGTGACTATAGGTTATTCTAAAAGGATTTTCAAGTTTAGGAGATCCATTTATGGATTAAATTATGCATCCAGGTCAGAAAAAATTCGATTCGATGAAGACATAAATTAATTTGGTTTCATTAAAAACGAATTTGAGACATGTTTTTACAAGATGTTTTGTGGGAATGTGTTCATTTTTCTAGTAATATATTTTGATGACATATTACTTATTATAATTGAAATTCTAGTATTAAATTCTGTTAAGGACTGGTTAAACAAGTGTTTCTCCATGAAATACTTAGGTGAAAAAGCCTATATTCTAGGGATCGAGATCATTCGTGATAGATCCAAGAGGTTTCTTGGACTAATTCAAAGTACATATGATGATCATATACTAAAGAGATTGAATATAGAACAATCCAATAGGGGACTGGTTCTAGTGCCACATGGTTTATATATTTATATGAAAATGTGGCCCCATACACAATAAGGAAAAGACAGAATGAGTAAGATAAGACATTCTTTACTGATAGGATCAATCATGTATGCCATGTTATGTACTAGGCTTGATGTTTTATATGCATTAATCATGACAGAAATATATCAAGAAAATCCATGAGAACAATATTGGACTTTTGTTAAGGACATCCTTAAGTATCTAAGAAGAACTAAGGATATGTTCCTGGTGTATGGAGGAGATGAGGAGTTGGTCATCAGTGGTCATACTAATGCTAGTTTTCAGACAGATTAGAATGATATAAAGTTGCAAATAGGATATGTTTTCAGTCTAAACCGAGGAGCTGTGAGTAGGAAGAGTTTAAAACAGCCAGTTATCACTGATTCTATAGTGGAATCTGAGTATATAGTGGTTTCTGATGTAGTCAAGGAATCCATTTGGATTCTAAAATTTCTCCAAGATATTTATGTGGCACCAAGCAATAAAGATCCCATCACATTGTATTGTGATTATACTACAACTGCGGTCCATGAAAAAGATCCAAGGTCACACCAATGGACAAAGCATATACTCTAGAAGTATAACATCATGAGGGAATTTCCTAAGAGGAGTGAAGATGTAGTAAACTGAGTACCCATGAAAGAGAACGTGGTGGACAACTTGAAAAAAGGTTGTTCTTAGTATAAGTATGAGTATATTGTGAGAGCTAGTGGATTCAAGGTTGTTAGCAGTTGGATCTAGTGAAAGTGGGAGTCTATTAGAGTTGGTGTCCTAGAATAAAATTCTATACAATTAATGATAAACTATATTCAAAGTTTTTGAATATTAATAATAATTTTATCACACCATGATTGTTATTCTCCATAACGTTGTATGTTATAATGTCCCAAGAGTTGCTGTCACACTAAAATTTCATAAAAGTTGTCCACTATGATGATGACCCTGAAGTTATACGACACTATTATTGAATATATGTTCTATAGTCGAATGATATCATTTGAGGGACAAAAATGATACAAGATATTAGGGGAGGAGACTCCTAGGACTTTGAGGCACCTTCTCATGGTGTAATCTTTTGGTAATATCCAATAGGATATTGTGAAATGAGACCCGGCAGTAGGAAATTCACATTTCTATGTGTCATTGGATATTCCTATTTATGGACATCTGTATTGATCCCTAGACTTTATGATTATTATTAATAAATATTATGAGTCACATAATTTTATGTTTTGATAAAAACCATGATGACATATATTCATGGTGAGGTAGGATATGTTGGGTACGTCACGAGTAGTATTTCATTAATGAATAATGAGAGAAAGGTTTTTCCCATTCTGTTTTAATGGATGTTGATATCTAAGGCCCTCTGATGGAAATGATTTAGCATATAGAAATCCATGGAAATGGTGTTCAATAAGAAAGTTTAATTTTTGGGATGTAAAAGAAAGAGACATTGAGCACATTGGCTGATCGTACCAGCATGCAACCTGCTTGATTTAAGATATCATGATAAAGGGATTGTATTACATAGTAAGCATCCATATAAGGTATCATGTTTTTGCGACATTAACTTATTTCTCTATGGGTGCTTTGGCATGTTTCTAGATGCTGTCATTGTAATTTAGGTATATTCTCCTAATGTCACTGAGAAAGAGGCCTAGAGGGTCACACACTAAGTGTATCTAGAATCTTAGTTAAATAATATATAATATTATTTTTTATTTAACAAGTTGAATAATTATTATTCTCAAAAATGGTTTAATAATTATTCATGTATGCTTGATCGCAAATATTTTGTCACTAGTTTTTTGAGAGAATATAATGTGAGTGGAATATATAATAAATATTTAGTTGATATTTTCAAATATAATATCTATTTGTTTTTTGGAAAATAATGTAGGGATATTTATTTAATAAATAAAAACTCATTATTCTTTGACCGATAAATATTGTAGAGGAATGACAGTTAGATTTTAATGTTCCAGTGATAAATAATAATTATTGAATATTATTTGATTATATAATATTTAATTTAATTCGCAAGTTAAGCTCATGTTGAGAAATAATAATAATATTTTATTATTTGACATAGGGTTAAAAATTGTTTAATAAATAACAAAGGGAACTTTTGAAATTATTTAATTTTAACCATATAGTAATATAAAACCAATTATATTATTTCATAATATATCCAATTAATTTGTTTTGTTTGTGCCCCACAAAATTGGAGAATTCTATCAATACCTAGAGATCTCCTTTCTCCAAGAATGCTCCCAATAATGGAGTGTAATATTCTTCCACCAGATCTAAGAGAACACTTCAGAAGTAGTTATCGAAGAAATCAGAGGTAGACGATACAAGAGCAATGATATTATGTTCTATCACTTAGATATTCCTTCGTCAATGTCTAGATATTCGCGGAACACATGTGGATCACTGCTAGAGGGAATATACACTTGATTCCTACAATGCAATGATGGTGCACCGTAGATATGTCACCAAATCCATGAATGAATAAATAATTACATAAAGGTATTACTTATTTGAATTAAATTGAATATAAATAATATGTTATGATCCTCCCTCTAGTTACGGTGTGATTACTCTTTTCTGATATTGTTTATCCAATTCCTTAGATCACAATATTTATCATCAAGTAGATCTTGGATTGATCATTGATAATGATAAAAAGAAATGTTGGGAACCTCCCATCACAAAATTTTGATACTATTAGAACCTAAATTTAGAAAAAAATTATTTATTACTACATTTAATGGAATTAAATATCGATTATGTTGGATATTTTGAAAGGTTTTTCTTTTTGGGGAATTAAAGTTAAAATATTATTAGCATAATATTACAGAAGTATAAAATATATATTTTTAGATGAATAAGAATAATAAATTTGATGATTCTATTATCTACATATTATTTGAAGTTAAAGAAATAAAAGAGAGACCCTACGTTTCATTTATATTGTAGATTCTTTGTGTTGAAACCAAGAAAGAGAACCAACACTATTGTGAATAATTGAACTTGCACATTGAAGTGAAATGATAAGGAATGAGAGAAACCTACATGGAAATATTTGTTTAGGGAAAAGTGGAAAGAAACCCAACCAATGATATCTTGTATTGTAAGGTATAAATAAAGACACAAACAATTTTTTATTAATATTGGTTGAGGATAAAGATAAGTTCTACATTATCTAAGAGGGATATGAGCTACTATCGATCTTACTTCAAGGAAGGGAAAGTATTTTCCTGTATCCAAATAATAATAAGTCAGTGATTTTTACTATGATCAGTTGGTTCTAGGGGCATGTGTCCATGAATATATCCTCTCTTAGTATTTTTGGATTATAAAAGGGAAACTATGTGTGAGTGTGATGACAACCACCATACATAAAGGATGTATTCTTCCATCTTGGAGGTGAACCTCATCAACAAACCACCATTTCCTTATTAATTTATTTTATTTCTTTAGTAGATCCATGAAAACCAATGGTTAGATAAAGTATAAATATAGATACATTTACTAAATAGGTGAAGTGGTAAATAAGGCACAAAATTTTAAATTAGTAATAAACTAAACAACACCAATTAACTCCACTCTTAGTGTTGGCCATATCCTTAGTGATCCTAACAATGAACCATATCCAATTGAGGTTAGGTTCTACTCTACATACGTCTATATCCAATTCACCCAGGAGAACATAATCTTCTCCATCAAATGAAGTAAAGGATACTCACATATAGAAATAAATAATGGGAGCTCAGAAGTACATCTACTAATCCATTCTAATGTTTATGTGAAAACTTAACATATCTAAAACAAAAAATCCCATAAGTTCCCATAGCCCCAACCACTATGGAAAATCTTTTGAATATATGAATATGATCCAACCTCATTCCCAAAGGTATATCAAGAACCAACATACTGTGTAGGAAATACACCACCAACCCCAAACCAAATATTTTATGAGTAGATATGAAAGAATGAGATAATCTTGTATCAAACACAGAAACTGATAACCTAAAAGAAATAAAAACCATAACTCTCATGATAGAAGTAACCTATACCCCATCAGTCAGAACGTAGTCTAAAGAATTATCCCATCCTATATTAGATATTCAGCCATTACTATGTGATCCCAGGTTAACCTGGGGGATTGAAACTTGAGGTGTCTATTGTTTCTTTTCCCCTGTGACCCTCAACCATCTTCTTGGCTCATCCTTCAAGACGAAACCCTGTTATCTGACTGAGGTTCCCCTAACTAGGATTGGGAAGATCATGTCTACCTAATACCTCCATATTCACCCCATTGAGGAATCCTCTCATAGAAGTATGAGAGGTTACTCATTCTATCACACTACTAAAAAAATGCCTTTAGCAGCCCAAGAAAAAAGTGATAATAAAGGCCACATTTAACAGTACTAAAAGAGGCATTGATAAAGGGTGCCTTTTTCATTTCTAAAAGATGCATTGATAGGGAGAGCCATTTATTAGTGCTAAAAAAGCATTAATAAAGTGTACCCTTTATCAACGCTTTGTTTTAGAACTGAAAAAGGGGACCATTTATCAGCACTTTATTTTTAGCACCAATAAGAGGGTATCATTTATCAGTGCTATTTTAGCACAGATAAAGGTCCATAATGAACCTAAAAAGTAAATTTTTATTCAAAATAAAAAATTGAGAGCATACAACCAAAGTCATCAGGGAGGGAGAAATTAATGGAGACCAAGAGCGTCATTTCTGACAATGAGTTTGCAATCATCGGGCAGAGATCCCAATCTAGTGTAGGTAATCAGTCTCTCTCTTGACGTTCCCTTACTATCCAACAAGTCAGCCGCATAATTCCCTTCACACCAAGTATACTTGACAGAAATATTATGGTTGGAAAAGGTTTTACAGTAACAGACCATATAAACCTGCTCCCAGGGGATGACCCCATTGCCCTGAAGAAATTTGACCATCATAGCAGAATCCGTCTCAACTTCTGTGATATGGATATTGAACTGCCTACATAAGGAAATACCTCCGACCAAGGCTTTAGCTTCCGCACCCCAGGAATTACTGACACCAAAGTAGGAACTATAAAAAATAAAAATAATTAATAAAGGATATTAAATATATAGATATATAAAATAAGTAAAAGGAAATAATTAAACAAATAAAAATAAAAAATGATTAAATTAAGAAAAATATTAAACATTTTATTAATTAAATAGTTATTGATAAAAATGAATAAATTTAATATATATATATATATAGATTATAAATATTAACAAATAATATATGTTAAATAAATTTTTATATATATATAATAAATAAATTATAATAATTAAATAAAAAAATTTAAAATGAATAAATTACAGAATAATTTAAAAAATTATTAATGAAACAATTATTTTTAAAAATGAATAAGTGTAATATATATTTATTATAAATAGTAATATATAATATATATAAAATATAAATATATAGAAAATGAATAAAATATAACAATTAAAAACATATTAATGTATTGTTCATTTTTAATGTTGTTTGTTTTTCAATTCAAAATATATCAAACGTCATGTGTTATATTGATTTCACATACATATATGTAATTAATACAATTTTATATACAACACACACACACAAATGTTTATGCAATTAATGAAATATTTTATATAGAGACACATACATCTAATACTTATGTAACTTATTCATATTTTAGTATATTTTTGAATTTCATTATAAAAAGATAACTTTAATATATTATATAAATATATAAATATATAAATATATAAATATTATTTTTTAAAAGTATTTTTCATATATTTATAAATAAATAATTATATATGTAAATAATTATAAAATTATAATGAAAAATTAGTATTTTTATATTTATATATATTTATTATAAATTAATATATATATTATTATATAAATATTTATAATGATATGAATATATTTATAATTATAGAATTATATTAAATATTTTTAAATAATGAATATATTTATTATATTTATATTTATATATATTTACTCATTATATATATAATTATATAAATATATATAAGGATATAAATATATTTATAATGATATGTAAATAATTATAAATATAATTATAAATATATATTTACTATATTTATAAAATTATATATTTATAATTATAAATAAAATAATATATTTTTTTAAAAATTATTAATGTAATTATAAATAAATAATTATATATTTAAATTATTATAAAATTAAAATAAACAAATATATAATTATCTAAATATTTTTAAATTTTTTATGATTATAATTATAAATCCTTCATGTGCTCCAATGTTTTAGTATTCATAAATGTTTATTTTATCAGTATTTTTTAGCGCTGATAAAGATCGAGATTTATCAACACTAAAAGAGTGCTAATAAAAAACATCCTTATCAGTGCAAAAACATTTGCGCTGATACAAATTTCTTTTATTAGGGCTCTTTTAGGTGGGATAAAATTGGATCTTTATAATATAATAATATGTAATTATATGAATATTTTTATGTTTTTTATGATTATAATTATAAATCCTTTGTCAGCGCTAAATTTTTAGCATTGATAAATATCGAGATTTATCAGCACTAAAATTGAACTGATAAAAGACTTCCTTATTATTACTAAAAAGTTAGCACTCATATAGATGTATTTTATCAGAACTCTTTTAGCACTGAAAAAGTTCAAATTTTATTTGTGCTAAAAAAGTGTTCATAAAGATGATTTTTATCAGCATTTATCAATTTAGTGCTGATAAATATGTCTTTTATCACTTTTCTTTTAGCACTAATAAAGTATGATCTTTATGATCATTAAAAGGGCACTAATAAAGATGCATTTTTTTAGTGCTCATCAATTTAGCATTGATAAAAGGGCTCTTTAGCAGTGCTTTTTTGAAAGCACTAATAAAAGTGTCCCCAATCTATTTAAGAGAATCCTAACCATGAATTATTAAATCATGATTCTAAAGCTCTTGTGGAACTCTCCTACTACCAATGCTACATCTCGACTTTCTCTCAGATGAATCAAGGTTAGAATCCAATGTATGTTATTTTCTTATTTTCCTCTCTCGTTTGATTTTTTGTTTTATATGGTTTTAATTTTTGTGCTGTTCTTAACCATGAAGAACCCCATATCTCAACTCCCTCTCTATCTCTCTCACTTACCTACATCTACACAAAGCCAGCTCTACTCTATAAACTCATTCCAACTACATTTGAGACCACCACAAACTACATCTCCATTCGCTACTACAACTCATGGTATTTTTTGATGTTTCCATTATATTATTTCTTGTAACCTTTTTGATACTATGGTTTTTCATTGTTTGAATATTGTTTCCACATTATGAAAATCACATGAATGTGAATTTTCTTTAACATTATATAGGGAAAATATTTTAGGGAATGATATTTGATATGAATAATATAATTTCGGTTAATATACATATTATTTTAATGTGAATGGGTTAATATAATTTAGGGAAATAATGTTTAAATTATCTAGTATATATTGGCTAAAATTATTAATATATTATATAGATATGAATTAATAAGGAACAAACTGTTTAAATTTTATTTGAAATTAAAATAAGCATACTTTTTTAGTTTTTTATTTGATCTAAACTCAAAAGTAATAATATATTTCCAAAAATATGTGTGTTTATTATTTGATTGATAGTTTTATAATATTAGTATATTTACAGAAAAATATATTCATTAAAATATTACAGTTATGAGATAAGAAAATGTTATATGGGTTAGGGATATCATTATAGGATATACTATTTATTTCAATTAGCAATGATTGGTTTCCAATAATTTACCATGCCCTTCAAATTTATAAATAGTTAAAATATAGTTTGAATTTTTATAAACTAATAGTAAATAAATTTTATGAATTTACTTTATTTTACATTCATAAATGAAGACATGTCATAGAACAATACACCAGATCATATTCTAGTAGAAGAATTTCCATATGCGTTATCATCTATAGAAGATGTTATATATAAGTTTATTTTCTATCAAATTATATTATAAATAAATTCCTCTCTAACAATGAAGTTATTTTTGATAAAGTGACCTAATTTAAGAATTTTTTTTCATTATTTCTGTGTTACTATGTTATCTTATCAATAAATTTATCTTCTATAAAATCATAACATCAAAATATAGTCCAACTATTAATAACCTGAGCTGAGATGAATCAAAATGTTACTCAACCCTTATAAGTGTCAACCAACTTCTAAAGGATTAACAATAAATATGTGTCATTCAACATGATCCAGGAGAAATTTTTTAAGAAAACTCACATGACAAGTGCATCTATGTAAAATAGTACACAATAGAATCTTATGAATATAAATGCCTATAGAAAAAAACAATAACAATTTGATAAATCCTTGGTAAAAATAAAACCCTATATAAATAACCAACCTACAATTGATGAAACAATATAAACAATTATCCACTAATTATCACTTTCTACTCTCTCTCTTCCAATAAATAATCAATCCTTGCTACCTTTAACCCAAAGAAACATCAGATATATGTGCACACAGATTAAAATAAATTATTAAAGTAAAGTAACTTGGTAGGTTTTCTCTGATGATTTCCATACCCCTAATCCACATTAAAACCATGTATCTCATTATTATTTTTCTTGAAAATATTCATAATGTATGATAATTAAAAGAAGAATACAATACATAATAGTCATAACCAACATAAATGACTATTCAAAAAAAGTACCATGGGTTTCGCACATAAGGTTGTGTAAATAAGGATTCATTTTGGTATGATATATATACAATACAATAAAATCACGCATAAAAGTCAACATTTGCATGCATCTTGCATGAAAATTGTTATTGTCTTGATGTAAAGACTCTATTTTTGTTCTGATGGACTTCAGAATATTTCAGAAAATATTTCTGAATCAAGCAGCGGAGTCTGTGTGGGAAGATGAGGCCTGGGGAGCCTCATTGCAACGATATTAAAAATATTAAATATTTTATTAAAGGTTGGGGCCGAAGCCTCATTTATTATTAAAGCAAAGCGAAGACCTCTTTAACTGGGTTGAGGGAGACCCATTATATAGTCCAAAGGCCCATTGGGAATTTTTCCCATTACATGGACCTTAGGCCCATTTTTTGGCCCAAAGCCAATTTTGTGAATAGTACTACTACAGTACTGCATAGTACCTGCCGCTGCTATAGTAATCTATCGCCACTACAGTGACCTGCCGCCGCTACAGTGCCTGCTGTTGCTATAGTGCCGCCGCTACTATAATATGCTACATTATTGCTACAGTAACGTCGCCCAATGGGTTATGAACCCCCATTTTTCATGTAGAATTAAGGGGTGCTTACCACTAAGCCAAACCCTAACTACATTAAAAATATTAAATATATTATTCCACATGCTCATAGTTTCTCTTGTAACTTAAATAACTCATGTTATGAGTCTCAGATCGGATTTCTGGGACCATGGTTGAGTTTAGAACATTATATTTACCCTAGGTTCGACCTATGGTCGTCTGTTCCAGGTGTTTTGATTGTGGGCCGTTTGGTGATGGGGCGTTATGTGGTGAATTTAA
Source organism: Viscum album (assembly GCA_963277665.1). Lineage (NCBI taxonomy): Eukaryota > Viridiplantae > Streptophyta > Magnoliopsida > Santalales > Viscaceae > Viscum > Viscum album. Next base: position 1,041,451,737 of record OY728138.1, on the reverse strand, counting down.
TTAATTGAATAATTAATTAAATATTTATCCTAAACTCATACCCTGCACACATTGTGTGCACATGACATAAAGAGGATAAAAAATATTCTCCTCCCTCTCCTTCCCTTTTTAGACAAACAAAACTGGCGCTGAGTCCACGTGATGAGGTGGTGCCAATATCCAATTCTGATATAGATCATCACGAGTTCAAGAATTAGAATGATTCTAGCATCATTATTGATCCAAAGCTTTGTCATTTTTCCCATGATGTAAGAATATTTGAGTTTTGGTCCCTATAGCTTTCATTTTACGTTGTTCTAAGGTTCTAGAGCCCTATTGCAATTATTGTTGATCCCTTCTAGGCAGATATATGGGTTTTGGATTGAATAGTGGGGAATCGTATGATTTTATAGGTGATTCTTGACTAGAATCACCATCTACCTGATTTGTAGTTAAATTGACACATGCCGTGTATCTCTTCGTGTTCGAGTAAGATGAGATTTTTGGACTACATGCCCTGTATAGGGGTTATACACTGTGTAGTTCCCTAAACCATGTGACCATGGGACATGGATTCGGATAGACATGTGTAAACGCATGGCCATGTACTAACACATGATAAAGATACACATACACGGGGTCCAGTACATGGACACATACCAACTACATGGGCATGTGGATTTTTATCAGAATAATCCATATAATATAGGATACATAGTGTGTGAGGAGAACGGTTGGTCGGTACATATAGAAGAAGAGAATGGACATAGTTTGAGAGATGAGGGACATAGTGTGTACCTCCTCTACATTCCATGTACCCCTAAAAAGGATAGATACTGAGTGGACCAGATACATGGGTAGGTACTCAGGTGGGCTCACATGCTGTGTGGGCCCCAGTGCACACCATGTACTACTAGGAGATCCTTCGAGGATCTTTCAACTTCTGAATCTTTTTATTTAGGGATTTGATTTCAGATTCTGAGTTTTCTATCCTAATTATGTTTCTACATAGTACGTGGTGGTGGATTCCATTATGGCTTATGAGATACTAGATGGTGTAAATCGAGAAAGACATTTGTGGAGTGGTATAGAGACGATGTTGGAGATCAGGGTGGTTCATATAGAGAGCCTCTAGGAGTGTTACTCTCTTGATGGACTTGGGTGTGGGTTCAACTTACTTCTATAATTTGGTGGATACGAGACTCCCTATGTCGTGGGTACAGTTTCCTTACCTTTGGGTAGTTTTCTCCGGGGGTGTTACTCTCCTGGTGGATTAGGATTCTATTTTCCCTGTGATGTTCATGAAGGTAGAGTAGGTACTCCCCTGTTGGACCAGAGAGTGGGTAATATATCTGTGGACTCAATAATCCCCTATTGGACCTAAGTTTGGGTCCTCCATTTATGACATATAGATAATGTGGGTACTCCCCTACTAGGTAGGGTGCAGGTCCTCTATTTTAGGAGTTGGTAATCCCCTGTCATTCCAGGGTGCGGGTCCTCCATATGTGTTGTTCTAGAAGAGTCGGTAATCCCATTCCATTTCATGGATTGGGTTATTAGTCCTAGGGTTAGTACACACACACTATGTCAGGGTGTGGGTCTCCCATAGTGAATGAATTGGAAGAGTCGATACACCCATGTTGTTCCAGGGTGCAGGTCCTCTACCCACTGAGTAGTACTCCCCTACCGAGTTAGGGTATGGGTCCACAATTTAAGAAGTATTAATCCCCTACCATATCAGGGCGTAGGTCCTTCATGATTAGTACTCCCCTATTGGATTACGGTATGGGTCCTCGCTTATAGAGTAGTGCTCCCCCGTCTACAAGTAGCTGCAAGGAGCGGGTCCTCCATTAAAATTGGAGCTCCCTCAGATTTTGGATATAGTTATGAAGAGTGGGCCCTTACACTTGATGTGAATGATACCTAGATAAGTGATAGTACTACCTTAATGTACAAAGGTGCAAGATACTTTTTAGAGGAGAAATAGACATTTCATAGGTTATTTAGGAGTAGTTCTCCCTCAACTGTATGCAGTGGTGAGGGGCGAGCCTCTTCACTCAGGCTTCTTTAGTTTATGTTACATGCGTGGTAACAATGACAAAACATCTAGTGATGGGAAATAGTGTCTGACCTAGTTAGATGTTCCCAACAGAACACGTTATCTCACATATAGCACTAGTAATAGTAGAGTTGTTCCCGATGGAGTAAATCTCTCAGATGGGTTCCATCTGGGATGGATGAGCTCCTAGAGTGTGTTATCCTAGTTTTATGTTATGGGTAGATCTTAAGAAGAAAATATTATTTCTAGCTATGAATTTGGAACCTCACGAGACTTAGTGTATTAGACAAGTATATCTTGGTGATTTCTAGGAGTCCTTGCGGTGTTGTCACATGTAGGGTTTGAAACCCCTACTGGACCGAGCTGACTTGTCATATACAGTCGAGGATGGTTCGAGAGGAATTTTACCTATTGATTGGGGTTCCCTCTAGATAGGTCGAGTGGACTATTTTCATTCAGTTTCTCCCTTTTCCTTTGGGGGGTTTTTGGGGTGCCTACTAAGTATTTTTATAATCACCTCTACGTGGGAATTTCCTGCACATGTTTTGTGTCTTGTTCAAACCACATGCCTTTTGACATATTTAATGGAGGACCCTAGGAAATAGTAGCTTTGTGAGCTAGACACACCTAGGTGTTAGCTAGATCTTGGCCAATGAGCTTTCTAGTAGTTGCAGTCGATAGATATCTCCTTCTTCTAAGTAGGTTAGATGCTTTTACAGTTTTCTTTGGTGGGTGTTCTTTTTCCCTTTTATGATTTCATTACTTTTTTATATGTTGGTTGTGGGATATAGATGTATTCATGCATTGGTTGCCTTTTGTTTTTTACATTTCAGCATTTGGTGAGCGTGGATATGTGTGGATTCGTACAGGTAATTAGGAAATGCCTCCCATGCTAATAATATTCCTTCTTTGTTTGGGTTGCATATAAAATGTGTTAGGATGTTTAGAGTTCAGATATTATGAAATAGGTTCTTGTGTTGGTGTTGTGGTCAACATATCCATTCACTAGGACTCTAATAACCTACTTGTCGACTCGGTACATTAGGTCACTTGTCACTGGGAAATAAATGGTACATGAATCATATAGGACTAGGTTTTGGGTTTCTATTTCCTTCTTGAGTTAGTTCCCAATATATAATCTTTGACCATGGTATGTATTGATTCTGTATCAAGATTCCTTCATGAATATTTCCATAAAATATTTTATGAGATTATGATGATGATTTTCCCCATGACGAGGCTTTGGTGGAGGGCACTAAATCTGAGGTGTTACATCCGGGTGGTATGCTGTTGGTGCCACCACCCATAGAGCAGTAGGTTTTATTAGAATTTTAGGATGAGGGTGAGAGTGGGATGAGTACTCTATATGATATCTAGAGGTAGTGACCTCTATGGAACTGGGGTGATCAGATTCTCAGGTGGTAGATGACATGCTCAAGACAGTCCCCCCAAGTTCTTCTCTTAGTGAGGAAACCTCCCAATTAGATAGTGGTCTTGGGAGAGTGCCTAATGCAGGATTAAACCGGGCGATGATGGTGTTTGGTGACACAAACTCGTGAAGAGGTGTCACTTAATTGGGAGGAGTTTGAACGACTCTTTAGGGAATAGTTTTACCCAGCCATGTTGAGATTAGTGTGTATCTAAGATCTTTTACAGCTTTAGAAGGGTATCATGATAGTTGTAGAGTTTTCAGTGAGTTTCACAGACTATTCATGATACTCCATGGATATGGTTCCAGATCCTTTCTTCAGAGTGAAAGCCTTTGATCATGGACTGCGTCAAGAAATCAGGGCATCTCTGATTTCAATGTGCATTCCCACCTATACTAGAGTGCTGGAGCGAACTAGGGTGGTGGAAAGTTTCATGGATAAGGAATAGGTGGATGTGATCCATGGTAGTGTTAATAAGGAGGAGGTATCTACATGAGATAGTAGACAACATGTAATAGGATCACGACTGTAGAGACCCGTAGCTTGACGTACATGGACATTACATTACTTTTGCGGAATACTTAGTACATTACAAAAACACACACACAAGGATCGTAATATTTTAGTGTCTTTGGAAACTCGGAATATAATCTTCTAAACGTGGTGAAAGATCTTCAACATCTCCCATAAAGATCTTCCCCTTTTTTTTACCTAAAACATTTCTTTATATCCTGGGGAAAAGAAAACATAAAAGGGTGAGATCAAATGCTCAGTAAGGGTAAACAAAAGAAATATAAATCACATCATATATATAAGCACATAACGTTTGGAAATCTTAACCTATAAAAGAGATCATAATTTCATAACCTGGGATAACTCATGGCAGTGAAATTTAATCACAATAATCATAACATAAAACATTAAACTTTGTGGCATACACACATAATCGTAGAGAATCATTTCTTGTTAGTCAAGACTCATTGCCAATACTATCTTAGTGGACAAAGTTCCTTTCTGAACCGAGTCACCCTCGTTTCAGTCCTGTTTCACTAAACCGGTATAACCTACCATTCCAGCCAGGTCTATCTCATGAGATATAAAATCTTTACCCAATGAATTGGAGGGATATATAGGTCCCACCCATCTCATAATGATACCATTCTTATGTGTGCCACAAAATCATAAACCATACATCATAGCATAACCCATATAATAAAAATGGGAATCTTAAACATCGTGACATCATAAAACAATTCATATAAGACAAAGGAATTCATAAAAATATAATTCCATCAGAACATAATCAAATCAATGTAATAATAGGGATAGAAACAGAACCCTTTATTATCTTATATGGAAAATAATTTTGCTAAAACACATGAACTCCATTCTTGAGGAAAATATCCTTTCTTCTTCAAAAACACTTTTCCTTTCTTAACATGTCCTACAATTATAAACTAAAAGAAGTTGATTAAAAATAAACTTTAAAACTTATAAAGGAAGCTTCTTGGAAATAATGTTTTAAAAATCCATTCATTCCGTATAAGTTAAAAAAACATTCTTCTCGTACTTTTTTCGGAAAAGTCAAAAAGTACCTCGTACGAAAAACGACAAAAGATTCCTTTCATATCTTTTACTAAAAACTCACCGAAGGGTAAAATTGGATATAAAATATTGTATAAGGATATAAATATTAGATATTTAGGAAACATGGATGTGGATGATAAAATATACCCCAGTAAAGGCCAAGTATAAACAATCTCGGATAAAAATGAGATTGTGATATTTCCCATACCTTAGGTCCGATTTTATTTGTAAGTGTCCAAACCTCCTGTATAATGATTTAAATAATGTCATTGACTTATTACAGAATCATATTCATTGTTATGATATAATATATGGTTCACTTATGACTTTATATTACCCATTCTTTTGTAAATTCCATGTTAAAGAGCGTTTTGGGTAAAATTGTTTCATTTGTCGTCCGTGTTTTGACTTGTAATTATTCATATGATTACATAGATCATGATTACTTAATTCCAGAATATAAAACATGATTTATATATATGTATTCATAATATACATATATATAATAAATCATTAAATGGAAATAAATACACCGTTCATGGAGACGGTAGGCCGTACGTACGCATGAACGCTGTTTTCGTTTCCTTATTGAGTTGAACGGAATTAAGTAGATGACATACATATATATACGCATAAATCCAGTATCATTATTATGTCATATATTTCATTATTACTTATTATATATTCTTTATAATCATTCATGAATGGTTAAAGTGGAGAATGAATCTCATCGCGTCGTGGAGACGGTAGTCCGTACGTACGCACGAGCGATGATGTCATTTCCATAATTATTGAATTGAATTGGAGTGGATGATACAATATATCAGAATCATTATTATGTTATAATAACTATATATAGTTATTCATTACACCATAATACCCATCCATGTAAGGTGTTGGTGGAAAAGAATATTACACCACGGCGTGAAGACGATATTCCGTACGTACGCACGCGCGGTGATTTCATTTTCCATAGGATGGATAGATGGTGAAATAGGGTTGTTTCATACTTATAATAACATATCAGTATATGAGTGATACTGATGTTATTACTTCATAATGAAACAACCTTAGAAGAAGAAGTGGAAGAAGAAATAAAGGTGAAAGGATTGGTAACGGAAATTACCTCTTCTTTGAAGCGCCTCTTTGAGACCTCCTATTAGGGTACCAAAATTGGTCTTTGAGGAAGATCAGAACCTTTAGGATGTTTCTAGGGAAGTGGAGAAGAGAATTTGGCAGAGGTTGGCCGATTTTGAAGGCTCAATGTTGTGTGAGGAAGAGAGGGAGGAGGTGCCCTTCTATAAGGGAGGAGAGGGGTACCTTTGGAATAACTAAAACTATTATTTTATTATAAAGTCAAATTCGGTTTTAAATAGCTCCAAATTGATTTATTTCGAAGCTAAATCGGGGATTGGTCGAAATACTCTCATCCAATAGAATTTAGACAAGTTTAGGTTCCTATTTTAACCTTATCATTTAGATTTAACATTAAGTTAAATAATTTTACTTTTACCGTGTCTTCTTGTGTTCTTATACTATAAGGTTAATAAACTTACTATAAGAAGCCAAACGAACCCCAAGTTGTTTATTATTAATATATATAACCTTATCTAAGTCATTTGGCCGAACCTTAGATTTTTATGAATAAAATAATAATTAATAATATAATATTTGTTTTAAAAACTATTTTATGTCAATTTTGACACTATTTAGTAATTGATTTTTGTGAAAATCATAACAGAATAATAAGTTAGAAAAAAGTTAATTAAATCAATACTCACATGTCATATTAACCTATAAAATTAGTGTAATTCATAAAAAGTCTAAAAGTACATTTATTTTGGTGTTTATAACATTAATTATGTCTATATTTCATTAATAAGATAATTACTGCATCATCTTTGTGTCTTAAATAAATTAAATTATTTAATGTCTAAAAATTACAAATAAAATACCATTATGTAGTAAATCTTTTTAGCTTTCTAATGAATATTTATAGTCGAATTTATCTTATGTATAACCCCATATTAAAAATTATTTAGTTATTAAACTTTGATTTTAACTATTTTAACCCTTCTTTAAATAAATTAATAATAAATGTCCTAATCTAATCCAAGTGGGCCTAAATGGTCATATTTTATTCCTAAGTTTGTTTTTGGTCGAATTACACTTATCCAATAGAATTAGGACATGTGCTTGGGTAATAATAATATCATTTCTACCCTTAATTACCCTATTTACTTTTAACCGTGGTAAAAAAAGTAAAAAGTTACTATTCACCAAAAAAATTATTTTCATCTCATTGAACCACATTTTACTTACTGACATCAACCGTGTCTCTCGGATTTTTGAAATTCCACTCACAGAAGCGGTAAAATTAAGTTTTATGAACAATTCAGTTTTTTAACTACCACTTAGTGGTTTCACTATTCATCAAAAATTGAAAGTTTTCAGAAAAATACCAAAAATTAGGCCTAAGATATATTTGATATTATGAACTCAAAAATGATGTCTATTTTACCAAATTCAAAACATATTAGTTACATTAACTAATTTAAAAATTAATTTCCGTCGTCAAAACAAATAGCGTGTTTTTAAGAGTTAATAACTATCAAAAGATTGACACTTGTTTATAACTGGTTTAAATGTGAAATTACATCCAATGACCAACATTGTATTAAATTGTAAAAATATATTCTAAATATACTTTAAAACCACTCAAATTAATAATTTATCACTATTAATTATTTCGATTAAAAAAGTTGTTTTTAATTAAAATTTAGTAATTTTCACTATTCATCAGAAAATGAAAGTTATCCGAAAAGTACCAAAATTTCACCTTAGGCTAAATTCGATACTCCTAATCCAAAAATGAAGTCCATTTTGAGAGATAAAATTTCTAAAATTTTAAAAGGTGGTTATTACTATTCATAACGGCTAGTTTTAATAATATTTTAATAGCATATCTTTGTTTAGTGAAACTCAGCATTGCGTACTACACACGCTATCGAGTAAGGTCGCGATTGCGTCTATTGAAAGGCATGTCAAGGATGCGTGTTGTGAAATCTCCTTTTGGTGTAGCGTACAACACAAGACATTAATGAAAAGAATATTTTTCATAAAATCTCGGGGTGTTACAATCTACCCCCCTTAAAATGAATTTCGCCCTCGAAATTCGTCAGGGTTATAAATGGTTTACTACTCGAAAGTTTATTTAATAGAAAACCACATCGTAAAAAGGAATACCAAAACCAATCATTAAAAACAAAAGTATGAAACGTAATGGTTACCCAAATAAACTAATCACTGGGTTTCCACATAGGTGAAAATATGGATATGGAAGAGAAATATAACCATCATGTTCTGATGGAGAGTGGTAGAGAACATGGCTATGGAAAATCCAGCAATCACAAAGCCATAAATTTGTGATGATCTAGGGTACCATCTGATTCATCAGATATAAGGGCACTAGGACAACATTTTTGGTTTTTAAGATCATTTCCCTAAAGTTGATGAAATTGGAATTAGAAGAAATACTTTCATGATTTTGGTATAGTCTCACCATTTGTCGTTCTTTGGACAATTTACACTTCATATCTTAAAGAAATGAAGTTGAATTTGTCATTCGTGATGTGTTAGCAGATCATGTGATAGATGATGGGTCATTCCATCTGTCTCAAACAAAAGGTTAGAAAAAATACACATCTATAGTGAGATTAATCCTATATAGTTCCTAAAATGAACTTATAATTCATATATCATACTGCTTAATATAATAAAACTAGTTTCTACTAAATAGGGAGTTCCTGTAGGCCAGTGGTAGGTGATAAATTCTAGTCGCACTTCGGTTGTGGGTTCGATTCCTATGACCTTGTCCGACGCGATGGGCTGTCGCCCGTCCTGCAGGTTGTCCTTTTTCTAAAACTATATTACTATAACATCCCATCAATAATATTGAAAAACAAACAATACTAACTTATGTCCAACATAATCCATTCCAATCTTTAGGCTTATCCATAATACTGCAGTCCACTCCCAGAGATTTAATACCATCGTTGATCCCCATATATCATAAGATATATCTTGTTGGTCACATTCCAAACATTCAAAGGACTTAATCATGTATTCTCTTGAAAAATGAATACCCATTGAACCTTAGTGAAAAAATGAATGCAGTTAAAAGTTAACACTTTCCACATACCAAAATCCTCAAAATTCCATATACTCAAACCATAATATCACTTAGTCCTTATATCAGTCATGAGCTCATGAATACTGTCAAATATTTCATTTTCTCGTTTTCCCTTCATTATGCGCATATCATTCTTTTTTCAAAAATATCTCAATCACTTTCCATGGTTACTGGTACCATGAAATTATTGAAAACCACAATAGACCAATACATAAATATTCCAATATTCCACGATACTATATACAACATTATTATGGAATCCCATTACATAAACACTTAATCATTCCACCACATCGTTGTCATATTCAACATCGACAATGGTGATCGCATGTGACTTCCCTTTGTCCTTTGCCTTATGTTGTTGCTCACGTCGATCATCACTAACCCTTGGATTAGGGAATTTATTAGCATAATGCCCCATTTCCTTGCACTTGAAGCATTGAAGTGTTGTTGGTGCGTTCTCTACCGTCTTTTCTTTATTCACATCATTAGAAACCCTTTTTCCATTACATCGACACTCAGCTGCTCGATGACCTTCTTTTCCACACTTAAAACATTTTCTAGACCCTTTAAGACAATCTCCACCATGCTTCTTTCCACACTTTGAGCATAAGGAACCATTCATCTTCTTTTCACCATTATTCTTAGATTTCTCCTTGAACTCCATCTTTTGTTTCTTGTCAAAACTATGAGATGGATAAGTAACACCAACTTCCATTTCTACCTTGATAGCACAATGCACAATTTCTTCATAGCTACTGAAGTCTCTTATAGCTAATTCCCTTCGAAGATTTGGTTTTAATCCACTGAAGAATCGATCAACTTTACTTTTAGGTTGGATGATAAATCCAGATGCATACCTTGCAAGCCTTGTAAAATTCGCTTCGTATATACCAACAGATTCATCATCCTTCTACTTCAGCTCAAGAAACTCCTTTTCCATCTTTGTTCGAAGAATACGAGGGAAGTACTTACTGAAAAACAAGTTCTTGAACTCGTCCCATTCCATGGACTCAATTTCATCTCTTGGCCTCGTATTCTTGAGAAGATTCCACCATTGATCAGCTTCACCTTCCAAAAGATATACTGCTAAGATGACTTTATCATGCTCAGAACATTGAAGAACTGAAAATATCTTTTCAGTGGTACTGATCCATTGTTCAGCAACAAGTGGATCGGAAGACCCACTGAAAGAAGGTGGACGTTGCCTCATGAAGGACTCAATAGAATATTGTTCCCTTCTCTGCTCATTTGGAAGTCCAGAATGATTCATAGTTTGTGTAAGTATAGCAATAAGATTTTTCACTCCATCTCCCATAACACTTGTTTGTTCAGGAGGACAATCATTGCATTGTCCATTACATTGATCAACACGGTTCCTTCGGGCTCCAGCCATCGTCTAAAACCCAAAAAGAAAAGTGTGAGAGGAAAAAATCATGCTAGGGAAAACAACATAATAAAGGGGGAGTATCCTAAATATCTAACATCTCAGGTTAATTCTATGATCGTTACCGTAGTTCTAGGATTGTATCCTATACGTATACTTGTCCTTAGGGACATCCCTAGACATACCTTAGAAATATCTCTAGGGATCTCACTAACGTTTTCACATCCTAGTTTCCAAAGGTTGACTAAACCTTTCCTCTGATACCAACTGTAGAGACCCGTAGCTTGATGTACATGGACATTACATTACTTTTGCGGAATACTTAGTACATTACAAAAACACACACACAAGGATCGTAATAGTTTAGTGTCTTTGGAAACTAGGAATATAATCTTCTAAACGTGGTGAAAGATCTTCAACATATCCTATAAAGATCTTCCCCTTTTTTTTACCTAAAACATTTCTTTATATCCTGGGGAAAAGAAAACATAAAAGGGTGAGCTCAAATGCTCAGTAAGGGTAAACAAAAGAAATATCAATCACATCATATACATAAGCACATAACTTTTGGAAATCTTAACCTGTAAAAGAGATCATAATTTCATAACCTGGGATAACTCATGACAGTGAAATGTAATCACAATAATCATATCTTAAAACATTAAACTTTGTGGCATACACACATAATCATAGAGAATCATTTCTTGTTAGTCAAGACTCATTGACAATACTATCTTAGTGGACAAAGTCCCTTTCTGAACCGAGTCACCCTCGTTTCAGTCCTGTTTCACTGAACCGGTATAACCTACCATTCCAGCCATGTTTATCTCATGAGATATGAAATCTTTACCCAATGCATTGGAGGGAGATATAGGTCCCACCCATCTCATAATGATACCATTCTTATGTGTGCCACAAAATCATAAACCATACATCATAGCATAACCCATATAATAAAAATGGGAATCTTAAACATCGTGACATCATAAAACAATTCATATAAGACAAAGGAATTCATAAAAATATAATTCCATCACAACATAATCAAATCAATGTAATAATAGGGATAGAAACAGAACCCTTTATTATCTTAGATGGAAAATAATTTTGATAAAACACATGAACTCCATTCTTGAGGAAATATCCTTTCTTCTTCAAAAACACTTTTCCTTTCTTAACATGTCGTACAATTATAAAATAAAAGAAGTTGATTAAAAATAAAATTTAAAACTTATAAAGGAAGCTTCTTGGAAATAATGTTTTAAAAATCCATTCATGCCGTATAAGTTAAAAAAAACATTCTTCTCGTACTTTTGTCGGAAAAGTCAAAAAGTACCTCGTACGAAAAAGGACAAAAGATTCCTTTCATATCTTTTACTAAAAACTCACCGAAGGGTAAAATTGGATATAAACTATTGTAGAAGGATATAAATATTACATATTGAGGAAACATGGATGTGGATGATAAAATATACCCCAGTAAATGCCAAAGTATAAACAATCTCGGATAAAAATGAGATTGTGATATTTCCCTTACCTTAGGTCCGATTTTATTTGTAAGTGTCCGAACCTCCTGTATAATGATTTAAATAATGTCATTGACTTATTAAAGAATCATATTCATTGTTATTATATCATATATGGTTCACTTATGACTTTATATTACCCGTTCTTTTGTAAATTCCATGTTAAAGAGCGTTTTGGGTAAAATTGTTTCATTTGTCATCCGTGTTTTGACTTGTAATTATTCATATGATTACATAGATCATGATTACTTAATTCCAGAATATAAAACATGATTTATATATATGTATTCATAATATACATATATATAATAAATCAGTAAATGGAAAGAAATACACCGTTCATGGAGACGGTAGGCCGTACGTACGTATGAACGCTGTTTTCGTTTCCTTATTGAGTTGAACAGAATTAAGTAGATGACATACATATATATACACATAAATCCAGTATCCTTATTATGTCATATATTTCATGATTACTTATTATATATACTTTATAATCATTCATGAATGGTTAAAGTGGAGAATGAATCTCATCCCGTCGTGGAGACGGTAGTCCGTACGTACGCACGAGCGATGATATCATTTCCATAATTATTGAATTGAATTGGAGTGGATGATAAAATATATCAGAATCATTATTATGTTATAATAACTATATATAGTTATTCATTACACCATAATACCCATCCATGTAAGGTGTTGGTGGAAAAGCAGATTACACCACGGCGTGGAGACGATATTCCGTACGTACGCACGCGCGGTGATTTCATTTTCCGTAGGATGGATAGATGGTGAAATAGGGTTGTTTCATACTTATAATAACATATCCGTATATGAGGGATACTGATGTTATTACTTCATAATGAAACAACCTTAGAAGAAGAAGTGGAAGAAGAACTAAAGGTGAAAGAATTGGTAACGGAAATTACATCTTCTTTGAAGCGCCTCTTTGAGACCTCCTCTTAGGGTACCAAAATTGGTCTTTGAGGAAGACCAGAACCTCTAGGATGTTTCTAGGGAAGTGGATAAGAGAATTTGGCAGAGGTTGGCCGAGATTAAAGGCTCAAAGTTGTGTGAGGAAGAGAGGGAGGAGGTGCCCTTTTATAAGGGAGGAGAGGGGTACCTTTGGAATAACTAAAACTATTATTTTACTATAAAGTCAAATTCGGTTTTAAATAGCTCCAAATTGATTTATTTCGAAGCTAAAGTAGGGATTGGTCGAAATACTCTCATCCAATATAATTTAGACAAGTTTAGGTTCCTATTTTAACCTTATCATTTAGATTTAACATTAAGTTAAATAATTTTACTTTTACCGTGTCTTCTTGTGTTCTTATACTATAAGGTTAATAAACTTACTATAAGAAGCCAAACGAACCCCAAGTTGTTTATTATTAATATATATAACCTTATATGAGTCATTTGGCCGAAACTTAGATTTTTAGGAATAAAATAACAATTAATAATATAATATTTGTTTTAAAAACTATTTTATGTCAATTTTGACACTATTTAGTAATTGATTTTTGTGAAAATCATAACAGAATGATAAGTTCTAAAAAAGTTAATTAAATCAATAATAACATGTCATATTAACCTAGAAAATTAGTGTAATTCATAAAAAGTCTCAAATTACATTTATTGTGGTGTTTATAACATTAATTATGTCTTTATTTCATTAATAAGATAATTACTGCATCATCATTGTGTCATAAATAAATTATATTATTTAATGTCTAAAAATTACAAATAAAATACCATTATGTAGGAAAGCTTTTTAGATTTCTAAGGAATATTTATAGTAGAATTTATCTTATGTAGAACCCCATATTAAAAATCATTTAGTTATTAAACTTTGATTTTAACTATTTTAACCCTTCTTTAAATAAATTAATAATAAATGCCCTAATCTAATCCAAGTGGGTCTAAATGGTCATATTTTATTCCTAAGTTTGTTTTTGGTCGAATTACACTTGTCCAAAAGAATTAGTACATGTGTTAGGGTAATAATAATATCATTTCTACCCTTAATTACCCTATTTACTTTTAACCGTGGTAAAAAAAGTAAAAAGTTACTATTCACCAAAAAAATTATTTTCATCTCATTGAACCACATTTTACTTACTGAAATCAACTGTGTCTCTCGGATTTTTGAAATTCCACTCAGAGAAGCGGTAAAATTAAGTTTTATGAACAATTCAGTTTTTTTAACTACCACTTAGTGGTTTCACTATTCATCAAAAATTGAAAGTTTTCAGAAAAATACCAAAAATTAGGCCTAAGCTATATTTGATATTATGAACTCAAAAATGATGTCTATTTTACCAAATTCAAAACATATCAGTTACATTAACTAATTTAAAAATTAATTCCCGTCGTCAAAACAAATAGCGTGTTTTTAAGAGTTAATAACTATCAAAAGATTGACACTTGTTTATAACTGGTTTAAATGTGAAATTACATCCAATGACCAACATTGTATTAAATTGTAAAAATATATTCTAAATGTACTTTAAAACCACTCAAATTAATAATTTATCACTATTAATTATTTCGATTAAAAAAGTTGTTTTTAATTAAAATTTAGTAATTTTCACTATTCATCAGAAAATGAAAGTTATCCGAAAAGTACCAAAATTTCACCTTAGGCTAAATTCGATACTCCGAATCCAAAAATGAAGTCCATTTTGAGAGATAAAATTTCTAAAATTTTAAAAGGTGGTTATTACTATTCATAACGGCTAGTTTTAATAATATTTTAATAGCATATCGTTGTTTAGTGAAACTCGGCATTGCGTACTACACACGCTATCGAGGAAGGTCGCAATTGCGTCTATTGAAAGTAAAGTCAAGGATGCGTGTTGTGAAAGCTCCTTTTGGTGTAGCGTACAACAAAAGACATTAATGAAAAGAATATTTTTCATAAAATCTCGGGGTGTTACAACGACACATGAGGTATACCCATGCCCATACAAAGACGTATGGGTCTGTAGTGCCAGAGAAACATTGAGGATATGATCACCCATAAGATAGGTGGTGTTATTCTTTCAATGGACAAGGTCATATCGATAGAGATTGTCCAACCTTCCATGATTCGGAGAGGGAGTTCGGTTATGAGCCTCCTTTATAGAGGCATTGTTTGGAGCAAGGAGTTATGAAAGGTTTCAGACAAGGTGGAGAAGCT
Organism: Viscum album; assembly: GCA_963277665.1. NCBI lineage: Eukaryota > Viridiplantae > Streptophyta > Magnoliopsida > Santalales > Viscaceae > Viscum > Viscum album. The sequence goes on along the minus strand of OY728138.1, from coordinate 1,041,436,393 downwards.
GGTAGAGTGGAAGGAGGTGGGATGTAGTTTGGGGAGTTGCCACCACCACCCCCAAGTGGTCCAACCAGGCTTAGGGAGCTGGAGGAAGTGGACGAGGAAAGTTGTAGACCTTTGATCTTGAAGCTCCAATAATGAATAAAGGTATGACTTGTTTCTATTATAGTTTATTTATTATTAATTGATAGACAACGTGGTGAGGTAATATTTTATTTCTTCTTATGCTTGTGGTTTAACTTGGGTGACGCGGGGAGTTGGTAGAACCTCATGTTGGTTGTTGCAACAGAGGCCACAACAAGACCCAATTTTTGTTAGGGAAGAACATTGCTTTTCATTAGTACCCTCATCTATTTGGAATCAGTTCTATAGACGATATGCCTGAGTAAGATGTGGTGCAGTTTGATGTTGGATGGAATTCATAATGAAGGGGGACACTTTCCCCAATTAGATGCATTTTGGTGACGCGATAAGAATCGTGTGGGCAAGTCAGTGCTACCCCAAGTGGGAAGTATCAAGGTGTGGATGAAGAGTTCATTAGAATTTCATGTTCAGGACAAGGTTATTCAATAAAGTGTCAGAGCAAGTACAGGCCCAGCTAGAAGATTTTTCCTGCCTGACCCCTTTAGCTTGGTAAGCCTGGGGGAGGGAAAAACTTGATTAGAATCATTCCGTAGTAGTAGAGTTAGACCCTGTGATGTTTATGCCGTATGTATTAGTTTCCTAGCATCCATACTCAGCTGGGATGGAACCATTGTGTGTGATAGTGTTTCTATTTTGGTGAGTTGTGTTATAGATGGAGGTTTGTAGATGAAGGACCTCGTAAGACTGAGTGTTTAATCTTGGGCAGCCTTGCTTTTTTCTTGAATATCATCACGTATTCAACTTTTACCTTGAACAAAAAATTCTTGAGGATGATATTGTTTAGTTCATCCAGGGGTGGATGAGAACTGAGGGATTTCATTAGTTTCTATGCTAGGTTAGTGAGGTGGTGTACTGCTAGACCCGATGAATATAGATAGATTATGGTTCTTTGTTCTTTCCCACATATCAAAACAAATAAGAAATGTGCCAGTTTATTGCATGATGTTTTCTTGGTAGAATTTGGACATAAGAGTGGTTTGATCTTGGTGGTTCCTTTATGTGTGTGCTTGTAAGAAGTATAATAACCCATGGTACGGTCGCCACTGTGGGTGCCTAGTGGGAAGCTTAGTTTCTTCCCTTGTTCTTAAGATTTCTGTTTCCAAGGAAGAAAATATCTTTGGTGGGGAGAAAGTAATGACTCAGGTTTTGACCCTATGGAATTTGGAATATTTTAGAAAATATTTTAAGAGTTTGGAACTGAGTCGACATGGGAAGCTGGGGGTCGGGGAGCCTCGGTGCAACGATATTAAAAAAATAAAATATATTTTTTCTTCCGTGCATAAATTTTCTTGAAACATAAATAACCCAATTCGAAGTCTCAGATCAGATTTATGGGATTGTAATTTAGTCCAGAACATCATGTTTACCCTAGGCATTACGTAAGGTCATCTATTCCAGGAGTTTTGAATGGGGTCTATTTGGTGATGAGGTGTTATGAGGTGGATTTAATTAATTGAATAATTAATTAAATATGTAACCTAAACCCATCCCCTCCACACATTTGGTGTGCATGAAAAAATGAGGATAAAAACACTCATACTCCCTCTCCTTCCCTTTGGATATGAATGGAAATAGAGATGAATCCATGCGATGAGGTGCTACCAATCTCTATTTATGACGTAGATCTTTATCAGGTCAAGAACCAGAATGATCTGGGCATCGTTCTTGATTAAAAGCTTTGGTGTTTTTCCCAAGGGGTTGGAATATTTGAGTTTTGGTCCCGATTCCTTTTATTTTGTGTTGTTATAAGGTTTTAGATCCCTATTGCAATTATTGTTGATTCCTTCTAGGCATCTCAATGGGTTTTGGGTTGAATCGTTTTGAATTGGGTGATTTTGAAGGTGATTCCCAACTAAAATCACCGTCTACACTGTGTGTAGTTCAGTGAAACAGATCGTGTAGCTATTCCTGTTTGAGGAAGATTGGATTTTGGGACTACACACCGTGTAGTTCCCTAAATCATGTGACCATGGGACATGGCATGAGACATCCGTGTAAAAACACATAGAGACGTACTAAAACATTGCCAAGATACAAGTACATGGGGTCTGGTACATGGACATGGGAAAACTACCTGGTAAGGTGGCCATTTATCCAAACACACCATGTAGTATGAGATACACAGCGTGTGAGGGACATGGTTTCCTAGTCCATGTAGAAGTGAAAAAAAACCAGGGGTCGAGAGATAAGGGACATGGTGTGTACCTCCTCTACATGCTGCGTACCCCTACATGGGTTGGAACCTGGTAGGAAAAGATATACGAGAAGGTGCTCGAGTAGGCTCACATGCCGTGTGTTCCCTAGTGCACGTTGTGTACTACTATGAGATCCTCTAGAGATCTTCTGCCTTTTGTATCTCCTTCTCTGGGTCTTGAATTCAGGATTTTGAGTGTCAATCCTAAGTGGTTTTCCACATAGGACATGGTGGTGGTCTCTATAATAGTTTATGAGATATGAGGTGGGGTAAATTGATCAGGATACTTGTGGAGCGATATTGAGCTGATGTTGGATATCAATGTGGTTCGTATAGAGAGGCACTATGATTTTTACTCCCATTGTGTTTTGGGGTGTGTATTTTCCTTATCTCTCTACTTATATAGAGATTGGACTCCCCACATCATGGGTGTAGGTTCATTACCTTTTTTTACTTTACTCCATGGTTGTTACTCCTCTGATGGACTAGGGTACGGGTTTCCCCATGACATTCATGAAGGTAAAGTAGTTACTCTCATGTCGTACCAGGGAAAAGGTCATCTATTTGTGGAGTCAGTACTCTACTGTTGAACTTGGTCATGGGTCCTCTATAGATTATGTATAGATAATGTGGGTACTCCCCTACCTGGTAGGGTGCAGTTCCTCTGTTATAGGAGTCGGTACTCCCCTATTGATCCAGGATGTGAGTCCTCCATATGTGTTGTTCTGGTAGTGTCGGTAAACCCCTACCATGTAAGGGAGTGAGTCCTCAAGTCTAGGGTCAGTACTCCTCTACCGTGTCAGGGTGTTGGTCTCCCATAGTGAATGAGTCAGCAGAGTCAATAATCCCGTATTGTTCCAGGGTTCGAGTCCTCTAGCTACCATGTATTACTCCCCTACCGAGTTAGGGTTCTAGTCTTCGATTTACGAAGTAGTACTCCCTTGTCATATTAGGACGCATGCCCTTCATGGGTAGTACTCCCCTATTGGATTAGGGTGCAGGTACTCACTTATGAAGTATTACTCCCCAATATTTAAGTAGCAGCTGGGAGTGGGTCCTCCATTGAAATTGGAGCTACCTCGGTTGTTTGATATAGTTATTGGGAGAATTTACTTCCACTTGAGGTGAATGATACCTAGATAGGATCTAGTGCTCCCTCGACGGACTAAGGTATGTGATACTTTTTATAGGAGAGATTGAGATTTCAATGGTTAGTTAGGAATATTTCTCCCTCAACTGTGTGTAGTGGTGAGGGGAATACCTCTTCACTTGGGTTTCTTTGTCTTTTACTGGGCACAAGGTAATGACGACGGGACCTTTGGTCATGGGAACTAGAGTCAGACCTAGTAAGATATTCCCGATGGAGCACATTCTATCAGCCGAACCGTTAGGAATGGTATAGTTGTTACAGATGGATTGAATCTCTTGGATGGTTAAAATTTGGGATGGTTGATTTCATGTAGGGTGTTCTCCAGGTTTCATGTTATGGTTAGCACGTAAGAAGAAAATACTATTTCTATCTATGAGGTTCGATCCTCATTTGACTTAGTGTTTGAGGCAGTTATATCTAGATTATTGCGAGGATTCCTTATGGTGTTGTCACATGTCAGGGTTGATACCCCTTGTAGACTGAGATGACTTGTCATGTACATATGAGGATGGTTCAAGAAGAAATTTTTCTCTCAATTGGGTTTCCCTCGGGCAGGGTCGAGCAGACTGTTGACTTTTAGTTTCTCCATTTTTCTTTTTGGGGTTTCGGTGCTCCTACTATGTATATTTATACTCAACCCTACACAAGATTTGGCCAAACATTTTTCATGTCTTGTGTAGACCATAATCCTTTTGATGGAGTCCATAGAAGACCCAAGGTAGGCAGAGCATAGTGAGCTAGACAGACCGAGGTGTTTACTAGAGCTTGACCGATGAGCTTTCCAGCAGTTGCAATGGAAAATGATCCCCTCATTCTATGAAGGTTGGATGATTTTACAGTTTTCTTTGGTGGGTGTTGTTTTTCCCTTTTATTCTCTCAGTACTTTTATTGTACACTAGTTTTTGGATATAGATGTATGCATGCATTGATTGAATTTGGTTTTTTACATTTTACCATTTTGTGAGCTTAGAGTTGTGTGCATGCATACATGTACCTAGACAATCTCTCATATGTTAGTAATATCCCATCTCAGTGCTAGTTTCCATCCACTGGAATATTGGAGGCGGGCTTGGGGAGTTGCGGCTGGGGCCCCATTGGGTTGGGTTGTGAGGCTTGAACAAAGATATAATATTTCAATATTCCAGTATAACCAACCATCACTACCATTATTTAATAAATCCTCATATTCTTTCTTTCTTTCTATCACTTGATGATGGATTGTACCCCTTATTTCAAACTAGCCTTCCTCCCATCATTATGCTTCCAAATTTCCTTGGTGACATATTTCCTGCTCAGATTGTATTCATTAATCTCCATCAAAGTTTCTGCCCCAACATTAAAAACAATACCTCTAAATTCATTCTTAAACTCTTTCGTCCATTCATCCTCCTCATTCACTACTTCCCAAGAACACAAAAAATGACACCTAAAAATTAATCAAAACACAATGAATGATTTTTTTTGTTTTTTGATATGAATTTTCTTATAAGACTCAATCAGTTAGTTTTGAAAACACTTCATAAAAAAGTACATTTAATTTGGGTGTAGTTACATTGATCATATTAGAACTCCACAGTTAAGCATACTTGGATGTGAATACTACTATGATGGGTGACCTCCTGAAAATACTTGTGTTTCACATTTTTTGTAAAAAAACACGCTAAAAACACCGTTTGATTCTTGTGCCCTTAAACCTTGATAAATTTAAAAGTTTTCCAATATAACTCTCTAAATTATTCCCCTCATAGTGAGAATATCTCTCTGGAACTACTTTCAACTTAATCTTAAAGATACTTTCTTTTGGATGCTTGGAGAAATGGATGATTGTCAAGCTCTCTTATGCACTTAACACCAACACCACCACATGTTTTAATGTCCATTAAGACCTTCCCAAAAAAATAAACATTTCAGAGGAAGCGGAAAATAGTAAATGTATTCGAGTGGAAGTAAATGACTATGAGTGGAATTTATGTGAATTTTAATGTTCATTCCTTCATTTTTGTAAGGTAATTTGTTAGAATTCATAATAAAAATTTCATTTAGGTTATTTTTGAACCTTAGTGGATATAAGGATCTTATATTTGAGATACATGTTTGGGAAAATGACTATTAATATAGGTTAGAGTTGGCGCAACTCAATGGGGTTGAGTTGATGTTCTCAAGGTAGAGTTGGAGACCTTTCATCTTCCTAAAAATTATTATTGAATTTTGTTTCTTGAGATTCTTCCCCTATGTCTTCTATGTTATTTGAACTACTCTAAGAATTAGTCATACAAAATGTAACTAATACCCTATATGGTATAAATTTTGGTTATATTAGTTTAGGAAATATAGGTGGATGTCCACAAAATATGGGTGATGGGTATTAATCAACAAAATATCACAATAAATTTTCATGAGGTATGTCATTAAAGTACTTTAGAACCACAACTATGGGACTGAGGGTAGTTTAAAAGTGGTAGTCCAATCAATCATCAAGAGATAGAAGATAATTGATCACTTAAGGATATACTATATAAAGGAAATGGAGGTAAGTTTTACTGGAGTATTGAAGTATCACATCTCTGTTCAAGATAGTAACAATTTTCTTCCAAGATGCATGAAAATGTGGAATCTTATGCATGGAGTGTGTTGTATTGTTGTTATTAAAGACACATTAAATGTTTGACTAATCAATTAGAAAATGTATTCTGCACATGATGATCTTACCAATCCTGGGGGATAATAGGCTATTGATGATGAAACTGTGGAATTATTAGGGGATCAATAACTTTTTGATGAAAAAATCACCAACGAAAAAACATCAGAGTTTTGAATAAAATTATCAAGGCAAGAAGTCAGAGTATAAAATTCATGGTTGGTTGGAATCAATGCATCCAACCTATTAACCCTAAAAATTCAACATTAATTAGTTATCTTGGGGTCACAACAAGGATGAATGTGATAATTGATATTGTTTCATGACACCACATCTAACCTCTAATAAGGGAAACTCTTCAGAAATATATAATGGTAATGTTATGATTTACATTCACTATTTAACTAAAAAATTATATAATAAAATATTGATTTAATTTTCATTATTCCTTTCAGAGTTTGTTTATTTTAGAACATTTATATAAAAACATTTTCTTAATGATTGCAATAAAATCCCATAGGGGCTTTCAGAATCGTCTTATAAAGTAACATCTTAGGGATGTTGAGTGGAAAGTAAATCTCCACCCACCAGTTAGTTATGAACACATTATAAAGTAGGAAACATAGAATTCTTTCATCAATTATCGTAATGAGAAATCATTTCTTGTGCATTTTAGTCAATAAAATACTATTTTACATTATTTATTTTATCTAAATTGATTCTAAATTATTAATATATGAAATAAAAAAAGAGTGTTGAAAATAAATAACACGCATCAAAACCATTGTACCCTTATCACAAAGCAAATATGGGGTACACTTCATTATAGAAGAATTTGATATTTCTGTTAAATCAAAAATAAAAGTTTAATTATGTTATATGAAACCACATATATTCCTTTTTTTATATACATATTAATGAATCAAAATATAAATCCACTTCCATCCCACATCATGTGTTATGGATGGAGGATTGTGTAAATAAGGAGGGTAAATTAGTTGATGAAAACACAAAAACAGTATGGTAAACATGCGTAAGTATAACATAATTGTAATTATTTATGGTTTATAACAAAATTAAATAAAATATCTATTTATGTTCATATTTTTTTTATATATTTTAGACACATGAATCAGCAAAGAACGTACCAGAAGAAAATATACTTTCAGTAGCTTTGAAGCGGCCTGAACAATATGGTTGTGTTAGAGGAATAGGGTTTGGAGTCTCTCCTCAAAAATATTTTGAGAATATAAAAAACATGAATATACATATAGTATGTTGAGAAAATTTTAGAAAAAAATAGACTTAATGTAAGATATTATTGTTTGGTCAAGTTTAGCAGATTAATGAATGAGAAAGGATCAAAGTGAACTAGCGGTGGAGAAAAGATATTCACATGGACCAAATGATCCCACGATCTTTGAGGCTAATCATTCCCCACAACTTCATACCTTACCCATGGTAATCCATTTTTTCAACTACACATTCTACTAAATGTGAATCAAATAAATTCTAATTACTTTATATTACTAAAATTCTGGAGGGTGTAGTTGTATGTTATTTTTATATGTCAACACCCACACACCACTGTATTGTGATGGGTACAATGTATAATATACTGAGAGACAATACACACCATCAAAACCTACCAAAAAATCACATGAGAATGTGTATTGAGTTATCTCGTGACCCGATTGCTAGGTTTTTGGTTCCACTTGATGGTTCAGTTATTAGAATGGTCAATAATGTTATTAGAGCTTTCATAGAATGCTCGTCGAATCTTATAAATATACTTGTGGTATATATTTAACAATTTTTTTCATATGAAAAAAATATAACAGTTTATGATAAAAGGTTTGAAGTGAGGTATGATATTATAGATCGGTAAAGTGGTGGGGAGATGGAAGATTGAATCCAAAAAATCAAGTGAATCAACCAAGAAAACAAAACGAAATTTTGAGAGTACATTCTATCTGAAAATTCTAGAGAAACATTTATTATCATTATAAATTCATGTTGATACCAAATTTAAAGATAAAACTATGTATTATATAGATTTTGAAGAAAAATTATATGTAAATTAACTGATAGATGGAATTGGTATCGAGATTATAAATGAGATTCTCAATCCTGAATGACTAAACATTTAGATTGTGAATACATCCATAAGGTATATTTTCAAAATACGCCTATCCAAATAGTGATATAATATGTTTATTAAAGTTAATATATATTCATATATTCTATAGATATTTCTATTATAATTATATAATGGTAATATCATTCAAATAATGATTTGGATTCGTTAATCCCAGAATCATTTCTACGAAAAAATACTTTAGATGATAGGGAAAATAAGAACAGAAAAATAATTTACTCGAAGAATTTAATAAAATAGTATTAGATGATAATTTTTTTGATTTATACAATATAAAGGTAAAACTCTACTACATAATCACATAAAATATATTTTTTATTTTTTCATTACATCATTATTTTTTAAGGAAAATTGAATATTGATCGTAGTCAATTTGGACACCCTGAATAATTATTTTTTGGATCCAATGCATGGATATACCACCAACTAACCCACATTATGTGTGTTGTGAATTAATAATAAATTGAAATCAACATTTCATAGATAAAATTTTAATTATATGTTTTAGTATGCGTTTTAAAAATAATTTTGTTAAGATAGGGCAGTCACTAAATACAGGATAAATAATGACATGAAGTCAGTGTCTTAAGAGTTAATGCCTGTGAATTTAAAAAATATATAATAAAATTAAGGTATACATAGAAATATATATCAATAAAAACATATCAAAATAATTTATTTATTCCAGTCAATGTTATTCTAGTGTCTAGAATAAGATAATGACATTGATTGGTGATATAATGTTTGATAATTTATAAGAGAGATCATAAAGCAAGAAAAGTCTAGAATCCCTCAATAGGTAAATTCTGAAGGTAATTTACATTTCAATAAATATATTTCATAATCATTTGTTTTTCTATATTTTCTCAGTGCTATTCAGATTGAAAACAACCTAGATACTCAAAAGAATAAATAAAATTCTTTAGAGATGAGTGGACAACATAATTTTTGTCAGATTGTATGCCGGAAAGAAATTTTGGTAATTACCTGCTATTTTTTTTTGATCTAGTATGAGTTATGACCTTGAAAATATATTTGGGGTGTGAAAAAGTAGTGTCAAAATTCATATATATTATTCTTGATCTCTTTCTCAAGGAGAATTATAATGGAGGAAATCAATTTGTTTAGAAGTGATGAGTTATAAATAATAAAATTTTTGGGCAATCGAGGAGGCATTGGCATAGATGGAGGCATAGGTGGAGGTGTAGGTAGAGGTGGAGATAGAGGTGGAGGTGGAGGAAGAGGTGGTGGTGGAGGAAGATCTCGAGTCAGAGGTCATTGTGGTGGAGGAGGCAGAGGTGGAGACCAAGGTAGAGAAGGATATGAAGCACTGGCCTGAAAAAAATAAAATTGTTGGGGAATGAAGTAGATTGAGGATCACACCAGAATTGTATCTTAATTTATTTTTGAAAATTTCAAGAAACACTTATCACATAAGATCATTCTGTGTTGGAAGATTCAATTTCTCCACTAGTGTTATTGTAGTAATATCTATACAACCCCCAATCATCAAACATGTGTATAATCCAACTTAAATGTTTGAATATATATGTGAGTAATCAACCACAAATTTTACGTGGTGTACGAGATAACTATTGGATAAAAACTGACATTAATATATAATTCTCATTGAGGAGGGCTAGTGTCAAAGTATCCATTACGAGTTTCAAATTGAAATTTTAATAAAAAAATGTCACTCACTAAAAATAGAAAAAACATGCTCGAATTATCTTGATAATTTAGGACAATGATTCATAATTCATTTGTGACTTGTATGAATTAGTCTAATGTAAATCCCATACATGATATGACTTGTATGTCTAAAAGTTGGTTTTTCCACTTTAAAATGAAATTTTAGTAAAAAAAATTGGTGAACTGAAAACTAAATAAATGCATTCATATTGTTTTGATTCTTTATGATAATGATCCATAAGTCATTTGGGATGTGTAAGAATTAGCCGCAACTGAATCCGAGGAATGGTGTGACCATTATGAATCAAAGTGAATCTTTTTATTCAAAATTGACATTAATTTTAGTGAAAAAAATTGTCATACACAAAATGAGAAAACACATTCGGATTATTTTTTTACTTTAGGATAATGAAAAATAAGTCATTTTTGACATGCACGAATTAGATGAACCTAAATCTGATACATGATGTTCCCATTAGGACTCAAAGTGTTCGTTAAGAGTTCAAATTCGACATTTTAATACAAAAAATTTTCAATTATTAAAAACTAAAAAAAATAATCAGATTACCTTGATAATTTATGAAAATTATTCATAATTAATTTTTTTTGTTTAATAATTAGTCTCATGTCAAACCTACACATGATGAAACCTGTATGACTAAAAGTGCATGTTTCCAGTTTAAAATGAAATTTTAGTAAAAAAGATGTGAAGTGCTAAAAAATAAGGAACAACATTCATATTTTTTATACATTAAGAAAAAAATCCATAAGACATTTGAGACCTATTGGAATCAGTCGTACCTCAATATGACACACAATGTGACCGATACAACTCTAAGTGCTTCTTTTTATTCAAAATTGACATTAATTTTAGTGAAAAAACAAATAACATACTCAAAACTGAGAAAACACATTCATATTATTTTGGTACTATAGGTAAACAATCCATAAGTGATTTGTGATGTGTTGGAATCAGCCGCACCTCAATCGAATACATGAAGTTCCTATTATGACTCAAAGTGTTCATTTTTAGTTTAAAATTGAAATTTTAATACAAGATGCACCAGTCAATGAAAACCAAGAAAACATGCTCATATTGTCTTGATATGTCAGGACAATGATTCATAATTCATTTGTGATGTATTGTAATTAACCTCATGTAAAATCCACACACGAAACAACCTGTATGACTAAAGTACATATTTCTAGTTTAAAATTAAATTTTACTAAAAAACACAAGTGGCGTACTAAAAAGGAAGTAAAAACATTCATATTGTTTTTGATACTTTTAAAATCGATCCAGAAGTCATTTTAGACATGTTGGAATCGGCATCACCTCAATCCAATACATGGTGTGACCGATATGACTCATAGTGAACCTTTTTATTCAAAATTGACATTAATTTTAGTGAAAAAATAACTGACATACTCAAAAAATAGAAAAAAAATTTATATTGTTTTCGTAATTTAGTAAAATGATCCAAAATTCTTTTTTGGGCATGTCGGAATCAGCCACACCTCAGTCCGATACACGTTGTTCCCGATATGACTCAAAGTGTCCTCTATCAGTTTAAAATTATCATTTAATACGAAAAAGTGTAACTCAATTAAAACCAAGAAAACAAGCTCATATTTTATTTATAATTAATGAAAATTATTTATAATTCATTTCTGACATGTAAGAATCAATCTCATTTCAAACACACACATGATACAACCTGTATGACTCAAAGTTCATGTATCATGTTTAAAATGTCATTTTTTGTAAAAAACACAAGTGGAATACTCAAAACCATGGAATTATTTTTTAGATTGTTTGGTTTCATTATTAAAATTATCTATAATTCTTTTGGAATGTATAAGATTCAACCACACCTCAATCTTATGTATAGTGTGTCTAGTATGACTCCAAGTGCTTCTTTTTATTGAAAATTAACATTAATTTTAGTAAAAAAACAACTAACATACTCAAAACCGGGAAACACATTCAAATTGTTTTGGTACATTAAGAGAAAAATAAATATATAATTTTTGACATGTAGGAATCAACTACACCTCAATCTGAGTCACGGTGTGACCAATATGAGTCAAATTGTCCATTGTGAGTTTCAAATTGATACTTTAGTACAAAAAATTGTCCCTCATTGAAAACCAAGAAACACACTCGGATTATCTAGATAATTAAGGAAAAATATTCATAATTAATTTGGGACATGAATGAATTTGTATCATGTTAAACCCACACATGATGCATTTTGTTGACTCAAAGTGTCAATTTCCAGTTTAAAATGAAATTTATTAGAAAACACAAGTGGTATACTAAAAACCAAGGAAACACATTCAGATTGTTTTGATAATTTAGAATAAAAATCTATAACTAATTTGGGACATGTTGGAATTAAGTAAGCCTCAATATGACTCCAAGTGGGCCTTTTTTATTCAAAATTAACATTAATTTTCATAAAAAAACTTACATTATCAAAACTAAGGAAACACATTCTGATTGTTTTGGTACTTTAGAAAAATGATCCATAAGTAATTTTTGATGTTTAGTAATCAACCAAAACTCAATATGACTCATGGTGTGACCGGTATGACTCAAATTTTAATTTTTATTTAAAATTGAATTTAATTTTAGTAAAACAAAACTAAAATACAATATAATTGTGTTTTTTCTTACATTTGTGTTGGAAATTTTATTTCATTTAAATTATATATTTTTATATGATTTTGTTAATTTTTTCTACAAGTTCTAGTGTTGTTTTTAGTGATGCAGTTTGTTGTTACGAGACACTGCATTCCCTATTTTTGGTGCTACAATGTGCTGTACCATGACACTACAGTATTTCCCTTTATCAATTCTACTAAATTCAATGATAAAGGAGTCCTTTATCATTGCTTGTAAATGAACGGATAATGGAGAAATTTATTAGCAGCAAATAAATGGGCTAATAAATGGTGTATTTTATCAGTGCTTCAAACAGAACTGATAAAATTGGGATTTATCAATGCTTTTTTTTACTAAAAAAGCACCCTATTATTAGCACTTTCTCATGCTAATAAAATCCGTGTCCTTTTAACCGCACTGAGGTCGTCACTTCTTTTTTAGCGATGATAATGGAATATTATAATGTTATGAAAAGACTTTTTTTAGTAGTGTCACATTAATTAAACCCCTTCTATGGGATTGTAAATGCACAAAATAAATTACCTAACCTCCTAAATTGATATAATATAAGGGGACATCCTATTGAGGATAGAAGTGATGAACCACAGACCTACCATATCCTTCTCTCATTTCCCTAAAACATGTCACCATCCCTCCTCTTTGTACCATGTGAAGAATAATCACTAGATCTAGAAGGATGACCACATTTCATCCTAGTGTATTGAGGAAGAGTCCCTACTACACTATCCAATAGTAAACTATTTTTTTGATAAGTGCCTTTCAAACTATTTGAGAATTGGACACTGGGTTAAACATCTATACTTAGAAATATAAATTAGAATGAATATGAATCTCAAACCAATTAGCCTTTTAGTTCTCATTTTTAGTTAAAAGGGTAGAAAATCCCAATGTCCCAGTGAAAAATGTGACATAAATTGTCCCCTATAATTCCCCAAGTGAATCTACATAAAATTATGATCCCTATCTCTCTTGAGGTACCCAAGATACAAATCCTTGAAAAAGTGGTCCTTGAAGGACTCCCATGTTAATCTCTCAATCCACTTAGCTCAAACTATAAAACCCCACTATATCATATTTGGTGCCCAAATCCTATAAGCTTCTAACTTCACCGATCACTCATTAGGTATCAAAAATAGTTGAAAGACACCCTCTATGGTCTCAATTCAATTATTCTCATCTTTAAGACCTTATATAAAATAAAAAATTAGAGGGTTATATATCTATAAATATTTAGAGAAGTCTAGTGTAGTATCTACACCCCGATGTATCCCCCACCTTCTATTTGTATGATACTGAACACCCTTGGATAAATGTGTATAGTGACATGAACCTCTATAGAAGCATTAGGGTAATTCCCAAATTCAATCTAATAAACACATAGAGGTATCATGATATAATTATAACCCGAGGAACATCCTTGAAGATGACCATTGGTGGCACTATGGGTTATCATCATGTATTTATTTGTTTTATGAAATTCCATACATCAACTTAAAAACCATCAATAGATTAATTCTTAGTATAATTTAAGCATTATCAAGAACTCACACACATGAACACATCCTCCTAATATATATGACATAAGGATCTACTATAGGTGATACTAAAATACCACCACCCACTTGAAACCCATGGTGAAAGACCCTATCATTTACACATTATTCATAATCATATATAACAATAATCAAAATTATCATTCTAAATTCATTATATTCAACAAATAATATATTTGGGAAAATTCCAAAATAGATTATTGTTTAAATTTAATTAATTTTAAACCTTTAATAATCACATACATGCAGGTGCATGACATTTTAACCTGTGTTTCAAATCATAATACATGAAATCACTGTTCTCACCACCCCAAGAAATAGGAAATAACTATAAACCATAAATTATATAATAACACTTAAAGAACAATATAAAACCATAAGTCCAAAACCAATAAAAGAAATCTAACTATCTTGGAAACTTGAACGTCCAATTTATAGGTGGTAGGCATACATAGTGTAACAACCCATAATTTTATCAATGGAAATTCCATTCTTATAATTATTTCATATAGTATAAATCACGTAAAGTGACATATAGAACAGAATACAAACATTATAAATTATAATTGAATGAAATAAGAGGTATTTCAAGAAATTAAGGAACTTACACTAATGAAATAGTTACTTGACCATTAGGATAGTAATTTCAGGACCCCTTCTCTCCAAAGATTCCCCACCTGAGTTGGCAATGAAGGAAGATAGATAATGACCCTTGTCTCCTGCCTCTAGTAGGCCCAGAGGTGGTGACCCATGGAAAGGGTATAAAATCTCACAAAATGGGATGCATTACCCTTTTTATAGTAACCAAGACTGGAAGATAAGATGTATCAGCCACAAAACAACTCCAAGACATACATAAAAGAAATCCAAAATCCATCCCACATGCATTTCCATAAAATATAACTATCAAAAAACAAGATTTTACAAAGTAAATACCAAAATATCAAAGCTAAACAGCAACAAAAAACTATCCATACATCCAAACTATTAATGTTCATCACGGTTCAAATATTCCTCCTAGAAACCTAAAAATAGTTTTATATATGTAGGGTGAGAATACAAGTATACCCAGTAGGAAAAACCAAGGTCTCTCATGGAAAAGTTGGAGAAGCATGCTAATATCCATGTGAGAAAACATTATAAACCAAAAACACCTAATAAGAAGTACTACCCATCCCAACCTCACTGAGGCACTCTCAAAAAATAACACAAGTAAAGTAATATAATAAGAACATCGATGTTTGGGTACCCTACACCACTTGAAATCACAACCAAACCTGACAAAACTGTAGTATAACAACACCAAACCCATCACACCCAGCCATATAAACACAGAACAACCCAAACCTACAACCCCACTGCTCAAACAATACCCATTCATTCAACAATCAATCAATCTCTCAACCCCAGTACCACACAACCACCCAAGGAAAAAGAGAAAAAAAATTAAAATAAAACACACTACCACACCAGATAAGTCGGGGTGCATTAATATATAGAAAAAACGTGTTCATTAATTTCACTTAGGTAATTCTTCGGTTATAACAGAACAAGTTCGATCATGGGGCGTCCATTTATTTAACTGAATATATACAGTTAATCAATTGCATATATACATCAATTCAACACATGATCAACAAAAAACCATCACAAGTAATCCTGAGTGCACAAATAAAGACCACCAACAACCATGATTTTCATAAGGCATATAGCCTATATAGATCACAACATCAATAGATAACAAAATAGAACACAAGTCACTTTTTCCCAAACCCGTGTGTTGATATTTAAACCATTTTTTTATCTTTATTAACTTGGTATCATGATATTTTTCACAAGAGAAAATTAATATACCCTCCTCACAGGATACAAAAATAAAACAAAGAAGAAGGGATCCCTACTTTAGGAAACAGACAATCAACACCTCCTCCTTGCGCCAAACAGGGGGTGTGCAAGGCTCTAGGGAAACCCAATCCAAGGGTGAAACATAGGGGCATGTATCATCATGGAAGAAAGGTTTTGGGAATTCTCTATTACCAGAGTAAAGTCAAAACAAATAAGGGATAAAGAATATTGACTTTGAAAGGGCTAGATCCTATATCAACGAAAGAACTATTACAAAATCCATTAAATCCAGATCACGATCAAGACCCCATGTTTTGACTATCTAAGGGACTTCTAATAATTAAAGATTTAAGGATATATTTTATTTCCTTTTAAATAGAATAAAAACACTTAAACATGGTTTTGAACTCATTTTATGACAAATAAAATGTTAAAGTGGTGAATTTGGAAAAACTAGGAAAAATGGAAATTTTTAAAAACTGTCGAATATGAATCACTGTTGGGTGAGTCAAAGTTGTGAGTCACCATTGGGTGAGGTTCTATTAGGTTAATACCCATGGTATGAGTCACCAGTGCGAGATACCGTTGATGAGATAATGTTTTTTAGTCACTTTTGAATGAGCTACTATTTAGTGAGTCACCGTTACAACTCACCATCAAGACTCACCATCAATGAATCACCATCAGCGAGTCACCATTGTGAGTCACTAACGTGACTCAACATTATCAACCTGCTAGTACCAACTCCACATCAGTGACTCACCATTAGCGAGTCACCATTGTAATTCATCGACGTGACACAACATTGCAAGTCACTTATCCTGACTGACTGTCTGCGACCTACCGTTGGAAAAACGGGAATTTTTAAATACTATTTAAATGAGTCACCAAAATTTCTAGAACACCGCAAACATTGGATATTTATAAATTAATGGATTGGGGAGTTTCATACCATTACATTATATACATATCAAACTATTCTCACCCTTGATAATTCAAAACCAATCTGGAAGAAAGAGGGGTCTGAATAACCACCCCGTAAGATACCTCTCTAGGATATTTCTATACATGAAACACCATTACGATTTGGAAATACCAAGGCACAATGGTAAACAAACCCATGTTGTTAAAAATATGGAGTGAAACCTCTACATCCAAGAACAACTCCTCCAACTCCTACTACTCTAACTAACCATGAGTCACACCACACAAGCACCACAAGCCACACTGTCTGTACATATGAATCAGGGAATTCCTTCTTCCATGTTAAGATATTATCTACTCTAGGTAGCACTGACTTTACAAAACGGGTTTAATTGAATCTCCATTAATGCATCTCGATTATTAATTTTGTCTCCACCTTTCCAATTTCAGGATTTTATCACACATCATAGAACAGGGAAACTACTCATCTTATAACAAAAATGGTTCAAGAATTACATTACAAAGGGAAACTCAACATGGAAAAACTCAAAAAAACTCTAGGTACTGGGAACACATCTATGTCTCCCTTTCCCATGTAATCTCCTCCAGGCTACCATGCCTCCATAACATACAAACCAAGGGAATGTTCCATCCACACAGCCCCTTCTACCAATGATCCTAAATATATGTGTGACGCTAATGAATGTCATGTCATCTTCGACCTCCAACTATTCACAGTCAATGATATGATAATCATCATCGGCCTTCTCCAACTGAGGTGGTAGTGCCAACCAGTATTCCACTCTTCCAAATCACACCCAAAACCTTGAACGGTCCGAAAAACCTCAGAGAAAGCTTCCTCCCTCTACCAAACCTCAGTTTCCCACATCAATGGTAAACTTTTAAGAACACATGGTACCCAACATCGAACTCAAAGGGCTGACTCATGCGATCAACTTATAACATATTCTGGTCTTGTGCTTCCTTCATCCTCTCAAAAACAAGCTATTCCTTCTTAGTCTCACTCTAAACTACATCCTAACCAAGAACAGATACCTCCCCAACTTTTGTCCAGCACAAGGGTTAACAACACGGTCTTCCATATAAATCTCTGAACAGAGCCGTACTAATGGAAGAGTGATAAATATTATTGTAAGAGAACTCTACCCAGGGTAAGTTTCACACCCAAGATCCAACAAAGTCTAAGATGAATGCTTGGAACATATCCTTCAATGTCTGTATGGTCTGCTTTATTTGTCCATCCATCTGAGGGTGGAAAGTAGTGACAAGGTGTAACTGACTGCCAAAAGCATGCTCCAATCCCATCCAGACTCATGAGGTAAACCGTGCATCCTAATATGAGACGATGGATCTTGGAAGTCCATACAGCCACATGACTTCATCTACACCCCTCTTGGCTAAGGCATCAACTACGCCAGATTCCTTAATTTCTTAGAAGTGAACTGATTTCATCAGCCAATCCACCACTACCCAAATTTAATTGCCTCCTTTGGGATCCCTAGGTAACCATATGATGAAATCCATTTAGATATCATCCCACTTCCTGTTGGGGACATCTAGGGGCTGAAACAAACCACTGGTAACATGATTCTTAGTCTTCACCTCCTGGAACACTAAGCACCATGCCACAAACTCCACCACTTCCCGCATTATCCTAGGCCACCAAAACTATTCTCTCAAGTCGAGGTACATATTATAAATTCCTAGGTGTACTACTAAAGGTGAGATATAAAACTTATGGAGGAATCCATATTGCATCACCACCAGAACAAACAACCTCACACAAAATATCAATCGATTCTAACCATCCTATGAACATCCTTCCAAAACATCTCCATGGTCAACATGATCACACATCACCACTGCCTCCAAGTATCCCTACCGAGACTCTTTCACATGATGCATCAGAGTAGATGACACGTTCATCTGAAATAGATATCCTATGCTGCCATCGATTCCTACATATAAGTTCAAGGAAACCAACTCCTCCATCGCGTTCCAGGCATCCTCATATTCCCTAATTACTTCCTTATGAAACCTCTTGCTCAAATAATCAACCATGCCATTCCCATTTCCTTAGGTTTAAGATATCATGAAACCATAATCCTAGAGAAACTCTATCCACCTCTTCTATCACAATTTTAGATATTACTGGGAAGAGATATACCTCATGTTTTTTTCGATCCATGAAGACTACAAAGGGCTCCCCAATGAGGTAAAGCTTCCACAACTTCAGTGTGAACTCGACCACCACTTGATCAAGATAATGGGTTGCATAGTTATATTCCTTGGGATGTAACTGCCTATACCCCTAAGAGATCACTCCCTTCCATTAAATCAGCTTGAATCCAAAAACCATATGGGAAGAATCAAAAAACACCTCAAACATCTCCCCTTCCTCTATCAACTAGAGCACTGGATAACTGACCAACATCCCCTTCAGGTAGATAAATTATTCTTAACACTACTCACTCCATAAAAAGGAATGGTCTTTATTGGTCAAGGATATCAATAGAGATGAATCTCTAGATAAATTGGGTATGAAGATCCGATAGTATCTTCTGAGACTGAGAAAGATTTAAACCTCTACCATCTTCTTGGGTGGTACCCAAGAAAAACCACTCCAACCTTTGATGGGTCAACTGAAACACCCAGATAGGACACCACAGGTCTGAATAAGTGAACCTATCACAAAAAAAACTTGATCTTGGATAACTTTCCATAGAGTTGGTGGCATCGAAGAACATTTAGGATGGTCCTGAGATGCTCAACATTCTCCTCCTATGACCTTGAGTAGATTAAGATTTTATAGATGAATACAATGATTAATTGGTCTAGGAACTCATGAAAAATGGAGTTTCTAAGTCCCATGAACATGGTTGGTGTGTTCATAACACTGAATGAGATGACCAAAAAATTGAAGTTCCCATGAATGCACTAAAAAAAGTATTCAGGACATCTCCCTTCTTCACTTTCAACTGGTGATATCTAGATAGTATATCAATATTAGAGTACCAACTTTCCACACACAACTGGTGAAAAAATCATCTATCCTCAGAAGAGGGTAACGGTTCCTGACCATGACTTGATTCAACCTCCAGTAGTCTCTACACAAACTCAAAACACCGTACTCTTTTTTTGTAAACAAGACTGGAGCACCCCTAGTGAAAAACTTGCATAGATAAAGACTTTCTTCATAAGGTCATCATTCTGAATCCTGAGCTCCCAAAACTCATAAGGTGGCATTCAGTAAGGATCCATTGAGATTAGACTGGCACCCGGATGTAATTCCATCTTGAACTCAACATCACATTGAGGGGGTAGATTTACAACCTCTTCAAGAAATACATCCAAGAACTCCCCAAAAACTCTAGGAGATTTCACCATCTTAGCATCCACTAATTCCACTGACAGCTTAGTCAACAAGGAAAGAAGAGGCTCCACACACTGACTACCCACCTAACAGCTCCACTCACCAATGAAAACCACACACTAACCATATACATATAAAAAAATGAATCTCCTCTGGAAGCTGTCGATAGCAACATGTATAGAATAAAAACACTCAATGGCGTGGAAGATATCGTATGGTTGCATCTGTAGAAAGAAGAGGTCCCCATGGGGCTGATGCAACACCACCATCATTCTAAATCCCCGTCACACATCAAACAAGATGGTCTGACCTATAACAAGAATACTCAATATTAGGGGAACGAGAAGTCTCTCTACGTATTATCCTAGAACATGGTATATAATAGGTGAAACAAAGGATTGTGGAGATCTGGAATAAAAAAATCACAAACAAGATTACTGAACAAATAGATCGTAACTTGAATGATCTGTGGCCCTGATGGGACTATAGTCTCTATAGTGTGAAACTAACCTCTCTGAGCTCCTCATCCCCTTTACTGAGGACTACCTCCCCAACCATGCCTGGTCCAAGGTCCCTAAGGAACACCCTAAGGTTGTCCTCTACCTACCTTGTCTCCCTTTGGTGGAGTAGGAGCCCGACGTACCTCATAATGAAAAGGCATGGCTGGTAACTGATGATGAGGAGGGTGCTAAACCTGCCAACCTCCACTCGAATGATCTCAAATGACCATTAGGTAATGAATCTGATGATGCCCATGGGACCCTCAAGAAAGAAATCTTGGTCCCAAGTTCACGAGAATTGCACAAGTACATTGAAGTCGAAACGGAAACTACTGAGGTCGGCTCCCCGCTAGTCAAAACCTCAAACGTACTGACACGTGAGACCTACATCTAGTATCCTTTCCCTTAGAAGAACAATGATGAATTCCCTCTCATGGTAGACATCCTTGAAAGTGCATCCTCTCAATTGCTTCATCTTTCTTCTGGACCTCCAAGTATGTCAGTAAGGTAAATGGGGTAACCACATACTGGAGAGAAGGAAGTACTGCCTCCTCTAGACATGTCGCATGAGAATCCTCATCCATAAAGAGATTTGGAGTAGAACTAAGAAGATCCTTGTACTTTATCCTCATCTCCCATACCGACAGACTCTCTTACTAGAGGGAGAGAAACTGCTTCATCTTCTCATCCTTCACGGTCGAAGAAATGAATTCAAAACAGAATTCCATCTCAAAATAGTCCCATAGAACATTAGTCGCTTCCTTTCTCCCAGGTACATCATCCAGCACTAGAATATAGCTCCCCGCATATGAATCACCACCAGTGAAACCCAATACTTCATGAGGACCCATATCAAACTAAAGGTGATCATAAGATCCTCGGCCCAGCTCTCCATCTCTGTATCCGAAACTCTACCCTCGTACTTCCCTGGAGCCTGCTACTTGAAAGCACATAATGTTTTATACCATTGAATCTTCTCCCTTATTAGATAAAACCTGCATCGATTGAAAAAATTATCTTCTTGAGACTAAACTGCCTAATCCACATGCGGACGACAACCTGGTTCCATAGCTGAAAATGGAAAACAAGGAACTTATAATCCTGAGTAGTATGGAATTTTTATTTAATATTAATTTAAATTAATTTAAATCATTTCATTATCCATTTAAAATTTTCTCAAAATATCCAAATTTAAACATGGACAAAAGTCATTATGATGCATGTACCTTTCCTAGGGTCTCTACCCTGTAAACACTGTAACCTCACTTTGTCGTTCGGTAGGCTCAGAGTCCTTGCATCGGATCATGGGGGCCCTAAAATCCTATGTCATAGCCGGTATTCCATGACCTATGTCACATACCATGATCACCAAGCACTATTTCCCTACCAACCCATGCAATCTGCACTGTACCAAACTTCAAAATCCATCCTATCTATCAACTATCATCTCTGATACAATTTTATCATGCCCCCATCCCCCTAAAGATGCCCCTCTTGAGCTGGAAATAATTTAAGAGGGATTATAACCCTTGATTACCACCTTCAGTAGACCCTAGTGTGGCTACCAAAACCCAGGGTATAGAATCTCTTGAAATGGGATGCATTACCCTTTTTATAGTAACCAAGATTGAGAGATAAGATGTATCATCCAAAAAAAACTTTGAGACATACATAAAAGAAATATAAAATCCATCTCACATGAATGTTTAGAAAATATAACTATTAAGAAACAAGAGCCTCTAAAGTAAATACCAAATGATAAAATCTATGTAGTGAAACAACAACTATCCACACGTCTGAGAAATTAATGTCCAACATGGTCCACGTAATCCTCCAGGAAACTTGAAAAGAGTTTTATATACGTAGGGTGAGCGTACAAGTATACTTAGTAAGAAATACCAAGGTCTCTCATGTAAAAGTGGGAGAAGAATACTAATTCCCCTATGATAAAACAACAGAAACCAACAACACCTAACGTGGAATACTAGCGATCCCAACCACGACAAGGCATTCTCACCAAATAATGCAAATCAAATAAAGTAATATAATAATCAAATCGATGTTTGGGTTCCCTTCACCACTTCCCATCACAAAAAAAAACCCGACAGCCCCACTCTATAACAACACCACACGCATTACACCCAGCAACATAAACATAGTGCAACCTAAAAGCAGAGCCTTGCTGCTCAAACACTGCCCATTCATTCCACAATCAATCAATCTCTCAACCTGAGATTCCATCATGCCACCCATACAACCCCACATTACAACCATGCTCTCAAACCCATCACCACTAAACCACAAAAGGCACACAATAGAACAAAATAGCACACAACACATAGCCACACCAGACAAGGTAGGGTGTATTCATATTTAGAAAACACTCGTTCTTTATTTCCACTTAGATAATTTTGGGGTTATCATAGAACAAGTTTGTTCCTGGGGAATCCATTTATTTAACCGAATATAAGTAGATAATAAATTTTACATACACATCCATTCAATAAATGATCAAAAAAAATTCATAACAACTCATCCAGAGTGCACAAACAAATACCACCAATGGCCATGATTTTCCATAGGCATATAGTCCATATAGATCAGAACATCAAAAGATAAAAAAGCAGAACACAAGTCACTTTTTCCCAACCCCGCATATTGATCATTAAACTATTTTCATTATATTTATTAAATTGGTATCCTACAATCATACACAATAAGACATTCATACAGACACCCCACATGATACAAAAATAAAATAAGGATGAAGGGATCCCAACTTTGAGAAACATACTATCAACACCTACTCCTTGTGCCAAATAGGGGGTGCACAAGGCTCATGGGAAACAAGATCCAAGGGTGTAACACAAACACATGACTCTTTGGGGAAGAAAGGTTATGGGGATTTTCGGTAGCAAGAGAAAATAGAAAACAAACAAGGGAGAATGGATCTCGACTTTAGAGGGTCCATAACCTATATAAATGGAAGAACGGTTCCAAAAGCCATTAAAGCCAGATCATGATTACGACCATGTGTTTTTAATATCTACGGTCCATCCAAGCATTTGGAATTTAAAGATATATTTTATTTCCTTTGAAAAATCTTCAAAAATACTTAAACATGATTTTAAACTCATTTTACATCAAATAAAACATTAAAGGGGTGAATCTGGAAGAACTGGGAAAAGATGGAAATTTTGAAAAACATTCAAAAATGACTCACTGTTGGGTGATTCACTGCTATGATTCACCTGTGGGTGAGGCACTGTTTTGTGACTCACCATCAGATGAGTTCCCGGTGTGATCTACAGTTGATGAGCTACCATTGGAAAGTCACTGTTCAGTGAGTCACTGTTCGCTGAGTCACTGCTTGGTGGGTCACAGTTCGGTGATCTACCGTTCAGTGAGTCACCATTCAGTGAGCTACCATTTGGTAAGTAACTATTCAATGAGTCACCATTATTTGAGTCATTGTTGTGACTCACCATCATGAACCACCATCAACGACTCACCATCAGTGAGTCACCATTACAAGTCATCGACACGACTCACCGTTGATGACCTACTGGTCCTAACTCACCGTCAGTGACTCACTATTGTGAGTCATCAACACGAATCACTATTACGAGTCATTGGTCCTGAATCACCATCAACGAACTAATTTTGGAAAAGATTTAGTTTTGAAAAACTCCCAAAACGAGTCACCGTCATCTCTAGAACACCTCAAACACTAGATTTTGACAAATTAATGGATCGGGGAGGTCCAAGCCATTACAAGTAATTTGAACATAAGGAATATTAATTCATACAAGAGAAATGAAACCTAACGTATGAAAGTATTAATAATATTTAGGTATCTAATAAGTGAAAATGTAATATATTTATTCCTTGGTATAAGTAAATAAATGTTTTAAAAATGATAAATTATGTTTTGGTATTTTGGTAAAATGTAAATGTTTTTTTATAATTTTATAACTAACATAATGATTTAAAACAAAATTTATTTTCATAAATAAATTCATAAATTAATATTTTTTTCTTATGATTATATGATAATTTTATGAGAGCTTAATTAATTTTTCAAAGTGTCAAAAAATCAGTTATAATTTTATAATCGTCATTTTTCAAATAAATAATGATTTTAAATAATAATTAAATTTAACATATTTAGAAAATTAATTTTACAAAATGGAGTCCATTTTTTAAATCTAAAAATTAAAAAATAGGTAGGGATTTTTTTGTTATTTTTTTAAAATAGTTTATTTTTTTGTGAATAGAGGAATAAAGTAATTTACATTATTTTGCAATTTGATCTAAATACATGAATTTTTGAGTCATGGATGATTTAATAATGAATTAGTTATAACTCAAATACAGTATTTACTATATTATTCACAATAATCAACAATATTGATAGTATTGAGGAAAAATAATAAACTAATGAATAAAATAATCAAAAACACCCCTCTCCTCCCACTCTATATATCACCCCTCACCACCACTTCTCCTCACTCCTTCAAAGTCTTGTAGATTACTTATATTTTACTAAATTAATCTCTCAAACCAATTCCAATTGTTATGTTATTATTTTTCTCCAAAAAATATTATTTCCATGTTTCTTAAGGTGGTTCTCAAGGAGATGACACTCAAGAGGTAAAACCCTCCCTCTTCCTCTTTTAATTTGTTTTATTTTCTTATACTTTACTTTTCTACACTACCCAGAGTGACATGATAACTCCAATATCATAAATATAAAATAATTTTTTTTAATGTGATATCCATCATCAAATCTTTTATCTTCTCTTTTTTATCTTAAAATAAAAACATCATTCGTGATGTGTCGATTCACCACCTCCATGGATGCCGATTTTTCCTTTTCTATTACCACCTTCATGGATGTTCATAAAACCATTATAATGGTTTATAAATATTGTAAAATATATATTAAAACATTTTTTATGTTTTGTATCTAATATATATTCATAATATTAAAAAATAAATCAAATCTATATTGTTATAATTGAAAATTCAATAAAATAAACTAACGTTCATCATTAAAATTTTATCTAATGAATCATTATCATATCTAAAAAATGTTATAAAAGACCATTTCAAACTATGGTGGATTAAAAGTATCGTATAATTCCACTTCTGGAGTTTTTTTATTCCATTTAAAATAACTCCCATAATTAAAATCAAGGGAACCAATCATAAAATCACAAATCGAATGCTCTGAAAATGATGAAATTTAATCTTATAACTCATCAAAATAGACATAAATGAACTTAATAAAATTATAATACATAAAATAAATGTTTAGTAGGTTCTAAATTAATTAATTAATGGATCTAATTTTATTATCTATTATTTTAATTGAATGTGCAAAACACCTTCTGACATAAGTTAAGAGGTTCTCTCCAAACCTCCATTTGTTTCTTCGGGTTTTGCTTTATCTCTCTTTACCCCAATGTAATTCTTAATTATTATCATTTAGTCATAAAAAATTATAATTTTATGTATGAAATATATGTACTTAGTTCAATTAATCTTTCTTTGATGGGGAAATAAATGTTTTATAAGGTTCCCTTTTTAACTCCCTCCAATAAGAAAACCCGATTAAAGAGAACAACCTAATTTTTTACCCATTTTCAAGCACACTCCATAATCTATTTTAATACACCAATGTTTTTATAAAATCAAAGTTTTTTGTCATGTAATTATATATCAGTTCATTTCTATTTTTATACAAAAATTATTCCTTTTCCTTCTTTAAAGACACTTATATTTTTCCCTTAAACCGCATCAAATTGGATCATTTCTAAAGTTTCTTAAACACACTTTTTACATGTTTTCACTATAGTTTGACGTGATTTATCATGATATATGCCTAATTTCCTTTATGAATGTCCATGTATGTTTTAAATCCATTCATTCCTAGACATCATTATCATATTCCCATTGTTTATGCCTTATGACATTGTTCTGCCTCTAAGGTGGTGCGTTTCGGGTCATGATGAAATGGTCCGATGAGGATCATCTCCCATACAATTTTTCAGAGATAGTTTATAGTAAAAGTCACAATTTGTTTTTTTGACCCATTCAATGTCATTGTCCTTTATAATAATGTTTTATTAACCTTTAGTGGACTAGAAAATTCACCCCTTTCGCATTGTGAAGGAGATGTCACAGTCAGTCGGTCCCAAAGGGCTACTGCATGGGGTTAAGTACTCATGAAATCGGTCCTCCTAGGATATAAATTTCTTAGATGGTCTCAAATGGGTTTATTCATGGATCCAGAAACACAAAATTACCTTGGTATCCATGATTCATGGACCTGCTTTCTAAAGGAATGTTATCGTGGATTGATGATCCGACCAACAACATTCAAGGACTCCTTTGGTTGAGAGGATGGGAGGTCAGGAGCACTGCACCCTTATGGGGGAGGATTATTTCCTATTCCTGTACTATCTTATAGATTTAAGTCATGTTCATATGTTTGTGAAACCTTGGATCTTTCCTGAAGAGTGTGTCCATGGGCTACCCTTGATTTGCAGGATCGTCGTAGGTATGCATATATTTGATGTTACAGATGTACTTCTGACTTGAACCATACAATAAGGCGCTCTGGAGTTTATCATCATCCAGGGTGGATGGAAGGTGAATTGGTGTTGGGATCAGACCTATAATATGGGTTTTCTAGATATCCTCGAGAGAGGAATTAGAACCCACATAGTTCGGATTGGCTGGGGCTTAGGCATAAAAGCTTCCCATTTGATGTCATGATTAGGTAAACCCTTTTGGAAGTGCACCCCTTTGAGATCGGGACTTTCAGTTGGAATCTAATGTATCCTAGTTTAATTAGGAATCAGAGTTCTCATAGTTCAGAATGTGTGGGGTTATGCATGGGAGTTTCCCATTTGAGGGGGCATGGTAGGGTAGAGCCATTTGGATGGGAACCCTATTGAGGTCGGGCATTTTGGTAGGTGTTCTACATATCCTGATTTGACCAGGAATCATAGTTCTCATAGTTCACATTGTATGGATTTTGTAATCATCACAAACCTCTAATCCCACGTGAGTCATGTTTTGTGTGAGAAACAAGAGAGCATGTAAGATTCAACAAAGCACAAGATTCCACTCCTGTTAGTGGGAGAGGGAGAGCCTATGGTGGATGAGGATAAGGTGAACATGTATAGGGGTACAAAGCGATGAAACTTTCAATGTGAAATGACGTTGAAAGTCATGCATCTCAGATTCAAAAAATTACTGACTTACCTCAGTGGGAGGGCCCCAAAATACGTCATGGGAAGGGGAGGAGTGTCATCCTCATCAAAGGAGGCTGGAACATAACTCCTTAGATTGATTATTATTCCTCATTGAATGGAAAATTAAGTGATCACCCTTAATCCCTAGAAAAGGGAGGTTCACATCGGCATCCCAAGGCTGGACTCCGGGTTACCATGGAAATGTATACCCACAGGCATTCCTAAAGCCTGAACTACTATGGGGAGAGAATTTATAGCTCTACTTACCATGGGTATATAGACTTAAATTGGCATGATGATTCTCCTGATGGTCTAATCGTATAGGTACGGTGGCTTTGGATGAGGCTTTGGCATGATTCCAGAGGACTGGTTAGCGAAGGGATTATGGAGGACTGGATGGTAATGGCAGTGTGAGGTTGGAACCCGAGGAAATAATACATGAAAACACCCCATTAAGCAAACTATTTTATTATGCAGGATGGATGAGGATCCACATACCATAGTGGCGTGTGGGAAGAGGGTCCATTAGCATACTCATGCGCTACACGGGCATGGGTATAGATCACCATGTACCATAGTGGTGCATGGCCCATCACGCCGCTTTGGGTTCCATCTGCGTACTGATGCATTACGAGGCACCATGTTCAGTATACGTAGTGGTTCACTATGTGGATCACCATATTGAAGGAGGTTCCGGGGGATTATCATTCATGGGAAGTTCATCCTCGAGAATAATGTGGTTCTAGGTCCACAAATTAGGTTCGCGGTTCTATTATTATTATTATTCAATTCTCCAGTTTTATGGTTCATGACCGACTATACCTATGGAGAGAGTGGTTAACAATTCGTGTGTCATCGACGAATCAAGACTAAAGTTGAAATCTTCTCTGAAATATTTCTTCCAACCTTTGCGACCCGTTTAGGCTTTCATCGTCTGTTTACTCATCCTTCCTATTATGCTACTTTTATAGAGCCTTGGTGTTATTGTATCTATTGGGAATGTGACACCACTTGTGGAGGCCCATGAAATGATATCCTGACCTGTGGGAGACTTTTTCAATACAGGATTTGGGGAGGCTTCGGTTCCCGATAATGGTTCACAGAACCCTACTGGTTTGCTTTATCCACGAATTGATATGTTTGTAGGATAGTACGTGGATTGGCTCCTCACATATGAGTCCTTTGGATATGTGGTTCATGGTTTGCCTTGTTAATTTTACATCGCTCTGTGGGCTAGCAGCTCCCTGATCATTCCACGTACCTGTGAGTTCACGATCCAGGTGGTCCTCTATCCGTTCCTAGTGATGGTACGTGGCTAGTTGAAAATACTTGAAAACATAAATTCCTTCAAGTTTATTCTAAAATTTTCAACTTGATTTGAGCCCATTAAACTTTATAGACTTGTAGGAGTACTGACTTCATTCTGCAAGGCGATTGTGGTGGTATTTTCTTCCCTTTGTAGAATTTTTAGGAGCCTACAAATGTCCCCCATCAGAATGGGGCCTGTTCAGAATGAAAAGGGGACTATTTTGATGTAAAATAGGTCCAAAACTAAAATTGTTTGAGGTAGAGAATATGAGACTAGTAGGTGGGGAACACACTGATATATACGGGTCCTTGTCATTTTTCTTTTACCATTTTTCGTGGTGAAAAGTGATTGTAACGTCCCCAGCTTCCTCTGCTCTCACATAATGTGCTCCTTGCAAAAATCCTATTCGCAAACCTCTTCATGCATACCGTAACCTCATTTCACCATTTATCTATCCGATTAAAATATTTTTGATTTTGTGAACAACATTACAGAATTTTAAGACTAAAATATAGATTCCGTATATGGTGAGGTTATGCAGCTGGAGTGTCCACATACCAAACATGGATCAGCGAACCGAATTTTAAGAATTACTAATCTGAACTTATTATTTAATCCACAATTTATGAATATGAAAATAATAAAATACTAGGTTCATGGGTCACCTTTCGAGAACCATTCTGTTCTCTCACCAATGAACCACATGACAACGCCTCACAGATGGTTCACGTACCATGGCTGTACGCAGTGAAATGCATCTGCGTACCGTAGCCGTAGGCATGGTTGTTTCCTCATATCATGCATTAAACAGAATGTGACTTCTACATACTGTTTTCAAAAACATTATGTGTTGCCGTATGCAGACATATTTTAAGTATTTTAGCCATTCTTCCATAGCCTTTATCCAATATTTTTTTATTGGACTGACTTTTTGTCAGCTTTTGGATATAGGTTACAATTGATACTTCACAGGTTGTGATAAAATTGATGAAGATAAGAGCAAACATAGTGGGGAATAATGAGGATCATCTTAGAGCCCACATCATTCCCCATGATAGCTTCATAAAGGATTTCTTAATGCCAGAGCTTCTAGCCTGCCTGCTATATGTACAGTTGCCCTTTAGGGCTTTGGTCTCCCTGACGACGTTCTTATGCTGTTGGATGACCCAGATACCCCTTTTATCCTCTTAGAGGAACCACGAGGACAAGATCGTGAAAACATTTCCCTAGAAGGATAAGTCATCGCCACTCCGATTCAGGAGAACATCTTCACACTAGGAATCTTGGCATGGACTCAAGGAAAATGTGGGTGTCACAATGGTGTCCTGAGACTAAGAACTCGAGAGTACCCATCCATTATCAACATCTCCTACGAAAATCCTAATAGTGGGTGGAGCACTAATTGAAATATGTGGTTTGGAGGATGTTTCTATGATGAGTGGGCATGGGAATTCTTGGTACATCAGACCTATTTGGAGTTCCCCGACCAGTTGGAGGCAGTGGGCTCGTATCAGGCGGCCTGGGATTCTCAATTTTGCAGTGTTCTCCCTAAGAGAAATCCTTCCTAAGTTTTTGAGCCCTTGGTGTTAGAGAACCAACACCTACAACTTATTTAATGGGGAGGTGTGAATCAACTTATGGGATATCCACCATCTTGGAGGACTCCCAATCCTTGGAGAGATTTATGACGAGTTTCTCCCAACAACCGCTACTTGGAATGACACTGACCATGTGTCCCCTTTGAGAAGGATTTTATTGGTCATGGTTGAGGGATTTCATGATCATCCCTTCGAGGATCAATCACTTATCCCATTTGAGGCGTGGATAGGGTTATTCTTGCAGGTTAACAGACCTAAGATGAGGGCTCGCTGCAACCGAAATCACCCATCGCATCAGTCTCGCTAGACTCCGGGGTCATACTGTGCTACCCTTGAAGCGAGATGATATATCATATGAGGATTTGAACATCAACAAGATGTATTACCTGTACTTAGATTAATAGGTTTATTTTCCATTTTTTGGAGTGGATGGATTTTCCCATCCCGCGACATATATACCGGGGTTCAAGCCTATACTTTGATGATGGCATCCATGGTGACAGAGGGTCGTCCCATTAATTTTCCCCTTCCTACCCTCACCCAAAATTATGAATTTTTGGGACAGATAGAAGAAGGTAGGACCCCACACCGTCTTAGAGGAATATTTAAATTTCTGTACAGGTGGATTGAAGAACACTTCCCAGTTATGAATACTGAAATTCTGCAAAGGTTCCTCATTCTGACTTTCAACTCACCCTTCTCAACATTTTCAATGTTCATCCTAAGACTCTAAGCATTATTGATGTGGTCAGGTTATTGAACGATGATCATCGTTTCTCATTTTCACTGCATCCTACTCCATATGGGTCATTGAGAGGTGTCAGGGGCAGATATTTGGAGTAATTCTCATACCTCATCATGCTTTGGGATGAGATTCTCACTGATTTTATAGATCGAGTAATCATTTGTGATCCACAACTCCTCTAAGGGTTTCCCAAGAAATTCGAACGCCTTAAATAGAATTCACTACTTTAAGATGTTCAATTAAGGGGAGAGTCTCACCCCATAGTTATTCCCAAATTATAGCTCATGATGATGCATGAAAGTGCTGTTATGGAAGTTATCTTAACAATACTACAAAATCCACTTTTTTGTCGATGGAATATTCCCAACTGTGTGAGGATTGTTCCCCCAAAAGGATGATGAAAGAACCAGTTCGGCGGGTGAAGAAACATTTAACCTTTTCCTTACCCATTCTTTCCCCTGTGACAATACCACAGATTCCTTCTACTAGGAATAGTGTGACAAATACACCATCTACTTCTATCCCTACAACAACCACGATGGATACACCACCTACTCTTGACCTTGTGGTAAGAAGACACTTGATTTTTCATAAAAAATATATAGGAGGGGCTTAATTGGTACAACATATTTTAGTGGGGAGTGATTCAGATGGATTCCCTCCAACAGATACATCCCAAGACTTTAATGAGATAGGAAACATCAGAGTATCACCGATCACCTTGGAAGCTGTAGCTAGTCCTCCCCATGCAGCTCCAGCGGTTGAACCATCTAAGGGAAGAGAGAGTCCCCCATCTAGGGTGACCTGTATTTGGTCCCTACACACTTTTATAATGACACTTCCTGCTTATAGACACGTTATAGTTGGGTAGGATCAAGGTACTAGTATTGCAACGAGGAACCAGGTAGTGCAAAAAGATGCATGATGAATGTTATGTTCTCTTACAGCGGAGACACCTATGACCAATTTTTCTAACAGAGGTGAAAATTTTCAGCAATTATTCATCGATTTGGGTTCTTTCAGCTTTTATTATTAGAACTTACACCTTCTTATGTACCAAATTGTCATTTCTCAGGAAGGCCTTTCCCTCTGCGAGGAAAATATGCCCAATTTCAATTATTCCCATATCCAAGTGGCGACGTTCCAAGATATTTTAGAAGAATTTGATCATCTAATGGCCAAGGAGGTGAAGTCTCATGATTTGGCGGACACCCAAGAGGAAGAGTTTCAAGGGTGCGAAGACCACGCAGGAAGGTTGAGTGATCAACTGACCTCTTCACATGCCAACTATGAAGCTGTCTAGAATAAAGGGTGGGACATTAATGTTGTTCTGGAGCGGGTGCGTCAGACAGTCAAGTCCGAAACGGAAGAGAGAGCTTCTTTGGGGAAAACTATTAACAGCCTGTGACAATCACTTTCCTTCCTTTTGGATAGTGTGAATTGAGCCTCATTATAGTTCATTCCCAAATCATGATATGTACTCTTCCCACCCTTTTTTTGATAGTTTGGGGAGACTCTGAACTATGAATACTCATCCATTTTTGTAAAACTCAATGAAACTGTTTTGACTTTAAATCATATTTCTTTGTCTATTCTTGTCATGTAAATTGATCATAACCAATCATATAAACATCATTTCAATTAGGTATTTATTTTAAACCATGATTAGTAAAATCGAATAATTGAATTGGTCTCTAATTTTTGCCTAAGCTGTGGGACTCAGTGTGCGTAGTTCAATTTTTGTTGAGGTTTTATGGAACACCTCATGAACTGGTATGTATTTTATCATTATTACCCAAATTTTTTTCTAAGACTTCTTGGCATGGGCTTAGATGGCATAACATGAATTTTTATTAAGTTTCCCATTTCTGGTTTTCAACCTAACAAGCGTTATGCCTTTTTTATATCTTAATGTTTTTTAAAGAACTGATAATTGATTTTATCTAGAGGTCCCTTCTGGGGATTTTCCATCTGGCTAGTACAATGTCTTTTTTGCTGGAATTTGTCCTTCCAATCAAACTTATTACTGATGTTTTATTTCGAACCACATTGACCAAACTTAATGGGGTAGAACCCTAATTCGGGACTGTTAGCTGAGCATGTTCTAATATCCATCATACATGGATTGAAGATTTTTCATGACCCTTAATTTGTGAATTATAGACATGCATGAAGATTAGGAGCCATTTTAGGTGTACAAAGGTAGGAAAAGACTCTAATAATGATGAATTTTCCTATTATTGATGACCATTTTGTAGGCAACATATGCAGATCCACAAGAGCATGATTTGTATCATCAATCAAGGTGTTTGTAGGGCACTGGTCTTTCATCTTTTATAGCCTTGTGGGGCTATGAAATATTTTGAATTTCTTTTGATGTTAGGAGCCACAATGGGTGGCTGTCCTGAGTAGTGGTATTTAAAAATATTAGGGACATTCATATAAACTTCGAGTGGGAAACTGTTCCCACATGGTTCTTACTTTCATGAGGCAGAGCTGGTGAACAGCCAGTTTAGTTAAAAGTATTTTTTATGTTAGGGGCATTTAGAAAGAAGACGGTATGTAAGCTGTTATCCAATAGTTTTCTAAATCCAGGGTGTGATAAGACATGAATGTCATTTGAGTATACAGAAGTTGTAAATGACTCTCTGGGGAAAAAATTGTCCTTTTATTGACCACTATTTTGTAGGTGACATATTCAGAGCCCTAGGGCATGATGTGCATAATCAAACAATGGTGTCCGCAGGACACTGAAATTTTGTCTCTAATGGATATGGCATATTATGTAGATTGTGAACTTTCTAAATACAGTATGTGAACTTCGACAAATGTGTGAACCTGGACATGAAAAGAGGCATTTTTACTAAAATTATTCGGGGGAAACCAAAAAATGAGTATGGGAACTATTCTTTTTTATGAAGATCAACATCCTGCATATGGATGGGGTATCTATAAAAAATTCAAAAGGGACCAGAGATGAATGAGGCCCACATGTTCTGATATATTTGGGATGTGTGTAGGGATGAAAATGTAAACCATGACTTAGAGGGCCCTTGAATCATATGACCTTGAATGATTATGGGGATTCAAGATTTCTCAGTGCACAAAGTTTGAGATATGCCAGGAGTGTTTCCGTGCATGTTGGGTACATTTGGGATGTGATTTACTCAGGGAATTAGGTACCCCTTACATAGATCTGACTCATACATCGGGTGAAGCATTCGTTCCATATTTGGGGTACCTAGTATTTTGACATCATTTGGCCAAGACGTGGGGTTCCTATCAGGGAAGGTAACCATGACATGACTTTTAGGGTTGTGCTGATTGGACAAAATTCCAAGACTGATTTTCCATAATTTCATGCTAGATCTCTTGCTAAGATCTCTACTCTAACGTGAGCTATGCTCGGCGTGAGAAACAAGGGATTATGAGGATTTTGAGTCATTTATTAAGAATAGAAAAATCAATATCAGAGGCCCCTTTGGGATTAAACCATTGTTATATAGTTTAACACTGTACAAAAGAACAATTTTTTCCTTGTAGTTTAATGTAGTGCGGTAAGGACATGATGATGTGAAATTTAGAGTTATACAATGAGGATGATTATGTTTTCATAAATATCCTTAATAGTTTTGAGATAATCACAATCAGAGTGCTCTGGAATTCCCCAGATGTGAGTGCTGATAGAAGGTGTAAACTATAGTCCAAGGGGAAACTTGTATCTGGAAGAATGGCATGGGGGTTGGAAGCCATTGGGCGTACTAAGATAAGAGAAGACTCTCCTAAAGAAGAATATTTCTTTTTTTGACGACCATTTTTGTGCGAAACATATGCAGACCCTCCAAGGCATGATGTGCACAACCAAAACAAAGGTGTATATAGGACACTGGCCTTCCATCTAAGATTGCCTTGTAGAATAATGGGGATACAAGTCTTTCTGGGGTATGGAGTTTGAAAAATTGGAAAGATGCGCTTGGGAACATAAAGAATACCTAGACCATAATTAACTGTGAACCACTAGATCTTTTACATAGGTCTGGATCATATGTATTGGGGGAAGCATGATCTTTTGACTTCTCATGAGTGTGGGGAATGGTCCGGATCTCGTAACACCGAGGACTGGGCCACACATAACTATTGAAGAATTTAATAGTTTATTTTCATTCGATTAGGAACTTTCATGGACTGTCCATACAAGTCTAACCTACGTAGGGGGAAAGGGACATTTTATTATGGTGGTTGGGTCAGGAATCCAAATCTGGGCGTCACTACGTATCTTGCAAGGGCAGGAATCAAGACACACGTAGTTATGAATGTTCCCAACAAATGTTTTCTCGATGTGTAAGAACATGTGAGGGAGTTTTATTTTGATGATGATGGCTGGTCTGAGATGGAAAATCAGGGCATCACTACATATCCTACAAGGGAATGAATCAAGCCATACTTTGTTCTAAATGTCCCCTACAAATGTTCGCTTGATGTGTAAGAACACATGAGGTAATTTTTTTGATGATGACAACGGGGCCGGGATGCCAAACCTAGGCATCACTACGTAGCCTGCAAGGGAAGAAATCAAGCCATATGTAGTTTTGAACGTTCCCTATACCAATTTGGCTTGGTCCATGCATAGGGAAATTTTTGATTCATGTGCTATGGGTGCCAGTTCTAACATACTTCTCCATAACTTGTTTGTGTAAAAGAACCCTTACCACTGATCCTAAGCTCACATGAATTATACTCGATGTGAGAAACAAGGAGTGGACATAGGGTTTTCTTATAAGTGTGGGGAGGTAGAGAATATGATGGAGTTATTTTTTTGTGGGGTTTGGGCAAAGATCAAGGATCGAGGTGTCTCTATGTATCTTGAAAGGGCATGAATCAAGCCATATGTAGTTCTATGAGATATCATGCAGTTTATTGTCAAGAGATTAGGATACTTTGTGCCATGTTGTTTAACGTCTTACAATGAGAACGTGAGTCATAGTTTAATGTCATTTTTTAGGGATGGGTTTCTTACAGTTTAACATCATGTGAAAAGGACAATGACTCACAGTTTAGGGTCTTAGAACTTGGACCATGGGATCAAGATATTTCTACTCATAGTTTAAGGTCTTAGAGCTTGGACCATGGAATCACGATATTACTGCTCATAGTTTAAGGTATTAGATCATGGACCATGGTGCTAGTGTATTATAACTCATAGTTTAGGGTCATAGAGTTTGGACCATGGAATGGGGGTTTCACAACTCATAGTTTAGGGTCAGAGAGTTTGGACCATGATTCCATTTTAGGACTACTCATAGCTTAAGATCTTAGTGTTTTGACTATATCTTCTGGGTATTATAACTCATAGTTTAGGGTTGTAGAGCTTGGACCTTGGATTCACAGTTAAATTTCATGTTTCATGGAATAATACCGTACAATTTAATGTCATGTGGTTAGGAAAATGGCTCATAGTTTAAGGACATATATCTTGGACTATGACTTTTGAGTATTATAACTCATAGATTAGGGTCATAGATCTTGGACCATGTCATAGGTATTATAACTCATAGTTTAGGGTCACAGAGATTGGACCATGGAATGGGTATTATAACTCATAGTTCAGGGCCATAGAGCTTGGACCATGGCATGACATGTTACTATGCGAAAAACTTCTTCAAGAACATAGTGTTTGTGGGATCCGTGATGATCTCTCTATCCATTGATATCAGGGCATCATCTCTATTGGAATATACCATATGTATGACATATGGACCTTCCCACATTGATTCAAGCTTTGGGGGTTCTTCTCGAGTATCATCGGGGTTATGAGGACCAACACCATTTCTCCTTTGAGGAGAGATCAAAGGTTCCCCTTTTTGTTGAAGGTTCATGCAATCCGATTTTGGTAGATTTTCAAATGGAGAAGAGTGTGTAACCATTTTTCCTCTAGCTGCACCAATTCATCAGACCATCTCTGGGATTTCTCATCCATGGAAATTTGATCTCAAATGGCCACACAAAGTGATGGAACTTGTATTTCCATAGGCAAAACCACCTCTGCCTCGTATACTAGTGAGTATGGGGTTTCCTGGGTGGCAGTGTGGGTCGTGGCTCGGTAAGACCGCAAAGCATTAAGGATATTTTCTGGCCACAATTTCTTATCCGTATCAACCATATTTTTGAGTATGTTGGAAAAATTATTATTGGATGCCTCTATCTACCCATTGGTCACCGCGTGGTAGAGAGATGAATAGTTGTATTTGATTCCATACTCCTGGTATAACTTGTCCAAGTCAACATTGCAGAAGATGGTGGCATTGTCCATCAGTATTATATGAGGGGCATAAAACCTGGTAATGATGTTGGACTTCACAAAGATAATGATGATTTCCCCCCAAAATTCATTAACGGGTATGGATTCAGTCCATTTGGAGAAGAAGTTAGTCACTTTGAGTATGAACATGAATTGTCTGGCTATAGTTGTAGGATATGGTCGAACAACATCAGTCCCCCAGGTGGCGAATGGCCAAGAGTACTTAGCTGTATGAAGTAACTCTGGGGGTCATTGTATGAAATTTGCATGAACTTGGCAGGAATGGCACTTCTTCGTGAATATGGAACAATCCTCATCACAATTGGTTATTAATATCCAATCCTTCAGATTTGGTGAGAGAGCTTGGTTGTGGATTGGTGCACTCCACAAGCTTTAGCGTGAACTTCTTTCATGATGGCAGTGGTCTCTTCTCCATCAATGCACCTGAGAAGGACTCCTTTAAGGAATTTTTTTAGAGAAAATTTTCTTGGTTTACCCCATTGTACATTAAAAAGTTAACTTCCCATCTTCAAACCTGTTCCCTTCCATCCCTATCTAGTGAGAGTTCCCTATTCTGAAGGTAATTTGAATTGGGTGTCATCCAGCCGGTGGTGTGACCAAAAGGATCAGAAACAGATCTAATTTCATCAATCTCCTCCATATTTCTATGGATGACTGGCAAGACCATCCAACGGTGGGAAAATCTAATGAATGTTTCAACCCAGTCTGGATAGGCCTAGGATGTGGCTGCAATTCCCAAAGCTTCTGCTTGTAAATTTTGTGACTGGGAGAAATTGGTGAATTTTGATTCTAATGGGAATTCTACCATCAGTTCTCGAAAATGGTTTATCAAAGGGACCAATACTTCTTTCTTAATGGAATAGTCACAACTGATCTATTTTAGGACTAGCTCTGAATCTCCCTTTATTTTTAGGTGTATGGATTTCAAAAGAAATTCCAGGTCCAGGCCTTCAATGAGGGCCTGATATTTTGAATCATTATTTGTACACACTTCTAAAAGTTGGAAAGTGTAAATCAAGATGGAATTTTTGGTGGATATGAGTATAATTCCCTTACCCACTTTGTTGAGCTTGTGATCCTCCATCATTTTCCCTATCGGGCTTCAGGAAGCACCATCGAAGTACATTTCCCATGTCTGCGTGTCCTCCTGGATGGAGAACACTTCTTCATCTTGGATTTCAGTATCCAACCATGTTGTTTCTTTTGAGGGGTACAAAGCTAGTAATTCTAATAACTTCTGGATTTTGATGGCCTTCTGGGGCACGTACCGTATGTCAAATTGTTGTGGGATAACCACCCATCCTGATAAGAATCCATTTAGCATGGGACGGTTGAGGAAATATTTGAGCGGGTTGTAGTGGGAGTCCAGTTGGACCTCATGGTGCTGTAGGTAATTCCTGAGTTTCGGAACTGTGAAGATTAGGGCTAGGTAGTTATTTTCAATTTTTGAATATCTATTTTCCATATCAATCATTGTTCAGCTGAGGTAATAGAGGTTGTTCTCACTTACAACATCATTCATCAGCATGAGGAAGGTTCCTAGTGTCTGTACTTAGGCGGTTCCATATAAAATGAGCGGTCTCCCATCAACTAGTGGCATCAACACCGAAAGACTTAAGAGATATATTTTTATATTTTAGAATGATTCTTGGAAATATTTATCGCACTCATACGTAACTCTTTTATTCATAAGACCAGTAAAAGGTAAACATTTACCTGCTAAGTTGGCGATGAAGCACTGAATTTAGGTGAGGTTCCCTTGGAGAGATCTATAATCGGTGAGGTTATGATGTGTGGACATGCAAGTATAGATTTTGTATTCTTAGGCTCGACTTCGACGCCATAGTGGCTTATGGTGATGTTGAGGAATTTTCACAAGGTATCGCCAAAAACACATTTTAAGGGATTCATCTTTAGACTATGTTGTCGCAATTTTTTGAAGATAGTTTCAATATCATCTAGGTTGTTTGAGAACTATCATTTTTTAACCACCTGATCGTTAACATAACACATTAAGCACTTTCCCAAGAAGGGCTTGAATATGCAGTGCATGGCGCACTGATATGTGGCGCTGACATTCTTTAGACCAAATTGTATCACTTTATAACCGAACACTCCCTGAGGGTCCCTAAAATAGGTAGATTATTTATCTCTTTAGGACATCCATATTTGATTGTATCCAGAATATCCATCCATGAAAGATAGATCCTCATATATATCTCTTGCATCGATCACCAATTCTATGATCGGGATCGGGAAATCATGTTTTGGGTAATGCCGATTAAGGTCCCTAAAGTCAATGAAGACTCTCATCTATCTATTCTTATTTTCTACAAGGACTATGTTTTCCAACCAGATCAGATATATGACCTCCTGTATGATGTTTTATTTGATCATATTTTCAACTTCATCCTCTATTTTGGAAGAATGCATCGAGTGGATCCTTATGGATTCCTTCTTTTAGCCACTACAATCTTTTGTTAAGCCCAAATGATGAGTAACGACCTCAAGATCGATGCCTAGCATTTCTGTGTTGTTCTAGGAAAACACATATCAATTCTTCTTTAGGAAGGAGGTGTTTTTCACTTATTCCACAATAGGTATATTCATACTAATCAGTGTGGGATGAATGTCATTTTTGGTGACCATATTTATCTCCCTATGTTCATCTATTATGGTGGAGACACCTTCTTCGAATGTATGAGGAGAATATTTGAGGTCGCCTTTTTCTTCTTATTAATTTTCATCATTTTCATCATCATAATCCTCTCCCTCTTCTGATGGAGTGATTATTTTTGAGATGAACTCTCTAATGTTGGTATAGAATTCGTCTTTTGCCTAAGGAGGTGAGGTGAGGGTAGCTTGAGGTCCCGAGGATGGGCCGAGAGAATCTTTGATAGGGATTTTCTGGACATATTGGGAGTTAGTCCCCTTTTTAGTGTCTTTAGACTGGGTGGCCATAACAGAGATGATGCAGATGATTGAGTCTGCATCCATACTTGCACTCATGCATTCAACTTAGTTGATGGGTAATACATACTCCTCCCCAAGCTACTAGAAGGGGTCAACATGATCCATTTACAATCCATTCGGGGGCAGTAATCCAATCAATTTTGTTGTCTAAAGGTTATTCTTCTTCTGACTCATTGAACCCAGGGTTGATATAATGTGATTCACAGGACTCAAACAGGTATTTATCAACGTGAAATGTCCCGTTTTTTCTATTAGTGAAATATTTGACGCACTGATG
The DNA here is from genome assembly GCA_963277665.1 of Viscum album. NCBI lineage: Eukaryota > Viridiplantae > Streptophyta > Magnoliopsida > Santalales > Viscaceae > Viscum > Viscum album. Next base: position 1,041,395,032 of record OY728138.1, on the reverse strand, counting down.
GTATGATGATGGAATTGCAGCATGCTAATGCAGTCAAGGCCACCCTAACAGGACTTCGAAGGGCATACTTTGCCATAAATTGAATCTGACATGAGGTCTGCGAGACAATTTTTAATATTGATTTGTCCTAATGGTTTCTACTCACTTTTGTCATATCCCAATAGAGTTGTAGTGAAGGGTGTCAAGATATCTTCATCATATCCTAGTTGAACAAGTATCCACAGTGGGAGGAGGTTGAATCCAGATCCGTTTTCGATGAAGATCCTCTATACATAAATTAAATTTAACTTATTGAACACATATAAAAGGTTTATGTTCCCTTGTATGAGGATGTATTCATCCCTATCTATGACAGAGATGAAAACAAGAAATTATTCAGGACTGGCCTCCGTCTGATAGACTTCAGCTACTGCTACTTCATCCTCAAACTCCTAGGGACTTAGAAAGGCATTGATGAGTGCCTCCCTATGATCTGTGGGCAGACTTCACACTTCCAGGATTGATAGTTTTGCTAGTACTAGAGCCAGCTGCTTTAGAATATCGTACTTCTACTCTAAAGGTCGGCACTTCCCGGCTCGAGGTTTCTCTTCCACATACACATTGGGGATTTTGGATTTAAATTCGGATGGTTTGGCCTCTATAGTCAGGGCTAGTGGTTTTTCGGTCCTTTTCGAGTTTGGACGAACTAGTCTACCTACATGCCTTTGGATATTGGATATTTTTTCTTCCCCTTATGGGTATTCAAAGATAACTAGACCTGTATTTTTTCATACATGGGCAAAAGAGAATTCCGGTCCTTATTGTGTCTACCCGAGGGTCCTTCACTGAGTTTCCATGATGTTAACAGTCTGATTTATGGCGTATCTAGAAATTTGATTCCTGCCACGATCATGCATTCTACAAAACCTCTGGCCTCTAAAACCTCTCCCTCCGGCTCTCTAGTTGGGTATGGGGAATTTGGGTTCATGGTCATAGTATCCATTTGAGAATGGTTCCATCAATTTAGTGACATTAATGGATCCAAAAATTAGTTCTTGACCTGACATTGTTTTTGTATTGTTGCCACCTTCTGATGGTGTGGTTTGGCAGGGAAGTTACCATTGTACCATTTGGCGGGTCGGTGACTATTGTACCATTTGGATGGGTGGTTCCTGTTGTTCCATTTGGTGGGGTGGTTCCCGTTGTACCAAGATTTTTGGTATAACATTCGAAACTGTCAACATTGACTTCGGCTTTGGTGTCATCTCATCTTCTTGATCTTGATTTATTCCCTTCTAGCCTTTAGACTACCACGAGGTCGAGGAGGATGAATGTGATGTATTGGGAACTTTTAGGGGCATGGTTGGTTGTTTCAACTCCGTCTGGAGGATTCCATGGAATCAGTTGATGGTGTTCTAGGTCATCCAATTTTCAAATGTTTTCTCCTTACTGGTGACTATTTTCCATTCCTCTTCCTTTCTTGAGTCTGAGGTGAAAACATACGATACTTATGATGGAGGCGGGCCCAACAATACTTGCCCAGAATCCACCATCTTCTATAGGAGATAGTTGAAAATGAAGCATTTCTGGAAGGTGTGTGCCAGTATCTGGTGATAGGTATAGTAATCTAGATGGTCATCGAGACCCACTTAATCGGCTCACTTTGGCTCTGGTAGCCGAAGTAGATTTTTATTCATGGCAGCTATAAAATAGGCACGGACCTGGTCATCTCCAAACGAGTAAAATTTATTTCTCAATTCTTTGAAGTGATTTCTTTTAGCCCCCATCGCTCATCTTGCTGATGTGGGGGTGGCTTTTGGCATCCGGGGGTCCTGTACGGTTCGATGGGGGCCTCAAAACTAGAGCTGGTGCCGGGGGTGGCTTAAGAATGATCGAAGGTGATTCATCTTTTTCCGTTCATTTCCCAGTGGCTGATGGGGAAACCAAGGACTTAAGATTGGTTCATTGAAAGGATTCTTTTATTCTTTGGGAAATAGTAGAGAAATGTATAAACCCACATGTGTACTTCACCAGGATGAGTGGTGTTCACAATTCATCATGAAGGTTTTCAATGCACATGGAGAGTATTTCATCCTAGGGGATCTTCTAGTTTAGGGAATAAGTCAGTCCATTTCATCTGGAAATGAAGAATGAGACTGTATCGTTCTCTCTCTATTTGTAGTTCATGAGATCACTGACCATCATCTAAGGCAATATTGAACTAAACTAGAATAGAAACAGTCACTAAAGGATTTCCCATCCTGTGACTGAGTTAGTTGGTAGGATAGTATACTGTAAGAATGCTAGGCTCTACAGGGTTCGTACGAACCACCTGAGTTTTACTACCTCTTGCTGCTCCAGAGTTCCCATCATTGGGTCGTAGTAAGAGGCATAGTGCATTAAATTCTGTTTTGGGTCCCTCGAGCCATTGAATACTAGGAATATAGGGTTTCTAAAATTAGGTGGTGGTAGAAAATTCCTTACCCAATCAGTGCAGAGTTTGCACTCTGGCTGTATCGAAGTGCGACGCCCCTCTATGGCTTCTAGTCAATCTATTAATTGCTCTACTGTATTCAAGATCCCTTGATGCATATCCTTTCAGGATTTATCTTGGGTTGGTGTGGTAGTGGCCAAGACTAGGTGTGCCTATGCTACTAGAATTTGGGGTTGATACCCAGCCAAAGTTATCATTTGTGGGATTTCCTGAATATTTTCTAGCTACCCTCCCAGCACGGGAGTCTTGATGTTCTTCCGGGGCTGGGTTGAATGGACTTCTAATCTTAACTTCATTCACTGGGATAAGTGCTTGTGGTATAAGAAACTCTTTTGGGAGAACCTGCTGATGGTCCATAGGGGGAACACATCCAGTGATATATATTCCTCAATGTAGCTTGACATGAATTCACCTATGCTCCTTAATTTCATTATCCTGCTTGGAAAACCTTTTCTTGAGAGTGAGGGATTCATTTCCAGAAGGAGGGGAAGGTGGGTCATAGACAACCTTGGGTTTATTCTTCTCCTTGTTGGGGTTTCATGTGGGAGGTAAGGTCGAATTAACCGAGGGGGAACACATATTTAGGATCTCTCTCTGGTTCCAATAATGCACACCATTAGGCTTGGTATGGGATGCCTCTTAGAGGGAACCATCTTCCTTCACATCCTCTCCCTCTGTGTCATTTCTAGTGAGGTCATTGGGGTTGACGTTTACCATGTTCACAGAGGAATACCACATTAGGGGTTGTGTACCAAGTGTCGAATGGTAGGAATGTAGAGACCCATAGCCTGACGTATATAGACATTACATTACTTTTTCATAATAATTAATACATAACAAAAACAAACACACAAGGACCGTAATAGTTTAGTGTCTTTGGAAACTCGAAAAAAAAATTAATCTTCTAATCACAGTGAAAGATCTTCAACATCTACCATAAAGATCATCCCCTTTTGTTTTCTTAACTAAAACCTTTATTTATATCCTGGGGAAAAGAAAACATAAAAAGGGTGATCTCAAATGCCCAGTAAGGGAAAACATAGAGAACATTAAATAATCCATAAACATTTGAATTAAAAAACTTGAACATAAAATCTAAACATCAAAATCTTGAGAAAAGACATAAATCTTGGAAGTACGTAAGGCATATATCATAAAGGAACATCAATCATGATAAAATAGCATGGGAATAAAACATGTAATTATGGAAAACCATTAAGCACATGATATGATTTCCATAGTGGCCAAGTCATTGCTTCTAGGACCATCTTAGTGGACAAAGTCTCTTTCTGAATTGAGTTCACTCCTCGTTCCAGTCCTGTAACACTGAACCAGATTAACTTACCATTCCAGCCATGTCTATCTCATGAGATATAAAACATTACCCAATGCATTGGAGGGATATATAGGTACCACCCATCTCATAATGAAATAATTCTTACATGTTCCACAACATAAACATAAATCATTCATCATAACCCAAAGAATAAAATGGGTTTCATAAACATCATCTCATAATAACATAATCCATATAAAACAAATGGATATAATTTCATCATAAAAAAAGTGAAACCATGTAACTCATAGATACATTATACTTGAAACATAATCATACTAAAAAATGTCATCTTAGATAGAAAATAGTTCTGACAAACACAGGAAATGAATTCTTGAGGAAAATATCCTTTCTTCTACAAAATCATCTTCTTTTTACAAAATACCTTGAAATTTTAATATAAAATGATTTTTTTGAAAATAATTATGAAATATTATGGACGAAGATTCATGAAAATGAGGCTTTATGAAACCGTAAAAATCTGTTCTTGCCGTATAAGTTAAAAAAACATTTTTCTCGTACTTTTGTCGGAATAGTCAAAAAGTACCTCACATGGTAAATAGAAGAAAAATTATTTACATACCAATTAGTAAAAGTCAAAAATGGGTAAAAAGGACATTAAACATACAAGAAACCATTTTCAGAAAACAGCGACATGAATGATAAATATAACCCCAGTAAATACTTACGAATAAACAATCTCGGATAAAAATGAGACTTGAAAAATTATCCCTTACCTTAAATAACACATGCTTTGTACATATCCAAAACTACTGTATAATGATTTAAATAATTTCATTGACTTATTAAAGAATCATATTCATTGTTATGATATCATATATGGTTCACTTATGACTTTATATTACCCATTCTTTTGTAAATTCCATGTTAAAGCAGCTTTTTGGGTAAAATAGTTTTATTTATCGTACATGTTTGGACTTGTTGTTCTTAATATTATTATTAATTACATCATTATTTAATTACTTAAAGAATTTAAATCATGATTTATATATCATATATATTAATTATATATATATATAATAGATAGATAAATGAAATGAAATACACCATTCATGGAAACGGTAGGCCGTACGTACGCATGAACGATGTTTTTTTTCATATTGAATTGAATGAAAGTAAGTAGATGACATATATATATATATATATATCCAGTAGCTTTATCATGTCATATATTTCATTACTATTCATTATATATACTTTATAATCATTCTTTTGTGGTTAACATGGAGAATGAATCTTATCCTGTCGTGGAGACGGTAATCCGTACGTACGCACGAACGAAGATATCGTTCCCATAATTATTAAATTGAATTGGAGTGGATGATATAATATCTAAGAATCAGTATGAGGTTACAATAACTATATATAGTTATTATTTACACCATTTTACCCATCCAAGTAAGGTGGTGGTGGAAAAACATATTACACCACAGTGTGGAGACGATATTCCGTACGTACACACGTGCGGTGATTTCGTTTTACATTGGATGGATAGAAGTTGAAATGAGGTTGTTTCATATTTATAATAAAATATCAGTATATTAGTGATATTTATGTTATAATTTTATAATGAAACAACTAAATAAGAAGAAGTTGAAGAAGAAAGAAACTTGAAAAAATCGGTAGAAGAGATTACCTCTTCTTCGACGCGCCTCTTTTAAGATTCCTCTTAAGGCACTAGAGTTGGTATTTTGAGGAGTCCATAACCTCTATAATGTTTATAGGGGAGTTTATAAGTGAAATGGGAAGGTATTGGCCGAGTGTGAAGGCTCAAAATTGTTTAAAGAGAAGAGGGAGGAGGTGCCCTTTTATAAGGGAGGAGAGGGGCACCTTACAAAAAACTTAAAATATTATTTTATAATAAAGTCATATTCGGTTTCTAATGGATTAAAAGTGACTTATTTAGAAGATAAAGTGGTTAAGGGTCTAAATACTCTCAACCAATAGGTTTTAGATAAGTTTTGGTTACTATTTTAACCTTATCATTTAGATTTATCTCTAAGTTAAATAATTTAACATTTACCGTGTCTTCTTGTTTGCTTACACTATATGGTTAATAAACTTAGTATAACAAACCAAACTAACCCCAAGTGGTAAATTATTAATATTTATTACCTTATTTAAGTCATTTGTCCAAACCTTAGATTTTTAGTAATATAATAAAAATTAATAATATAATATTTGTTTTAAAATGTATTTTATGTCAATTTTGACACTATTTGGTAATTGATTTTTGTGAAAATCATAAAAGTATGATTAGTTCAAAAAAAGATAATTTAATCAATACTAAAATGTCATATTAACCTAAAAAATTAGTGGAATTTATAAAAAGTCTCAAACTACATTTATTTGTGTATTTATAACATCAATTATGTTAATATTTTATTAATAAGGTAATTAAAGCATCATCATTGTGTCATAAATAATTTAAATTATTTAAGGTCTAAAATTAATAAATAAAATACCATTATTTAGGAAATATTTTTATATTTCTAATGAAAATTTATAGTCAAATTTATATTATTTATAACCCTATATTAAAAATGTTTTATTTATTAAACTTTGATTTTAACTATTTTAACTCTTCTTTAAATAAAATAATATTAAACATCCTAATCTAATAAAAGTTGACCTAAATTAAAATATTTGATTTCTAAGGTTGTTTTTGGTCGAATTACACTTATCCAATAGAATTAGGACATGTGTTAGGGTAATAATAATATCATTTTTACCCTTAATTACCCTATTTACTTTTAAACGTGCTAAATAAAAGTAAAAAGGTACTATTCACCAACAAATATTTTTATCTTATTGAACCACATTTTACTTATTGATATTAACCGTGTCTCTTGGATTTTTGAAATTCCACTCATAGAAGCGGTAAAATTAAATTTTATGTAAATTTTCAAATTCTTTTAGGAGGTGGGTAAAAGACGGTGAAAAGTTCAATAAAATTTTTATATATCTAAAATTATTATAAAATGACTCCAATGAATTATATTGAAATTATATGGGTGTTATGTATCAATTTTTACCTAAAATAAATTTAAATAAAATAAATAATTATTTAAATAAAAAGTCGGTTTTTAAATAGTAATCTAGTGTTTTTACTATTCATCAAAAATTGAATGTTTTCAGAAAAATACAAAAAATTCACCCTAGGATAATTTTGATATTCCAAATCCAAAAATGAATTCTATTTTTAAAGATAAAATTTATAATGTTTCCAAAAGTGGGTATTAATATTCATAACATCTAGTTCATAAAAATATTATAATAATATCTCATTTAGTGAAACTCGGTATTGCGTACTACACACGATATCAATAAAGGTCTTGATTGCGTGTAATGCAAGCTAAGTCAGGGCTGCGTGTAGTGAAAGATCCGTTTGGTGTTGCGTATAACTTAATTAAAACTTATTTCATTTATACATTAAACAAAATCTATACTTAATGTTTCGTAGAATAATTTCCAGAAAACAAACTTGAAGTTGTGTGTAACACGAGCCAAGAATAGTGTTGCATATACAACAAGCTAATACAGTGGTGCGTATAGTACAAGATAATCTTGGTGTAGCATACAACACAAGACATTAAAAATAATATTTCTCATAAAATCTCGGGGTGTTACATTATACCCCCCTTAAAATGAATTGCGCCCTTGAAATTTGTCAGGGTTATAAATGGTTTACTACTTGAATGTTTCTTTCATAGAAACCCACATCGTAAAAAGGACTACCAAAACATAACTTCGAAAACTAAATTATGAAACGTAATGGTTACCCAAATTAACTAATCACTGGGTTTCCACATAGAAGAACATAGTTGAAAATTTGGATATGGAATAGAAATATAACCATCAACTTCTGATGAAGAGTGGTAGAGGACATGGCTATGAAAAATCCAACAATCACAAAGCCATAAATTTGTGATGATTTAAGGTACCATCTAATTCATCGGGTATGAGGGTACTAGGAAAACGTTTTTAGTTCTCAAGATCATTTCCCTAATGTTGAAAAATTGTTGAATTAAAAGAAATACTTACTTGATTTTGGTACAATCTCACCGTTGTTCATGCCTTGAAAAATTTATTCTTTATCTCTTAAAGAAATGAAGTTGAATTTGTCATTCGTGAAGTGTTAGCAGAACATGCGATAAAATGATAGGTCATTCCATCTGTCTCTATAACAAAAAGTTTAGCACAATTTATTAAATATACATAAGTCTATCTATGCTAAGATTTATCGTTTATGGTTGATAAAATGGACTTATACTTCATCTATCACAACGCTTAATAAAATATAACTAGTTTCTACTAATCGGGGAATTCCTGTAGGCCAGTGGTATGTGATAAAGTCCTGTCGTACTTCAGTTGTGGGTTTGATTCCCGCATCCTTGTCCGACGCGACAGGTAGTCACCCATCCTATGAGTTTTCCTTTTTCTAAAACTATACTATTATAACATTCATAAAATAATATCAAAAAGTTCTAGCCTTAAACAATACTATCTAATGTCTAACTTAATCTATTCCAATATTTAGGCTTACCCAAACTCACATTATAAATAAAACGATTGATAGAGAGGTCATCTACCAAGCATGTAAATACCGTCATTTATCCCCATATATCATAAGATATGTCTTGTTGGTCACAGTCCAAACATTTGAATTCCTTAATCATGTATTTTCTTGAAAAATGAATACCCATTGAACCTTAGTGAAAACATGAATGCAGTTAAATGTTATCACTTTCCACATACCAAAATCCCAAAAATTCTATATACTCAAACAATGATATCACGTAGTCCTTATATCAATCATGAGCTCATGAATACTACCAAAAATATTATTTTCTCCTTATCCATTCATTATGCGCATATCATCTACTTTACAAAATATTTGAATCACTTTTCATAGTTACCGTTACCATTCAACATATACTTTCAAATACTTTAGGGAAAAAAATAGTGTAACAATCCTTAGATGTGTCTTTATTCCATAGTACCATTACCTATACAACATAACTCTTGATAAACATAAATCATTCCACTACCTTCTAAAACCATTGACTGAGCTTCAACAATTATTTCATCTCACATATCATTTGTTGTCTCTTTATCATCATCAACATAAATACTACCCATACAACCATACTGATTCTCTTAATGAGGCTTTCCCTTATGGAATTGGTTTTCATGATGCCCTTACATTCCACATTTAAAACATTTAACCATTATTGATGTCTTAGATATACCATTATCCTTGTCCATGGGGTTAACTGATCCTTTTCCTTTGCAATTACTGGCTTTATGTCCTTCTTTTCCACACCCAAAGCATCTTCCAGTTCCTTTGAAACATTCACCTCGATGTCTCTTCCCACATGATTCACATGAGGAAAATTGAAGTTTTTTTCCTCTATGATCATCATGAAACTCCTTCTTTCTCTTATTAACTAAGTTAGGAAACTTACCAAAGATGAGATTATTGATCATATTATGATATTGCTGATTAGGTATAAAAATGATGTTTCACCTTCCAAATCCCATTTTATTTTCTTGATCATGAAGAATAGAATTCCATTGTCCATAATATTCTCCATTAACATGAATCTTCCGAGTTCCATCCAATTTATAAAACCCAAAAAGAATAGTGTGAGAGGCAAATATCATGCTAGGAAAACAACATAATCAAGGGGAGTACTTTAACTCTCTAACATCATAGGTTTAATCCTAGGTTATTCATGAGCGTTATCATAATTATAGGACTGTATCCTATACTTATACCTAACCATAGAGACATCCCTAGACATACCTTAGAAATATCTCTAGGGATTTCACTAAAGTTTTCGCATCCTAGTTTCCAAAGGTTAACAAAACCTTTCCTCTGATACAAACTATAGCGGTCTGGAATTACTTCCAGTGGACTATAATTGATAACTATCAAGGAAATCCATGGGTGGCTACACCCCCTGGGTGGGACACACCACCATCCCCAGTGGCTTCCATTTCCTCATGAAGCCCTTGGGCGGAGAGCCATGCTTCGTCCTACGCTCGCATGTGAGAGTTCCCAAGGATCGGATTCATTCCTACCTCCTTTTCCTCTGATACCAACTGCAGAGACCCATAGACTGACGTATATAGGCATTATATTACTTTTTTGGAATACTTAATACATAACAAAAACAAACACACAAGGACCATAATAGTTTAGTGTCTTTCGAAACATAGAAAAAAATATATTCTAATCATGGTGAAAGATCTTCAACATCTCCCATAAAGATCTCCCCCTTTTGGTTTCTTACCTAAAACATTTAGTTATATCCTAGGGAAAAAAAATAAAAAGGGTGAGCTCAAATGCTCAGTAAGGGTAAACATAGAGAACATAAAACAATCCATAAACATTTGAATGCTAAAAGTTGAACATAAAATCTAATCATCAAAATCTTGAGTTAAGACATAAATCTTGGAAGTATGTAAGGCATATATCATAAATGAACATCAATCATGATAAAATAGCATGGGAATAAAACATGTATTTGTGAAAAAACATTAAGTACATGATATGATTTCCATAGTAGCCAAGGCATTGCTGCCAAGACCATCTTAGTGGACAATGTCCCTTTTTAAATAGAGTTCACTCCTCATTCCAGTCCTGTAACACTGAACCGGATTCACTTTCCATTCCAACCATGTCTATCTCATGAGATTAAAATATTTACCCAATGCATTGGAGGGAGATATATGTCCCACCCATCTCATAATGAAATCATTCTTACGTGCGCCACAACATAAACATAAATCATTCATCATAACCCAAAGAATAAAATGGGTTTCATAAACATCATTTCATCATAAATAATCCATATAAAACTAATGGATATCATTTCATAATAAAAAAAGTGAAACCATGTAACTAATAGAGACATTATACTTGAAACATAATCATACTAAATAATGTCATCTTAGATGGTAAATAGTTTTGACAAACACTTGAAATGAATTCTTGAGGAAAATATCCTTTCTTCTTCAAAATCATTTTCTTTTCACAAAATGCCATGCAATTTTAAAATAAACGATTTTTTTTTGAAAATAATCATGAAATCTTGTGGAGGGAGCTTCATGAAAATGAGGCTTTATGAAACCATAGAAATATGTTCATGTCGTATAAGTTAAAAAAACATTCTTCTCGTACTTTTGCCGGAAAAGTCAAAAAGTACCTTATATGGTAAAAAAAAGGGAGATTCCTTACATACCATTTAGTAAAAGTAAAAAATGGGTAAAAATTACATTAAAAATACATGTAACCATTTTTAGAAAATAGGGAAATGAATGATAAATATAAACCCAATAAATACTTACGAATAAACAATCTCGAATAAAAACGAGATTGGAAAAGTTATCCCTTTCCTTAGGTACGATATGATTCGTACGTATCCGAAACTCCTATATAATGATTTAAATAATGTAATTTAATAATTACAGAATCATATTCATTATTATGATATCATATATGGTTCACTTATGACTTTATATTACCCATTATTTTGTAAATTCCATGTTAAAGCAGCGTTTTGGGTAAAATCGTTTTATTTATCGGACATGTTTGGACTTGTTGTTATTGATATTATTATTACTTATATCAGGATTTAATTACTTCTAGAATGTAAATCATGATTTATATATTTTATATATTCAGTATATATATATAATATATATAGATAAATGAAATGAAATACATAGTTTATGGAGACGATAGGCCGTATGTACGCATGAACGCTGTTTTCCTTTCCTTATTGACTTGAATGGAAGTAAGTAGATGAAATATATATATATAAAGTATATTTATTATGTAATATATTTCATTATTATTCATTATATATACTTTATAATCATTCTTTACTGGTTAACATGGAAAATGAATCTCATCGCGTCGTGGAGACAGTAATCCGTACGTACGCACGAGCGATGATATCATTCCCATAATTATTTAATTGAATTGGAGTGGATGATATAATATATCAGAATCAGTATGATGTTATAATAACTATATATAGTTATTATTTACACCAATATACCCATCCAAGTAAGGTGGTGGTGGGAAAACAGATTACACTACGACGTGGAGACGATATTCCGTACGTACGCATGCGCGGTGATTTCATTTTCTGTTGGATAGGTAGAAGGTGAAATGTGGTTATTTCATATTTATAATAAAATATCAGTATATTGGCGATTCTTATGTTATTACTTTATATTGAAACAACTAAATAAGAAGAAGTTTAAGAATAAAGAAACGTGAATGAATTGGTAGAAGATATTACCTCTTCTTCGACACAACTCTTTTGAGCATCCTCTTAAGGCACTAGAGTTTGTCTTTTGGGGAGTCCAGAACCTCTACAATGTTTATAGGGATGTTGATAAGGAAAATGGGCAGGGTTTGGCCGATCATGAAGGCTCAAAATTGTTTAACGAGAAGAGGGAGGAGGTGCCCTTTTATAAGGGAGGAGAGGGGCACCTTAGGAAAAACATAAAATATTATTTTATAATAAAGTCATATTCGTTTACAAATGGATCCAAATTGACTTATTTCGAAGATAAAGTGGGGATGGGTCTAAATTCTCTCAACCAATAGGTTTTAGACAAGTTTAGGTTACTATTTTAACCTTATCATTTAGATTTAACTCTAAGTCAAATAATTTAACTTTTACTGCGTCTTCTTGTTTTCTTACACTATATGGTCAATAAACTTACTATAACAAGCCAAAAGAACCCCAAGTGGTTCATTATTAAAATAAAAAACCTTATCTAAGTCATTTTGCCGAACCTTAGATTTTTAGTAACATAATAACAATAAATAATATAACATTTGTTTTAAAAAGTATTTTATGTCAATTTTGACACTATTTGGTAATTGATTTTTGTGAAAATCATAAAATCATGATTAGTTCGAAAAATGTTAATTGAATCAATAATAACATGTCATATTAACCTAAAAAATTAGTGTAATTTATAAAAAGTCTCAAATTACATTTATTTTGGTATTTATAACATCAATTATGTTATTATTTCATGAATAAGGTAATTACCGCATCATCATTATGTCATAAATAATTTAAATTATTTAATGTCTAAAAATTATAAATAAAATAAAATTATGTAGGAAATATTTTTATCTTTCTAATGAATATTTATAGTCTAATTTATCTTATTTATAACCTTATCTTAAAAATGTTTTAGTTATTAAACATTGATTTTAACTATTTTAACTCTTCATTAAATAAAATAATAATAAATGTTCTAATCTAATCCAAGTGGACCTAAATGATAATATTTTATTTAGAAGGTTGTTTTTGGTCGAATTAAATTTATCCAATAAAATTAAGACATGTGTTAGGGTAATAATAATATCATTTTTAACCTTAATTACCCTATTACTTTTAACCATGGAAAATGGAAGTAAACAGTTACTATTCACCAAAAAATATTTTTATCTTATTGAACCACATTTTACTCCTTGATTTTAACCATGTCTCTCTATTTTTTGAAATTCCACTCACATGAGTGGTAAAATTATGTTTTATGTAAATTTTCAAATTCTCCTAGGTGGTGGGTAAAAGACGGTGAAAAGTTCAATAAAATTTTTATATACCTAAATTTCTTATAAAATGACAATAATGAATTACATTGAACTTATATGGGTATTATGTATAAATTTTTACCTAAAATAAACTAAAATAAAACAAATAATTTTTTAAATAAAAAGTCGGTTTTTAAATAGTAACCTAGTGTTTTCACTATTCATAAAAAATTGAATGTTTTCAGAAAAATACCAAAAATTCACCCTAGGCTAATTTAAATATTCCAAATCCAAAAATTAAGTCCATTTTTAAAGATAAAATTTATAAAGTTTCAAAAAGTGGGTATTCCTATTCATGACGGCTAGTTCATATTAATATTATAATAATATATCGTTTAGTGAAACTCGTTATTGCGTACTACACACTCTATCCAAAAAGGTCTTGATTGCGTGTAATGCAAGCTAAGTTAGGGCTGTGTGTAGTGAAAGATCTTTTTGGTGTTGCGTATAACATAATCAAAACTTATTTCACTTATACATTAAACAAAATATATACTTAATGTTGCGTAGAATAATTTCCACAAAACGAACTTGAAATTGTGTGTAACACGAGCCATGAATAGTGTTGCGTATACTACAAGCTAATATGGTTTTGCGTATAGTAAAATATAATCTTGGTGTAACATACAACACAATACATTAGAAATAATATTTCTCATAAAATCTCAGGGTGTTACAAGGAAGGATTTCTACATCATTTATTGGATTTTTTCCTTCCATTCGATAGTATTATTTGGGTTTCTTGGTGAAGATCACCCTGAAAGGAGCCCTGGTATGACCTCGTAACACACCTTTGTCTCGGAGGGTTCAAACCATTTGACAGGGTGGAAGAGGTGACTCCGATGTCCATTGTTCTTCTTAGGTGGTAGAAGAAAGACATCCTCTATGCATGGACATAAGGTAAAAATGCCCCCAGCCCTGTGGGATGGGGTTGTCCCCATTCTTCTGTTGATGTGGTACGACATGGAATTGTTAGTCTTACAGGGGCATTTTGATTTAAAAATTCCCTGAGCCCAATGGGATGGGGTTGTTCCCATATCGGTGGAAGTTTCCACTATTTCTGCCTTTTCCATTTCATGTCCTCTCGCGTGGGTGTGAGACAAGTATGGCATTGGGCCTGCATGGAGCCTATGGTCTTTTGAAGAAATGATAACTTCTTGCTGGTGGGATTCCCTTAGGTGGGAATCCTGCTGTATGTTCTTGGTTTCTTGACTCAGAATCTTTTTGATGGATTGGTCTCTTCAGTCCTAACGCTTTTGAGACTTACTCTGGGCCGGTTTTTTTCGAGTATACCATCTTTCCTGAGTAGGGGTTTCATTTGACTACTACCTCTGGGTGATGACATTACAGGATGTCAGTTCCAATGTGGTTTGCTGGACGAGATGTTTGGTGAAGTGTAGAGCTCCATGTTCTCCCCATACCTGAATGTGAACTCCAGTTGAAGCGTCTCCAATGAGGTGACCCAACTTATGTAGTGTATGGAGGCAAGACAATTTAAGGTTTTTCTTTCGCCTTTATGATTGTGGCTGCAGTGCAGATGAAAGGGCTTCTAGGTCAATTAGACAGGGAACCTCCCCTACCGTGTTGACGTGGTTCGCATACCCTTCGTAGGGAAAGAATTTTTATTTTAGTGGATTAATAATCATCCATATATTTTGGCGAAATTCATGCGTGCATTCCCCAGTCAAATCTCTCGTTATGTCAAAGTGAGAAGTGGTCGTAGGCCAATACATCACTGGTATATTATCCTTAACTAGCTATCTTCTCACAAGAAACATATTATGCTATTGTTCTTTTGGAGGATCCCCTACATGATATGCCGAGATCGGATTCTTATTAATAATTTCATTCCAAGAAACCATGCTGGTCGGAGCCTTATTGATTTGTGGATGTCACGGGGGTGGCTCAGAAGTTTGGAGTGGCCTCGATCCATCCTCTGGTTGAGAAAGAATATCACTCATTATAGATGGAGTGTCTGATGCGTCTGACTCCTTTCCAATCATCTCAGCATAGGAGGGCTCTCTCATATATGTGCTAGAAAGGGGATGACCTTCCTACTAGTATGAATTTTGGTTGTGGGGAGGACCTTTTCAATTGGTTCTTCAATGGAGAAGGCTACTATTGCAACTTGATGCCCGACCACAAGAAATTTCCTTATGGCATATACTCTAGGGAGGACCTTCATGGTGGGATACAATGAGGGGAGTACATTCTTGTTGCTGGGTGTTACTATGAGGAGGAATTTCATATCAACTTCCATTATGGGGAGGGACTTTTCAATTATCGTCATCATGGATAGAACTACCATCATGACTCGATACCTGGCTGTTGGGAGAATTTGTGCAGTTCATATCCTGGGGAGGGACTTCAGGACGCACTAAAATGAGTGGAGGACCTTCTCATTTCTTGACGTTACTATGGGGAGTACCTTCACAAAAACATCCATTTTGGGGGAGAACCTTCACAATGACTGTCATCATGGATAGGACTACCATCATGACTCGATACTTGGCTGCAGGGAGAATTTATATAGTACACATTATGGGGGGGATTCAAGATGTACTACAACGAGGGAAGGACCTTCTCGTTACATAGTGTTACTATGGGGAGGACCTTTACAACTACTGCCATTATGGGGAGGACCTTCACAATGACTATCATCATGGAGAGTAATACCATTAGGAAAAGACATCTGACTACATAGAGAAGCATATATACAGCGTATACCCAGGGAGGACCATCAAGGCATACGATAGTAAGGGGAGGGCCTTCTTTTCGTCTGATCTTCAGGTCGAGGGGAGGGATACCCCAATGCGCATTAGGAGATAGGATATCATGATTCATCATTCCTTGCTCATGGAGTGAGTCCATGTGGGTGCCCTATGGAGGACCTTTAGAGCTGCTGGTAGTGACATTGTAGGGATGTCCTTTACAACTGATTCTACAACTTCCATAACTTGGTATTGGAAAGACAGGGTCTTGAGCCTTTTTTGAAATATGTTTAAGGGAATCCAGAACCCTAGTTTCTAGCAGAGTAGGATCATGTATGTGATCTTCATTTTACAATTTCATTTGGAGCCTTTTATTTTTGAGTTCTCTCTTGTGGGTAACCAGGGCCATCTTCTGTTGGTAATGGATTTCATTTATGGGTCCCTGTCTTGTTGGGTCCCGTCATGTCATCAGGATATGATGATGACCATATGGATTTTTTGAAAGGATATATGACTGCCCTGGAGTGGCCACCACGTTGGACCGACATCCCCTAGTTGGAACAATTGTTTATTCCGAATCCAGTTGTCCGTATATAATAGGATATTGCCGTCGACACTCGTGGAATGAAGCACGGGTGAATAACTTCTCTAGAGTGACTAACTAATTTTTCAAGTGAGTCATTCCATTTTAGGACACTGGGTCTTGGGCCTAATATCTCTCCTTTTCCACCGATGCAATGACATCCTGGAATGTTTGGAGGATATGGTCTGGCATCGATGTATGATCTTCCATCATTTATTGTATGTTCTAAGATACATCTTTGGATGGAATGGGTATGAAGGACCATTACGATGTTGGTGTTGGATTTTGTGCCTTCTCTAGTCCTCCCTGAGTTTCCAGTAAATACAGGCAGTTATCCTATGCCGGGACAGAGGATTGAGTCTGCCACCGGTTTTCTTCTTCGGTTGCCACTATATTTGACTCGAAGTCTTCATATTCACGAGTGGGGATTTTCATCTACTCGCTTTCTACTATATTTATCTCACGATATTTGTATGCATTTCCATAAATTTGAATTAGCTCATATTTTCTTTCCTACCTATTTGGTTGGCGAGATTGGAATCCATTAGTAGGTATTTGTGTCTGCATGTAGTTGAGTTCCACCCTATTTTTTTAACGGGTTTAGAATGCATCAGCAGGTAGTTGTGCCTACGTGTAGCTAAGTGACACCCTATTTGGTTGATGTTCTTGTTGTGTATCTGTAGATATCTACATCAACCTGTAGTTGTTTTCTCTGTCTGCATGGAGGGACCGACAAGCACTACTAGGAATGTGAATGTGTTCGTATTGTGCCACCCTATTTCTGTGGTGGGCTTGAGTGGAGGGGCAAGGGTCGTATGTCTACCCATTGAATGCCACCGTGTTTGTACGATGAAGTTTCTCCTCAGGTACCAGGGTGATAGAATATTTCTGTTTATATATTCATCTCTCTTTGTAGGCAACCCTAGGTGCCTGAGTCTCTTGGAAACTGGTAGGTGCCCTTGATATAAGGTCCTTTTCGGAGGGGGGATTTTTGGGCGTCTAGTTTCCACGTCGACTCTCTCTAGCGGGGGCCATGAGTAGGACCCCTGTGCATTTGAGATGAAGTTGTTAGTGTTGACTTCATATTCCTCCCAGAGGTAAGGAAGGTACTTGTTGTCACATTTCTGGGATAGGATCCTGAAATAGTTTGAGATGACTACCGGGGCCACCTTTTGCTGGGTGCCAGCTGTAGCTGAGGAGGCGGTTGGAGAACCCTTACAGACTAAATGGATTGTCTTTCAGCCTCTAGCGTGGGGGAGAGTACAATTTATGTGGTACTCATTGTTCAGTATGTTTGATACCCATCATTGAAGATGCTGGTTAGGTGAGGGGTTCCTGCTCTTTGATGGGGCCCCAACCACCTGCAATATCGCTTATACGTGTTCCTACATTGGTCATCGGGATGTCATTTGGGTCGAAGGTTGCTCTACAGAACCTGAAACATTCATATATGACATACATACCAAAAAATCATTCCAAAGTATCATTCTATAAAATATTTTGATATTTGGTGATTCATCTGAGCCCTCTTCCCCTTTTCTTTTATTGTGGGGTGAAGGGGCTTGAGTGGGGTAAAACCGCCACCTTGGTTAAAGATTCAGGTCGGGTTCACAATTTTTGTTCTACCTCTGAGGTGGTGCATTGCATGCATACCAGGGAGAAAAAAATGGGCCGACATGCAATGTAATTTTTCATTTTATCATTGGGGTATAACCTCAACCTTGGTTAAGGATTCGTGTCAGGTTCACCATTTTTGTTTCGCCTATGAGGTGGCGTGTTTCGAGCGATGATGAAATAGTTCGATGAGGATCGTCACCCATACCTATTTCTAGATACAGTTTCCTATCAAATTCACCATTTATTTTGTTTCATCCCATTAAAAATCATTGTACATTAGAAGAAGTTTGGATTAACATCACGGGTACTGGAAAATTCACCCCTATTGAATTGAAAAGGAGATATTACAGTCAATCGGTCCCAGTGGGGATTGGGTGTGGTCAAGTACTAGTGAAATTGATCCTCCTTGGATATAACTTCCATGGATGGTCTTCAATAAGTTTATTCGTGGAGCCAGAAACACCCAACAACTGTGGTATCCATGATTCAAGGACCTTATTTCCAAAGGAAGGTTCTTGTTGATTGATGATCCAACCAACAACACTTAAGGACTCCATTGGTCGAGAGGATGAGAGGTCAGGCTCACTGCTCCCTTCTGGGGGAGGATTATCTCCTATTCTATGACTGTCTTATAGATTTATGTCTAGTTCATATGTTAGTTAATCCTTGGTTAATTCCCGAAGAGTGTGTCCATGACCTACCCTTGATTTTCAGGATCATCGTAGGAATGCATATATTTGATGCTATAGAGGTACTGTTGACTTGAGCCATATGATAAAGAATTATGGAGTTTATCATCATCCAAGGTGGATGAAAGGTATCTTGATGCTGGGATCATACCCAAAATAAGGGTTTCAAAAGTATCCTAGAGAGAGGAATCAGAACCCACATAGTTTGGATTGGCTAGGTCTAATGCATAGATGCTTCCCATGTGAGGTCATGATTGGAAAAACCCTTTTGGAAGGGAACCCCTTTGATCTCGGGCCTTTTGGTAGGTGTCTTAAATGTCCTGGTTTGATCAAGATTAACAGTTATAATAGTTCATAATGTTTGGGTCTTACACATGGGAGATACCCATTTGAGGGGGCATGGTTGGTTTGACCCTTTTGGATGGGCACCCTATTGAGATCGGGCCTTCTAGTATGCATCCTATGTATCCTGATTTGACTAGGAATCAGAGTTCTCTTATTTGATATTGTGTGAATATTTTAATCATAAAAAAACTCTAATCCCTTGCAAGTCATGTTTGGTGGGATAAACAAGAGGACGTGAAAGATTAAACAAAGCACATGCTTCCTCTCTTGTTGGTGAGAGAGGGCGCGGAGTGATGGACCTTCCAATGTGAAATGACATTGAAATTCATGTGGATCAACCTCATAAAATTGGGGACTTACCTTAGTGGGGGGTCCTTGGAATATGTCCTAGGAAGGGGAGGGGTTTCATCCACGTCAATGGAGGATCAAAAATAACTCCTTAGACTGATCACTATTCCTCATTGAATGGAAAAGCAAGTAATCACCCTTAATGCCTAGAATGGAGAGGTTCAAGTCATCAAACCTAGGTTGGAGTCTGGGTTACCATGGGAATGTATACCCACTATAATTCCCAAAGCTTGAAAAATTGTGGGGAGAGCCTTCGTGACTCCACATACCATGGGTTTGTAGACTCAAAGGGGTGCGCTGATGCACCCAATAGTCCGATCATACGGGTCAAGTGGCTTTGGAGGAGGATTTGGTCTAATTCCAGAGGACTGGTTAGTAGAGGGATTATGGAGGATTTGATGGTAATGGAGGGGAGAGGTTAGAACCGTAGGAAATAATACCCGAAAACACTCCATTTTGCGTACTGTTTTCTTATACGGGATGGGGGAGGCTCCGTATTCCATAGTGGTATGTAGGTAGAGGGGTCATCAATATACGGATGTGGTATGTGGGATGGGTATAGATCACCACTTACCATAGTGGTACGTGTCCCATAACTCAACTTTGGGTTCCATCCATGTATTGATATAGTATGCAACGCTGGGTTCAATCTGCTTAGCGGTACACTACGCGGAGCACCATATTGAAGGAGGCTCCATGGGAATATATTTCATAGGAAGTTCATCTGTGAGAATTTCATGATTCATGGTTCACCAATTAGGTTTTTGGTTCTATTATTATTATTTAATTACCCCATTTTATGGTTCACAATTGGATGTACCTTTAGAGAGAGTGGTTCGCAATTCGTACCTCCCCGATGAATCAAGACTGAATCCGGAATATTCTCCAAACTCTTTATTCCAACCTATGAGTACCCTTCAGGCTTTCTTCATCTATTTACTCATCCTTCCTACTTTTCTCCTTTTATAGAGAAATGGGAAAATTGTATCTATTGGGAATGCGACACCATCTGCGGAGGCCCATGAAGAGATATCCAGACCCGTAGAGGACTTGGCCAATCCACGGTTTGTAGAGGCTTCAGTTCACGAAAATGGTTCACGGAACCCTACTG
Organism: Viscum album; assembly: GCA_963277665.1. Taxonomy (NCBI): domain Eukaryota; kingdom Viridiplantae; phylum Streptophyta; class Magnoliopsida; order Santalales; family Viscaceae; genus Viscum; species Viscum album. The sequence goes on along the minus strand of OY728138.1, from coordinate 1,041,374,164 downwards.
GTTATCTTTTTATGAGAAATTATCAGTTCATGGGATGGTACTTGGATAGTCTTCTCACGCATGAGTCCTTTAATGATGTGATTTGCAGTACGCCTTGTTCGCTGTCCCTCACTCTGTGGGCCAGCGGCCCACAGATCATTCTGCGTACCTATTGGTTCACGATACTAGTAGTCTGCGAACCTTTTCTAGTGATGGTATGTGTCAAGTTGAAAATCCATGAAAACTTTAATTCCTTCAAGTTTATTCTGAAATTTTCAACTTGATTTGGGTCCCTTCACCATTATAGAATTGTAGGAGTACCTGCTTCCTTATAAAAAGAAACTGTGGGGGTATTTTCTTCCGTTGGTAGAATTTTTAGGACCCTAAAACATGATTAGGATACCCATTTCTTTCCATGGGTAACACTTTGGTTTATACCCTATGTTTTATTCTTCATATGAAAAACATAGGAATAAAAATGTAATGATGGGTGCACCCATATAGTTCTCCAATGCATCGGGTAATGTTTTAGTCTCATGAGATGTCCGTATGAAATAATGAGTAAACCTAAATCCTTTACGAGACTTTGTCCACCATATGATATTGTTTTACCAGTTAGCCTTTGAACCCTAATTTTTTTTCATGTTTTATGTTTCTACCACATTCCTAGGATTCCATGATTACATGATACCATGTTGTATATGTTATGATTCTATATGTTTATTCATGTCCCATGCATTTTTATGTCATCTTGTTATTCCATCTCACCCATGTGCTATTCTTTATTACTATTTTTATTCCCTTACAAGGTCTTTTAGATCATCCCTTTGTTTATGTATTCCCTAGGTTGTCTTATGAAGATGTAAGAGCTCAAGGGAGGTCAGGATCTCATTATGAAGTTCAAATAAAATCTGTAATTATTTTGGGTTCATGATTTTTAATTATGTACCCAGTATTACAAAGACACTGGTATTCATGATCCTTTGTTTGTATATGACAGTAAATTATGATTTAAATCTCGTAATAATTTGGGAAAAGGCCTGGTTCATTTTAGTTAGTATAAGAGGATGGTTTAGTTATTTTTTGATATTTGGATTAGAAAACTTTAATAAGAACCCTTGGGATAATTCTATCACCGTGTATAACCAAGATTGAAAATTAGGGGATCAAATTTTAGGATACACTTTTCATTTATTAGTTTATCCTTCTATGTTTAAAGTTTCATTTTTATATTCTTATTATCTAAGTATTCTTTCCCCCCTAATTTTCCTTTTCTTTTTCATAGTTAATGACAGGAAATAGGAGAACTTGTGCCAATAATCAACGTGATAGGATATTTGATAATTTACCTAATGAAATTAAAAATATTATGGGAACAGGAGCTCAAAACGTCTTGATAACACTAGAAAAACTGGCTCAATTTATGAATAAAAATATGAATCCTGTGAAACTCCATCCTTTTTCTAAGAAAGATCAAGTGGAAGTTAGATCCTTTATATGATAAATGCCACCTATAATTATTATATCTTATGATCCCCTCTTCACAAAATAATGGATTAACTCTATTTAAAATATATTCTCTATCCTCCAGTTATAAGATGAGGAAAAAGTCATGCTAGATGTCTATCAATTTGATAGGGAACCTGATCTATGGTAGACACTAATCAAAAACAAAAACTCCCAGGATAACATTGATTCCATGTAATGGGAATCATTAAATGAAATATTTTTTAATAAATATTTTCCCCAAACACTTCGACTTAAGTTGGAAAGGGAGTTTCTTAGACTTAAGAAAAAGAAATAAGAGTCTATTGAGGTGTAAGGAAAAAAATTTACAAGGCTTACACGATACACATCCAGTTTTTTCATGAACATCAAAAGAAAAATGGATCGCTTTTTAGTGGACTAAAGATGAGTCTATGAAAGGACTTGGTGATTTTAGACTTTGATTGCTATGAAGAGATTGTTTATTATGCCCTTATGGTTGAAATAGAGATAAAAAAATCTCAATGGTATAATGGTTCTAAAGATTAAAAGAAGATAATTGAGTTTAATTTAAGAGGATCAATAGGGAAATCTTCTGATGGAATGAAAACCCAACATCCCACATGTCTAAAGTGTGGGAAGAAGTATCCTAGAAACCAACTAAGGGTAACCAATAGATGCTTCAAATGTGTAAGAGAGGGTAATCTAGCTAATAATTGTTGAAGGGATACAAAGAATCACAGAAATTTGGAGGAAGAAAGGATGGTTTAGATCAACACTAAACCTATAGTATAGTGATTCAACAGCAAAGAACATGGGCATTATGTGACCCAGTTTCCTAAGCTAGGAATTTTAGAGGCAATCAACAACATCCTCCAAGGGAGGAAGGAAGGGCATATTCTATCACTACCATTGAGGTGGATCTAAAAAATTATATGATTATAGGTACACTGGTTATTCATGAAATAATGGAAAACATACTTTTGATTATGGTTCTATGCATTATTTTATATTGTCCAAGATTAGTAGAACTATTTAAACACCACATCCAAATATGGAGGTTGATTAGTCTATGCGAATAGAAAATAAGGAAATTATTATGTCCAAACTGTATAACTCCTCCCTGGTTAATGTTTGTGGAATAAATCTACCAAAAAATATTGTCATAATTGCTTTGGTGGAGTTTGATTCTATTCATGGCATGGATTAGATATATTTATATAAATCCAACATCAACTGTCGGGAAAAAGGAGATCACTCTTCACATCCCGAGGCATCTTCTAATTCTGTATAAGTGCAAGGATAAGGATGAATCTCTTTTATAATAATTATCTATATTGTGGATTTTATTTTATTATGATCAATTATATCAAGATAAAATTATTGAGATAAATTATAGAATCATTCCCAAAGACAATCCTATTATGAGGGACTACACTGATGTGTTCCTTGAAGAATTTACCAGTCTTACTCCTTACCGAGAGGTTGATTTTTTAATTGAAATTATTCATAGATATCTACCTATATAAAATACATCTTATATAATGGACACCATTAATTTGGAGTAACTAAAGAAATAATTACAAGAGAATATGGATGAGGGTTTTATATGCCCGAGTGCTTCACCATGGGGTGAACTAGTCCTCTTCATAAAAACGGGCCGGATTAATGCACGTTTGTATTTATTGTAGTGGGCTCAATAAAATCATGATAAAGAATATGTATCCCCTACCATGAAAAGATGGGTTGTTCGATCAACTATGTTGGGACAATAATTTCTTTAAGGTGGACATTTGTTTGGGATATCACCGATTAAAGGTAAAAAGGAAAGATATTCCCAAAAATTCCTTTCAAATGAGGTATAAACACTACAAGTTCATAGTGATTCAAATTGGAATCACTAATGCTCTAACAATATTAATTGAATTAATGAATATATTCTTTAGAGTTTACCTCTTCAAATTTGTGGTAGTATTTATTGATGATATTTTGATATACTCCAAGAGAAAGGAGGAACCTGAGGAGCATTTGAATACTGTGATAAATACTTTGTGAAGGGAGAAAAGTTTTGAAATGTATATAAAAAGTTAGTTCTATATAGAGAAGTTATCATTCTTAGGGAATTTTATCACCAGTAAAGGATATCCATGGACCCTTAAAAGACAATGATAATCAATGAGTGGATTAGGCTAACATCCATAATGGAGATCCATAGTTTCTGTAGTCTAGATGGGTATTACCAACAATTTTTGAGGAAATTATCTAGATTTCCAAACCCATTAACCAATATGAATCAAAATGGAGTAATATTTATCCTGACTAGTGAATGTGATGATTGTTTCAAGGAGTTGAAAAAAGGCTTTTCACTTTACTAGTACACACACTTTCGACAAGTGGGGAACTCATTGTGGTATACAAGGATTTATCAAAGAAGGTATTAGGCTGTGTAATAATGAAAAATTATAAATTAATATCCTACGTCTTAATGTAGTTTCAAATTCATGATAAAAACTATCACATGCCTAATCTAGAGTTGGAAGCTATGATCTTGACATTAAAAATCTGGTGGTATTATCTCTATGGGGAGCATAGTAAGATATATTCGAATCAAAAGAGCCGAAAATATATATTTACACATAAAGAGATTAATATGAGCCAATGAAGATGGTTAGGGCTCATCAAGGATTACGACTTCTAAATCCACTACCATTCTGGTTAGGAAAATAAATTGGACGATGCTATAAGTTGAAACGATCCAGTAACATTATCAATGATGATAATTCAGAAGGATCCAATATTCTAAAAATCTAAAAGGATAGACACGGGAGTCATTGAAGAAGGAAAATCACCAATCCTTTCTCAAATTATTTCTTAACTATACCTCATGGAGAAAATAAAGGGTGCACATAGAAATTTTGTAGAAATTCATAAAATGGTAGAAGATATCAGAAATATGAAATCCTTAGAGTTCAAAATTGATGTGGAAGGAGTCATAAGATTTTGGTTACAACTATGTATACAATACAATCCTGATATAGAGAAATATATTCTAAATGAAACACCTTAAGTAGCCTTCTCTATTCACCCATGGATCACAAATATGTATTGAGATCTCCAATTGGAATATTGTTGGGATAATATAAAGAAGTAGATCACTGAATATACATTAAATTGCATTGTATGTTACCAAGTGAAGTCTAGAAGGAAAAACTATTAGGATTTGATGTAACCATTACCCATACCAACATGGGAATGGGAAAATATAACCGTGGACTTTTTAACTAGACTTCCAAATACCTCAAGAGGAAATAATTCTGTATGGATCATTTTGGATCTTCTTATAATGATATCTCACTTTATTTAAATTTTAGAGGAATTATCACTCAATCAACTTATATGAATATACTTTATAGAACTGGTGAGGCTCTATTGAGTACCATCCACCAAAATTCTCTAAAGACTAGGCTGAACTTCTGTACGACTTATCATCCTCAAATAGATGGCCAATCTGGGCACACTATTCAAACGCTAGAATACATGTTGGGATCATATTATATGGAATTCAAGGGAGAATGGGACCAAAATATAACCATAGTTGAGTTCTCTTACAATAATAGTTTCCACTCAAGGATCCAAGTGGATCCATATAAATCCCTTTGTTGAAAGATATCTAGAACATCGACATGCTTTGTTGATGTCAGTGAGTGTAAGATGCAAGGACTTGAAATGGTCAAAGAAATGGTAGAAAAGGTGAAACCCATTTAGGATCGCATCAAGGAATACCAAAGTTAACAGAAGAGTTATGAATACAATCATCTACAAGACCTGGAGTTTGAGGTTAGAGACATGGTATTCCTCTATATATCTCCATGGAAGAGGATCATAGGATTTGGTCAGAAATGATAGATGAGTCCAATGTACATAAGCCCCTTCGAGATTCTTAATCCTGTCAGATCTCTTTCCTATCATATGGAACTTCCACCTACTATGTCTCAAGTACACAATGTATTCCACATACCTTTCTTATGGAAATACATACCAGACCCCTCACATGTACTGAATCCAATGGTAGTACAATTGGAGAAAGACCTCTCATATGAAGAGAAAATCGTGAAGATCATGGAAAATATAGAAACATTTCTATGAAATAAGACTACCCAACTTGTCAAAGTATTATGGATTAATTATAAGTACAAAGAGGAAACATGGGATCTAGAGGAATCAATAAAGCATAAGTACCCTCACCTGTTTTCACCTTAGTTTGTAAAATGAAGTTTCAAGGGTGAAATTTTATAAGGGGGGAAGAATGTAATGAACCACAACTTTATAAATGGAAATTACATTATAATAATTATGTCATGTAGTATAAATCACATAAAATCACCTAGAGAGTATAATACAAACTTTATAAATGAATAATAAATTAAATAGAAGGTACTTATAGAAATTAAGAAACCTATACGACTGGAATAATATTATGATCATTAGGAATAATAACACGACCAATTGAATAATAACCTCATTTATGAAATTAAAAAAAAATTATTTATCTTATACATGAAAATTGTATATATTTATATCATGGTATGAGTAAATAATTTTTTTAAAAATGATAAATTAAGTGTTGGTTTTTTGTAAAATATAAATGTTTATTTACATTTTTATAATTAATATGATGATTTAAAAGAAATTTATTTTCATAAATATATTCATAAATTAATATTTCGTTTTCATATTATTTTAGGATAATTTTATGATTCGTTAATTAATTTTTCAAAGTGTCATAGAATCGATTATAATTTTAAAATCAGTCTTTTTTGAAGAAATGATGATTTTAATTAAAAATTAAATTTCACATATCTAGAAAAATATTTTCATAAAATTGAGTCCATTTTTTAAATCTAGTCATTAAAAAATATTTTGGGGGAATTTTTTGGATTTTTCAGACCAGTCAAATTTTTGGAGAATAGTGAAATACAGTAATTTATGACATTTAACATTTTAATCCCAATAAATGAATTTGTGAGTCATAGATGATGAAAGAACCCATTTTTTCAAACTAAAATTTCCAATTTACTATACATAGTCACAATAATTAACACTAATAAATTTATTGATCCAAAATATTAAACTAATGAATAAAACAATAAAAAACACGCCTCTCCTCCATCTATAAACACCACCAGTCACCACCTCTTCTCCTCACAACTTTAAATCATTTTAGCTTAATTATATTCGTCAAAAATCCTCTCACAAATATATTCCCCACGTTCTGGTCTTTCTGGACTCACCAAATGTCCATTTCTAAATGCCTTAATGGGATTCTCAAGGAGACGACACACAAGAGGTAAAACCATCCCTATTCCTCTTTAAATTTCCTTTATTTTCTTATTATTCACCTTTTCTACAATACCCAAAGATAAATGATAAATCCCACATAATACATATAGTATATATTTGTTATGTTAATAGGATATCCATTATCAAATCTTTTCTGTCCTCTTTTTTATGTTAAAAATGAAAACATGGCCTGTGATGTGTCGATTCACCACAGATGACAATTTTTCATTTTATACTACTAACTTAATGGATGGCCTTAAAAAAATTATAATAGATAAAAAATATTTTAAAATGTATATTAAAACCTATTTTATGTTTTTTAATTATTAAATATACATAATATAAATTAAAAAACATAACTAGTTTTTGACAAATGAAAATTCACCAAAATAAACTAACTTACATCATCTACATTTTTTCTAATGAATCATTCTCATATCTTAAAAAATTATATATGTAAAAATTTATAATTCTTAAGGTTTATAAATATCATATAATCCCACTAATGTGGTTTTTATTCCATTTTAGAAGAACTCTTATAATGAAACTCACAGGAACCAATCATAAAATCAAGAATTGAACCCTCCCGGAATGATGGAATTTATCCTTATAACTCATAAAAAAGAAATAAATAAACTTAATAAAATTATAATAAATCAATAAATGTCCAATATGTTATGAATTAATTAATTTGTGGATCTATTTTTATTATCCAAGACATTAAGTGCAAGTGCAGAACACTTTCAGACATAAGGTAATAGATTCTCTCCAAACCTCCATTTTTCCATCGAGTTAGGCTTTCTCTCCCTTTAACCCAATTAAATTCTTAATTATTATTATTAACTCCTAAAAAATATTGTTTTTATGTCCCAAAATTATGTAACAAGCTCAATTATTCTTACTTTAATGGGGAAATACATGTTTTATAAGGTTCCCTTTTTTAATTCTCCCCCTTAAGCAAGCCCGATTAAAGGGAACTTGCCAATTTATTACCCAATTTAAAGTATACCCCATTATATATTCTAATACCCCAATATTTTTCTAAAATAAGTAATTTTATCATGAGATAATATCATTGTTCATTTCTGGGTTTATACAAAATTATTCCATTATCCCCTTTAAATACATTTATATTTTCCCTTACACCACACCAAAGTGGCTAATTTCTAAAGCTTTTAAAATAATATTTTTACACGTTTTCACTTCATTTGGACATAATTTATCATTATATATGCCTAATTTACCTGATTAATGTTCATTTATGTTTTAAGTCAACTCTTTCATGGAAATAATTATGATACACCCATTGTTTAAGCCTTATGACAAGATTATGATACCCATTTCTTTCCATGGGAAACCCCTATGTTTATACCTTATATTTGATTATTCATGAGTCACACATATGAATTAACATGTTATGATGGGTGGGAATAGAGGTATCCAATGCATTGGGAATTTGTTTAGTGTAATATGACGTCATATTGGGACATTGAGTAAACCAAATTTCTTTATGAAAGTTTGTCCACAATGTGATATAGTCTTTCGAGTTAGCCTTGAATCATGTTTATGTCATGTTTTACATTCCACATTACTATGATGTGATTATTACATGATAAAATTTTATAAACATTATTATTCCATATGTTTATTCATGTAACATGCATATTTATGCAATGATGTTATGCCTTCCAACTCATGTGCTATGATTTATTCATGTTTTATTCCCTAACTGTGCTTTTTAGATCAGCCCTTTGTTCATGTATTCCATAGGTTATCCTATGAATATGTAGAGCACAAAGTAAGTTAGGATCTCATTATACAATTTAAATAAAATATGTCTTTTTTTTGGTTTCATGCTTTCTAATTATGTACATAGTCTTCCAAAGACACTAGACATTACAATCCTTAGCTTGTATTTTATAGTTAACTTTCATGGTTTCCTAGCTAAGTGTGTCTCAAATTTTAAAATGGAACATGGTTACCTAAATTTTTTGGGTTAGCCACATCCACCATGTCTTAAACAATATAATCCATAGACACCTATATTTAACATTAATTGAATCATTTATATGATTGAGGTCTATAAAATTGTTCACTTTGGAAGGAATATAAAAAGTATTGTTTTAAGGGGTTTTAAAATAACACCTTCTTATTTGATATATTCTATTCCTGCATATAGGATTAAAATAACTTTTCCATATTATAACATCAACCAAATTGGTATGTTCAGAACCAACTATTGCATAAAAATTTATACAACTCATGATTTGTGTTAGTTAGAAAAAAATAAAATACAATTATACGAACATAAATGAAAATTTGGAAAATGAGTAATGTATATGATACTCCTTTATAAAAAATTTTAGAATCATACAAAACCAAAATCCACATAAGAGGAAATATGGGGTGATAGGTAGCCAACCCCCACTTTTTTAGAATGATCATAAACACTGAGGCTAATGAGAAGTCTGACCAAAAATCCTAATACCTATAGAAGAATACAAAATAGATACCTCAGTTCCAATATAATTCTAACCCATAATATGAATAAATATTTACTATAATCTCCCATTCCTTCACATGTTAGTGAAACTAGAGGAAGGTCAAACTATTTTGGAAATAAATTTGGGACAATTTTGATTTTTTAAATTTCAATTGAATAGAGGAAGTTTTAGAAATGTTTATTATTATAAAATGGAGTTTATAGAAGTAGATATATTGGTATAAAAAAATTTATAAAACTATAAAGTTTTGGATAATTAAAAATGTGTTGAAGGGTGGTTGTATATGCCATTGGGTACTTGATGAGATGAAAAGTAGTGCTGCACTATTGGTTTCAAAAATAAAAACCCATGGTGATCCACTGTATTTTGATTGGGTCACTTAGTACCTAGTGGAGGTTAACTAGGTACCTCATTCTACCCAGAGCCCTTTTTTTTAAGTGGGATAATCTGAAAATATTTAGAATTTTTTTATTGAAGTCACAACTCAAATAATTCTTTTAATTAGATGATCCGAATGGGGAGATATCGACTCAAAATGCCACTCTTTAGCCAATTTTTCTATCCATCTATTCGGGGTGGTTTTTAAATTAGTCACTCTCACGAATTTGTGGTTGGGCCCCCCTTCTGACTTCAATTTCCTCTGATCCCCATTTCTCTATGATTTTATGGTAACCAATTTAAGGATTTTTATTATGATTCAATTGGAAAATAGTGGAATAAACACACAATGATGGGGATTTTGTGTATAGTAGATAGAAGATTCTTTAGAGAGATAAATACATACTGTTCCTCACTGTTTCAGTGGTGTTACATCATCCAATGAGATTATTTAGTTATTTTAGTGGAATTAAATTAAATTAAATATTAAATGAGTTTCATAATTAATGGAATTTTCTCATAGATGGTCTAGTGTATGCCATACTTTTTTGTTCTATTTTTTATGGCTTCAACATCATTTCACTAATAAGTGAGTATTAAATAATTTATATAAATTATTGTTTTTAATATAAATTTTAAAATAATGTTTTTATTGGAATCCATGATGTTATAATTGATAATTAGAGTCAGTTATGGTTAGTATGAGATTGTTAATAAATTTGGGATGAGTAACAAGGTAGGTGGACGTTACTTATTGAGTATATTGATAATTATTCCATGAATCATATTTCTATATTATTATTTTATTCTAATTTTATAGTTATTATTAAATAAAGGATGATTTTTTGATGTGACATCATACTATAAATTAGAAAAATTGAATTGGGCTAATAGTCCCTAAAGGATTTCATAGCTTTCCAAATGGTTTCTTTGGTGATACCTTAGTCGCACATGTATAGGTTTCCCATATTATGTCATGTATAGAGGTGTGAGTTAACACTTGAATCAATTTTATAAAAGTAAATATTTTGATCTTTAAATTACGATTTTAATGAAAAATGTGAAATTTAATGAATTATTTTAAAATGGGGTGTTAAAATGACATTTTCTGTAGATTTTACCTTGAATGATTAGGTGTGTAAATTAGTGATGAGATACCATTTTAAATGGCTTAAACATAGGATTAAAATTTTATTTAATGTAAAGAAAAGAGATTTTGTTTTAATAAATGGCATGTTCTAGTGGACCTTGAAAAGGAAATTCCTAGTTTTTTACAAGAGTGTGCGCATATGTGAGATTTATTAATTGATCATTTACTTGAATGCTATATTTATGTATAGATATATATAATAAAAATATAACCACATGTAAACCTATCTCTTATATATTGAGTTGGTTACACTATACTTGGATATCTAATGACTCAATTATATACTTTCATTGTGTGGGATCTTGATGGTACCCAGGGGGTAGTGATAGATTCTTGGACTTATTTATTAACCAAACTATATAGATATAGGTTGTTATTATCGTGAGATCTCTTTTGGAGGTCACACATAGGTTGTGGTCAGGTTATGTAATGACTCTTAGAATAAGGTGATATATTTGATTTAGGTGATTGGTGATAGTATTCACTCTCAAAATTCTGGAAATGATTGTACTATCATGATTGGTGGTTATAATCCTTATTTACATATGGGAATTCCATTATAGTTGACCTCAATTATTAAGGTGATAAATAGTCCTAGTGTTGCAGAAATCTATGGAAGTGGAATAAGATTATGGGAGTTAGATTCTATACTGGTAAAATCAATGGTAGGTGAATAGGGTTGTAGGAGGAAGTAAAAATATTATGAAAAAATGTAGAATATGTCATGATCATGGGATTTATCCCTAGTTTTATGATGATATATGATAGTGGACTCGGATGGTAGAATATAGTGATGGTTTTGTAATGAATCTAAAATAAGGAATGAAATATTGCATTTGGAAGAGAGTCCTTATCCTCCTCAAGGTGACATTTTGGATTTTTCTAGTGTGACATATATTGAATAGATACATTTCCTATTAATAAATGATACTTTTGTGATGTAACTATTTATTAAGACATAACCCATGGGATATGGAAAATAGGGTGGCATTAGTGTTTAAGATGAGTTGGAGGAGCATGTTTATATTTACATGAGAGGTCACTTGCAATCATTTATTTTCTCAATGTATATTATACCTAAATTAATTGTTATATTTTCCTATATTTTTAGATGTTTATTGTTTGATGATTTGTCTTTAGGAGAGTGGGGTGGTAAGAACCTATATGAAACTGATTATGTATAGTGTTCCACCCATAGTAATGATTCATGAGATTAGGGTGTGGAAACCTTTTCACACATCCATATAGTGGGAGCCAATTTTTTTTTTAAAATATATGAAATATGGGTTAGATTAGTAGGTAATATGGTGTATTTTAGTAGATACTTTTATTGAGGACCAATGAGATAGGATGGGGAAGTGTGTGATAGGGATATGTTATTTGATATAGTCAAGAACTATTCTTATTTTCCTACTTGTTATATCATTAGATTATAGTTCAATTGATATTTATTATTTTGGGCCTTCTTTGAAAACCATTATTGTTTTCATCATCATTTGATGACTTCTATTTATGGTTGGGTACTTTTCAATTTATTATTATTTGTATTTTTGATCTGATAATAATTTCCCCTGATATTTTGGGATTTGATTATTTGATTAGTAGTGAGATGACCAATGGGTCAGGCAGGACCCCAAGATTGAATCTTAGGGGATGCGATGTGAAACTTCCTGATGATAATTCCAAATGTTATGATGGAAGTTGTATAGTTAACATAGTGGGATATAAGGGCCTATGTGTTAGTGGTTATTAGTTGGTGGGACTTTGACTTAGATTGGGGGTATTGTTATGCGCGTCTGTGGGGTGAATACATATTTTCCACATTTATAGAAAGTATGTATGATTGTATTATGTGAGAATTCCAAGATTATATTTCTTAGTGGGTTGAGTGATGACGACTATAGACTTTCACATGCATCAACTTGATCACTAACTCTCAGTGATTCTAGGAGAGTAGGGGAATCTTAGTGGGTCATTGGACTCACCCCCAGTATTCATACATAGTATGGATTTCATTGTACATTGATAAACCATTATACTATTTTATGGGTTTAGGTGAAAAATCTGAGATGGATTTATGTCATGGGTAGAGAAGTAATTTTATGGATAATGATTTTTTAGGATATTGTTTTATGATTTAGTAAAACATATAGTATAATTTATTTATTTTCTAATCTATATATGAATTGACTAAGGGGTTAACTTATTAATTTATTTATAGATGCTATGTTTTTTATATTGTTGCATTACTGTGTTATCTGTTTGTATTCCTGTCACTAATACTACTTTTACTTTTATATGCCGGACAACAACATAGAAATTTTGGTTCCCAGTTTTATTTCCTTTGGTTTCAGTTATATTCGGCATATGAAAAAATCATACAAAATTTCTAGTAGATTATGGAATGACCATTATAGTATTATTTTGAGGGAATAGACTCCACATGGTGTGGATTAGGAATTTACCATTAATCATCAGTCTCTAGTATATGAGGAGGCTCACTAGAGGTCTTTTGGTGACCTAACTCAGAAAATGTTATAGTAGACCATATGAGTGCCATTACAAAATGGTATACAATCATTATTTTATTATAGGATATAATTTTTTATGTGTATATAGAATGTATAGACCTAAAAGGTATGTTTCTTATGTATTTTCAAAACATGAGCCTAATATAAATCCTTATAACTTGGTTTTATCCTATTTTGTGATTAGAAATGCTTGATATGAGTTTGATTTAGTGCTAGAAATATAATTTTGGGATGGATGTGGCTACAAATGAGATGTAGGGATTAGTGAGGATTCCATTTATTCATTGGTTAATACATCATGATAGTGGAATTCTTAGGTTATTACCCGTATTCCTAAGGGAAATATTAATTAATTCCCTACCGAAAAGGAATACAAATATTTCGTAAAAAAACTAATGATCTACTTATTATTTTTTAAAAAAATTTGTTAGATGAGACTTAATTATTAGGGATCTAGGGTTTTTTCAAACAATGTGTTTTCTTTATTGTGATTATTTAACTTCTATAGGGTAATGAATTAGGTGTTTTAGGTTTATGAGGAAAATAAATTTTGTTAAAAAGTTGTTTTTATGATTGAAAAATATGAATTAAATGGTTTTAGGATGTGGTATTTGGGAAAATGACCAACATGGATGGGGTATTTTTGGATTTTTGATGTTAGTAAATTTAAAGAAAATCATTTTAAAATTTAATTTCACAATGAGTTTTTGAAAGAGGGAATTTGTTTTAAGGATTATTTGGATATGATATATATTATTATTATTTTTTGGTTTTGATAGAATATCCTTAGATGTAAATTTTATTTTGAGAAAATTTCCAATGATCTTTGGTTTTCATGAAATGACTTTCCATGTTTTATAAAATGGTAACCAGTGTGTGTGTGTATCCAAGTTTCTTATTTTTCTATGATATGATAGGGATTTTCCTAAGTTTTTTTTGTAATATGTATTTTATAATAGATGAAATATACCTAGTGATAATTTCTCAAGGTTAAATTTTTACTCTATGTATTAAGCAAACAAGTATATGAATTAATGGTTTTACAGATTATATTATAGTGGTTGTATTTTATATAGATGAATCATATGGGAAGAATCACTATTAAGAAAGATTTTGTTTTTTTATAGTTATTCCATAAGGCTATAATTTTTTACCATTAGAATCTTAGGATTATAGAGTTTGTTTATGTACCATCTGAATGTTTTGGTAATAGAGGTTATTAGGGTAATTGAGTTGTTATAATAGTGTCTTGAGATAATATAAGGATATTTTGAAGTAAAATAATTCTAGTGATGTGATAGTGATTGAAAATCAATTAGTGAGAGTCACAGTGTTTGAGTGACATTAATCTTGAAGGGTATTGGGTTTAGATGTTTGGAATCATGTTGTAGAAGTATGAAATGAATTTTGGGATAGGTAAATGTGAGATATTGATGGATTGATTAATGATATAGGCTAGGGATTATGGGTAGAATTTTGGTGATGTTTTCTAAGGATGAAAATTATTATTATGGGGAGTTTGTAAGGACCCACACCATTGAGTGTTAATAAAACTTGTGACTGGTCAAACTCTTGTAAAACTAGAGCCAAAGTGTGTTTAAAATTTTAAATTCTAAATATAGGAAAGTGGTTTTGGATTTGTTTATGATGTCTAAATGGAGTTTTTGGTGGTCGAGATATAGGAAGAAAATACATAGAGAAAATCATCAGGTGTTTAGTAATCAAAAGAATTTTGGAGTGTATATATAGATTCCCTTTAATACATGGTGTACTGATAAAATGTTCTGTAGAACTAGTCTATCCATCAAAAGCACTATAGAACTCCACTAAACTCTTGGTGTTCTTCCAAATATCTAGTGGGGGGTCACTGGGTATTCAGTGGTACCAATTTCCATTTTTTAAATGAAATAAATTTAGGGAATTTAAGGGTTTTCATTAAATCCCACATATGGGGTCTTATTCTTCTAGATGATGAAGATAAAGAAAGGCTAAATCCCTCTCCCCCTCCATCTCCTCGTTTTCTTTTCATTGATATGGGTCATTAGAACTCTATTCATCTCACCAATTTTAGATAATATCCCCATTCTTTCTTCCCTTTCCTCTGCTCATCATTTCCCTCTAATTTTATGATGATAAATTTATGGATTTGGATGTTGAACCTACCATAGAATGGTTGAATCACATCAAAACAATGGAATTTTCATGTTTAGTGTCTAGATGAGAATTGTGAGTGATGAAAAAACACTAGTTATCACCATTTCATAAGTGGTAAATCTATTAATGGATTTCTTAAAATAATTTTGTATAAGTAGATGAAATTTAGGATTAATTCAGTTTGTATTTTAGGGAGTTTTATCATATAAGGGTTGATATAGGACACTATTAATTCACACAAATTTTCTCAGGGTTTCATCATCATAACAACATTGATGATTATTAAAGTGTATTATATATTGTTTACTACTATTTATTTTATGGTCATTTGAATTTTGTTATTATAGAATTTATGATTTGTGACATAATATTTTCCATAAATGGGATATAATCGAATCATCCTAATTGTAACCAAGTAACCACATAGCTTACTAAATTATTTGTTTTGTATAACCTTGGTCAAATGAGTTCTGGTGGCTCATCTTATGTCTTGTAAAGGGGTGTGAGTTTATTTTTGATACATTTTTTATAAAAGTAAATGTTTTGATCCTTAAAAAGTGATTTAGAGAAAAATTAGTTATATAAATCATTTATTTGAATTTATATTTTAAAAAGGTATTTCATCAGACCTAGGAACATATTTTGGGAGATTTATTTAAGTGTGATATTTCATTTTAGTTAGTTTTAAAAGTGGATTGAATCATGTTTTAAAGTAAATAAAAGAGAATGAGGTTTGATAAATTGTCTATTTTAATTTACCTTTAGAGGGTGACACCCAGTCTTGAAATAAATTGTTTACTCATGTTATCCACCATTATTTATGGTTAACTTGAATGTTATCACATTCTGCATATCAGTTCATTAAAATATTGGAACATTAAGTAAATAGTTCCCTTGTGTGGTGGTTTTATTACACTATGATGGGATATGTAGATAGTCTTTTATGTACTGGTACCAAGTGGTCACTTAAGAGATACCATTGGGAAGTGATAAATTATAATATTATTTACTTCCACGGCTACTTAGACTAGGGTCATGGGTGTGGTGAGATATTATTGTAAGATCATATATGGGCTGTGTTTATGGTGTTTGAAAACTATTGGGATGGTGTGAGATACCTGGTTGAGTGAGTAATAGAGGATAGAATTCATCCTCAACCTTTATGGATTAATTATATTTTCATGGTTATTGGTTATCCTCCTTATTTTCTTATTTGAGTTCCCTTCAATTTAACATAGTTTCTAAAGTGGGAGATAATTCCAGTTTTGTGAAGATCCATTGTACGGGACCATTCTCTTGGGAGGCAGTCAAAATGTTGTGATGATTTATAATAGGGGATTGATTTCAGGTGAGGTAGTATTGGTATTGTGATCAACCCATGACAAGGACTAAGGTCTTTATTTAAGAGGAGAGCGAGTGTATTCCAGGGGTTAGAATTTTTCTTTTTTAGTATGAGATGGTAAAATTGGGCATGTTTCTTATAAGGTAGTAATAATTTCTTAATTAACCTGATGAGAAACATATAAACCATGAGAGGTGAATTCTATGTTAGAATTAGGGTTTGAGATGAAATCATGTAACAGGTTTATTTATAATTATAATGAAATGTGTAGTGATTTATTTTTCCTAGTAGGGATTATACTCACACTATATTTTATCTTCTTTTTGGATGTTTAAGTATAGGATAATGAAAGATGAGGGTTTAAACGATGAGGTGGTCAGTCCCTAAAAGAGATTGATTTTTTACTGGGTTCTACCTATGTTAAAACCATAGAATTGAAATATTTCATAATGATGATGATGAATGATGATCCATGAGATCAGGGTCTAGTGAATATACTAAATGTTTATACAATTGTATCCAATTATGGTGAAGACACATGATATATGGGTTGGAGTAGGAGATACCATTGAGTAGTCTAGCTTATAATTTTTAATAGGATAAGTGATATGGTATGGGGTAATGCATGAGTGTTGGGATGTGTTAATTCATATGTTGGGACCTATTCTAGTTTAAAATTTTGATTTATAAAGTGATTATGGTTATATTCATATTTGTTTCCTTAGAATCTCTTTGAATAAAATTCTTATTTCCTTCATGTTTTAATTTTTGATATTGATGATTGGGACTTATTTGGTTTCCCATTGTTGGTTATCCTAATGCAATTAATATTTCTTAGGAAATTTCTTGCATAAATTATTTGAAATATAGTGAGATGTTCAATAGAATAGGAGGAACTCCATGAGTAAGTCTGTAGGTATGATTGGTGATACCTCTTGATGACCCTATCTGATATAAATACAGTGGTTATGTGCCATAAAACATTGAGGCATGAGGTTATACACATCCCTAGTTATTGGAAAGTGAAACTGATACTAAGTTAGATGATAGTGATTTTTTTCATATGTGGGTAGCATTTTTATTGTTCAAATTGATAGAACACGCATATTCAAACATTACATTATCTTGCATGGGTCATGTTTTCAGGTGGGTTTAGTGATACTCACCATAAACTTCTACAAGATTACACTTGAGCATTATCACTTAGCGAGTCAAGATGAGCGGGGGAATCCTGATGGGTCACTGGACTCACCCCTATCATGAACATGAGATGAGTTTTTATGTACATGGGTAGAACTTCATACCTTATTGAATATTTAGGTAATAGTTTCAAGAAGGATTTAGGTCTCAGGGAAAGAAGTGATTCAGAGTCCAATGATTAAATAAGATATTGTTTTTGCCTCAGGATGAATCTTATTATATTTTTTTCATTGAATATGTATTGGCCAAGGTTCTGGATCTTTTATTATGTATTCAATATTATATAAAATTTTTCAATGTTAAACTATATATATGGATGCGTATATTATAGAAACTAACATATGGGAGGTGGGGGTGAGGGTTGTGTGTTTGAGATCACATGTTAACTATGACTACGTTCCATATGGGTATACCAAGCCAAGGACTTTATAATAACCAACCATTACTATCATGTTCATAACACAAAAAATATGATTATTGATTGAACGTAAATAAATATTATGTTGAACCAAATAAATAACAACTTTTTTAAATGGAATGACATTTATGAAAAGTGTTACACCTCTTTAAAAATCATTAATTCATTCATAATGTAAACATGCCATATTCATGAATTAAATAAATTAGTGTATAAAATAAATAAATAAAAAATTTATAAATTTATATATGAGATAATTTTTTTTAACATTTCATAAATAAAAAATTATAAAAGATTTATAATTACAGAAGATTTATGTATATTCCATATATTAAAAACATGAACATTTCATATTTATTTTAATATAAACTCTTTCATATTATTATTTACATGATATTTTATATATAATCCTGTATATTTTACAAATATTATATTTATGAAAATAGAGAGAAATTATATTTCATATGATCATTTCATATTATTTAAAAACATAATACATAATTCAAATATTACATATTTCATTTTTTTGAAAAATGGATCAAATCCACTAAAATCCCTTTTTTCATGGTTCAAATAAATTAATAAATAATGGATTTAAAAAAATTCATATTATTATTTGTTAACATTTCATAAAATAATATAAGATATTTTATATGAATATTTATTTAATAATTTATAAACACTTTTCAAATTAATAAACCATTTAAATTAACTTTAAACCTAGATCACAACCACCAAAATAATATTGGTATAGTTTAAAGCCCCCTTTGGATTCAACATGGGAAAAGATCATGTATCAATGAAGGTTTTTGATAATTTTTAAGAATAATATATTTTTTGATAATCCTAAAACAATGTCTTGTTTTAGTATAAATCATGATGGGTTTTTATCCATGTCAAAATTTTCCATATGAATATTCAATTCCCATATAAACCTTGATTTTTTTTAAAATTGTTATAGTAAAAATCATATTTTTATGGTGATTTTTTTAATTTTTTTTCTAAAAACTGATTTTATTAAAAAATGATATTATTTTATATAATTCATATAAAACATGAACTGGTTTGTAAACCATTGAATGGTTTGATGAGTTTTTATGAAACATAACAATTTATTTATAAAAAATTTATGGTTCATGAAAAACATTTTTTTAAAAAAAATACTTTTATATTAAAAACTTCAATCCATATGATACGGAAGAGGATCAGATATCATTATTTGTGGAAATATAATGTCTTTTACATGAAAATTTCTAAGATGACACCCATATAAACATATTATAGAACAATATTTCCCCAAATCCTTGGTCTATGTAATTCATTTCACCAACCATAGATCTCTTGGGGAGAGAGCCATACTTTATCACATATTCATGCATGAGATTTAATAGGAATTGGTTAAACATTTATATTTTATTTGATACTATAGTGGGGTTTTATAAGGGAAAAACCTTTTCTAAATACAGTCGAAATCCATTAACCACTTTTCTATAATATCATACCATCAATTTGAATTGAATAATATAGTTTAATATCACCATGAGAAAAACTGATCTATCCTCAGTGGGTAATCCATAGTTTTTATGATTATAATTATTCATGGAGTGGATTATCTCTTCCCCATATTTTACTATATCCATAGATTAAAGAGAATGATTTATTTATAGCTTTTGTTCTAAGACTTTACATTACATGAATGTTTCAAACCATCTCATAGTCTTTTCTTCAATTTATAGTCTTCATGGATGCTTATTGATGGATCTATATCATGAAATGTTTCATAAAAGTTTACCTTTTTATCATTTTAAATGTTTTATAAACATTATAACTATGAAACACATTACAAATAATTTTTAATCTTTATAAAAATCAATATTTAACACAAAAATGTTCCTATAATCTCCTTTAAAAAATCATCATATAATATTTTAAACTGATTATAATTGATTTTAATAGGAATAAAAAATATTTATTATGCATTATCATAAAAATAATAAACTCCCATGCATAGAACCATGATGTAGTGACCATTACTACAACGTAGTTTACATCAACCAAGAATAATATTTTGTTAATATCTCCACATCACTGTTTTTATTTCCGGAAAATTTATATGATATTAAAGTTACCAAAGATTAATTAATATGTTAGGAAATATTAAAGAGTTCAATCATGGTTATTTTAATGGAGAAATGTTCAATATATGTTAAATATTTCTTCAATATAAATAACATACACTTAATATTCTTATTTTTTAATTTTGATTATGTTTGATATGTTTCATGGAATTTTGAAAAAGGTTATAGAACTTTTTAAGGAGGTTGAAGAAGAGTAAACATGGATTCATTGTGTAATAGACATCTAATACCTGATAAAATGCTAGTGAGTACCCAATTAAGGATACATTTTCTACTACCTATTAAAAATTGGATTTTAGGTCACCCAATATATAGTGACCCATAGTTTTCTTTCAAAGATATTACGTCTTAAAATATGTTATTCATTATATAACATTTTTATTGATTCCAAAATTTGTTAGGTATATTATCTTTAAAAAATTGTAAAAGCAAAAAAATGGTTCATAAAATATCTAAATATTCTTCAAATTATTTCATAATAACTATCACCCTTCCTAGACATATCATGCTCAATACCCTTCTTTATAAATTGGGAAAAGGAAACATAAGAAAGGGTGAGATTTTATTCTATGTGTGGATAAAAAAGAGAGATATAAATGATAATATAAAAATAACATGAGAAAAAGGGTATAAGAACATGATAATTACATTTCAAACCTTGACTTTTATATTATAGATCATAATCTTGAGTCATGGAATAAAGATTGGCAGTTCATAAGACCTGAATCATAATGGAATGAAGGAACATGCGCTAGGAGATCACAAAATTGACCTAAGACATGGAATTATGAAATATAAATAAGAATAGAAAAGAATTTATCTTTTAGTAAATGCTCTTTGATAATATTATCATAGTGGAATGAGTTCATTCCCAAAACTATTTTAGTATTCAATGTCCACTCCCAAGACTATCATAGTTGAAAAATTCAATTACTAAACTGGGTTTATTATCCATTCTTATCCTATTTATCTCATTAGATATGAATCTTTACACAATGCATTGGGGGGAGATATAGGTCCAAACGGCCAAATAATTAAAATTAAACAAATATTTCATATAAGGTGATATATAATTTTTCATATTAGAACCCATGAAAATAAACTAGTTTATAAACATTTCATCATAGCATAACCCATGAAAAGGAAACAGGTTATATAAACATATTTCATTATAAGCTGAAACCATCCAGAGTCATGTTCATACTTATGATATCATATATTATCCCTTTATAAAATTTAAACTCCCCCTTTTACCAATAATTACTTACCAAAATCATCATTTCCAGGTGTTAACAACTTCTTTAATTTTGAGTATTTCAGATTAGTATCTCTGGTCTATTTACATTAATATGGGTTCCATAACATATATAATATTAATCATGATATAAATATAATATCTATTTAATATATATGTATATATTAATCCAAAAAATTTAGGGTAGAAAAATAAATTACACCATTCATAGAGACAGTAAGTCTTATGCAAGCATGTTAACTATTTTTATTTTTTTACAGATAAAAAAGATAAAGGTAATTATTAGTTAAATTTTAAAGATAATTATTATATCATATATATCTCATAAATTCATCTAATTCATACTCATTTCCTTCCAATTAAAATATAAATGTAAAATAGATCACATCATTTCATGTAGGTGGTAGTGCACACATATACACGAGTGACATTATCGTTCCCTAAAAAATAGATGGAAATATGGTGGACATGATATTGTCATTTAAAAATTATAATTTTTTCATAAATAAAAAATATAAATATTAAACCCATCAAAATACCAATTCTAAATATATAGTGTTGAAAAATTAATTGTATCACTACTTGGAAATAGTAAGATGTATATATGCACGAGTGAAACTTCGATTTCTCATTCAATGGGGAAGTGGGTGTATAATGGTGTTTTATTATTTGTAATAAAATTTAGAAATATGTTTTATTATTGTTTTTTTATTTTATGATACATATCACAGAT
Organism: Viscum album; assembly: GCA_963277665.1. NCBI lineage: Eukaryota > Viridiplantae > Streptophyta > Magnoliopsida > Santalales > Viscaceae > Viscum > Viscum album. The sequence continues at coordinate 1,041,351,557 of OY728138.1, read as the reverse complement.
TTAGATGAGGTAAATGAGAGTATTAAACAAAGTGATTGGTTAATTTGATTTCCTCTTCTTTGAAATGACCCCTTTAGATCCCCTTTAAAGGGTTCTAAGGTTGGTCTTTTTTAGAAGAATAGAACCTATATAATATGTGTAGGTAAATTAAAAAAATAAATTGATATAGTTTTTCTGATATATGATGATCAAAGTTTTTTCAAGAAGTGAGGATGGATGTCCCCTTTTATAATTGAGGTGAGGGGAACTTTTGGACTTTCACAAAAGATTAAATTATAATAAATTCATTATCATGAGAAATACATCCCAATGGATATTCATTCAAATATAATGTAGTTTAGGGTTGTAATAACCTAAACTAATGTAATTATGAGATGTTTTGGGGTCATTTTAAACCTTTTCATTTTGATTTACCCTTATTAAACCAATTTTAATTTTAACAAAAGTAACAACATATTCAACATTAAAGGATGAAATTTTTACTTATAAGGTTTCAAAATTGACCATAAATGGGAAATTTATGACATGTTTGACCATATAATATTCAAATTTTTTATTTCATGATTTATATAATTTTTAAATAATTTAATAAAATATTATTTTGATAAAATATAAATATTGTTAATTTTGACACTATTTTTTAATTTGACTTAAAATACATAATGGAAAAGTTGGAACTAAAATATATTGTTTTAACATAAAATTAATATTATATATTCAGCTATAATATTTTTTTTACACAATAAATTAGTCAAATTATATTACTTTTAATATTTTCACAATCATTTATTTAATTTTTTAATTAATTGAATAAATACTATTTGGCATTTTGTAAGAATTCAAGGTAATTATATAACAACAAATTATAAATAAATTAACATCTTTTATATAATTTCATTTCAATAAAAATTAAAATTAACTTTTATTCGTAACAATTTTCCCCCTACTTAAACACATAAAGGATATTTAAAACTAATGGAGTGAAATTTTGTAACTTTTTTGATTTAAATAATATGTAAATAATTTGAGTGGAAAAATCGAAATTAATATAATAAATTTATATAATAAGGTGATATGGTTAAAATTTCATTCACCTAATAATACGTAGGATGAAAAATTATGGCCTCTTCACTTATTTTTAATCGAGATTAACTCGATTTACCCTTTAATGGTGTGATAAATTTTACCTAATTTACTATACATATTTATCAAAATTAAAGGGGAATACATAAAAAATTTGAACCTACTAAATATATATAGGTAATTAATTTTATATCATTCAATACCTATAAAAGGAATAAATTAATTATAAAGTAATAGAAAAAATATGAAAAAAATGGTTTTTAGAAAAATACTTTTTTTAGCACAAAACGGGATTTATTCTTTTCCCCCACCTAGAAAAATATTTTTTTAATGTTTATAAAATATGATATAGTAAATAATATATAAATTTAATTAAAAAAATTTACTATTAGTTCTTAATTTAATTTATTAGCATAAAAATACATTGCATGTGTAAAAATAATTTAAAAAAAAACAATTTTATTTTCAAATAATTTTTTTGTTTTGTTTTAATTTTAGTAATTTGATTAATAATGAATTATTTCTATAAATGTTTAGACCCTATATTTTTCATAATTTTTTTGTTACTATTCATAACCACCAATCAAATGACTATGCGATAATAGACACATAATATTTTAGTAATGTTATGTGGTTTGTCTGAATTCGTAATTGTTAGTAACACAATCTATCGAATTAATCAAAATATTTAAAGAGAAATATTTCATAAAAATATTGAGGTGTTACATTCTATCCCCCTTAAAATGAATTTCTCCCTTAAAATTTATCATTTTTATATAAATATATGACGATACTTATGCTTTATTATGTGCTCATGTTCCCACATAGATTCCGTATATTAGTGGTTTCACCAAAAAAAATAACCAGGTGAGTGGTCTTGTTTTGTTGTCTTTATCTCTATGATATAGAATATATTTCAGTTGTTCTTTATATGAAATATATTTCTCCAGTGGCTTGACCTCTGAGTTTAGTACATGTGAAGGATCATGTATGTACTCTCTTTGGTGAGATACATAGAACACATCATGAACTTGAGAGAGATTCAGTGGAACCACCACACGATAATATACCATCCCAATATAATAAAAAATTTAAAAAGGACCGATATAACTTGTGATTATATTGCCCATGTTTCAAAATATCATCATCCTCTCCAAGGGAGATATTTGTAGGATTATATGGTCACAAAATTCAATGTATATATCTTTTTGTGGATTGGAAACATAACTTTTTTATTAACTCTAAGTCAATCATATGTGCTGTTGAATAGATCTAACATTATCTTCCATTTACTCATCTAGATAAGGTCCTACAGATTTATTTCTTCAAATTAATTCCGGTATGTTTTAGTTATACACATCATGCCATAGAGGTATTCAAAAGAGACCATCTCAATGTTGGAGTAAATGATATAATAGTAAAAAAAATTCTACCAAAGGATGTTGTCGATCCAAAATAACTTTGAAATGCATAGAGAAATATCTCAACATGTATTCTAGAATTTTAATGGACTTCTCAGACTAAAAACATATATGAGGAAAATTTGCAGTCATTAAACACTACTCTTTATCTAGATCCTCGTGAATACTTTTCTGAAACCTCCTAGTAAACCTCAAATATCGATCAAATACAATTGATAGTGGTACACAAAAAAATCATTCCACTTAATTAATGTATAACCATGTAATTTGATCAAGATAGAAATATTTTATAATAGAAATAAACTTTTATGAATTCAAAAGGTGATTGAATACAACACTTAAAAAAATTATTGCATTTAGATATTTAGGGAGTTCGATGAAAAAATCTATAGTGATGTTTCTCCTATTTCCATTCTGGTATGGGTAATGGTTGTGACCTCCCCTTAGAATTTTGTCTCTCAGCCTTAACTCATTGACATAATAATCATCAAGAAACATACTCTACAATATCTCTCTTCATGCCATCCCACCAAAAATAATCTTTCGTATATCTATACTTCGTCATAATTATTGGATGAAAAGAGATTCAGGAACTATGATATTTATACATTGTCTCCTTCGTCAAATATGGTTCCAAAAGGACACATACATAGTTACCCAACATTATTATTCCATCACAATCAAGGTTGAAATCATGAGAATTTCTCACCTTTTTTTCAAATCTAAATATTCTTGCTATGACTATTTAATCCTTATTTGGATAGATGTTTGAACACTCATTTTAGAAAAAAAAATATTTCTCCCTTTCATTAAAGACCTCAAGATCCATCCTTTGAAATTAGAAAATTATTGGATCTTATATGTACCTTATCATAGATAATATAACACGATCCTTTCGACTTAGTGCATCTGGTACCTTGTTTTTTTTACAAGAGTGGTAATGTGTCGGGTAATCATAATCTCTAATCATCTCCTACCATCCTATTTGGAACATGTTCATATATTTTTGTGTTAAAATATACTTTAAACTTTTGTGATCATTATATTTGTCACAAATTTTAAAAAATAGATAATGCCTTCATATCTTTAATGAAAAAATTACAATAGTTGACTCCAAATCAGGAGTTGGGTAATTTTTCTCACGGACCTTCTATTTTCATGAGTTGTATGCTTTAACCACATCATTTTTCACGAGGAAAATCAAAATAACTTATTTAATACATGAATATAGATTAAAAAACTCTCTCTAAAATTATTATTATTTTGGTATTTTAGGAAAAGCACTTTAAATATCAGCTGAATCACATAATCAATGTATTTACCAGAATAATCAAAATATAGTGAGACTAAATCTGAATTTCCCTCTACCACCAATCAATGATAAAAATAAAAATAAATGATTGTATCAGATCCATATCAAAACTACTTAATTCTTAATCCCCCCAAACTTTACAATATTCCAATGATGAACTACACTACAAAACATTTCCACAAAATAAAATCCCAAACCAACCACAATAGAGAGAAAAATACCAAAACTTCTCCATCATATGAATTAAATACAGTGCAATCATTTTTGTTTCATAAAGATTATAGCTTAAAAAATTAACTTGCTTCAAAAACCACTAATATCCAAGAGAAAATCCCATAACCTCTTTGAGAACCATCACACCAGACCGACTTAGGGAGGAGTGACAGAATAGGTAGAAAGAGTATATATTGAATAGTCTATGGCCGAAAAAACATGCTTGACCTATTCCAGGACCATTAAACCCTATATAGACCCTCATATTCCTGATTTCATTGGACAAACATGACTAAGAACCAATAAATTATTGATCAAAAATAAAGAATCAGTAATAAAATGAGAAACCTCAAAAAAATAAGAAAGAAGACTAGATCATATATGGTTGTTAGGGAATATAATTGTTTAGAAATAGGTATTGAGCCTCTGAAATCCCCAAAAAAGTTAGGATCAGAAACCCTAGTGAATATAGTATCTCTTAGGCATACTTTTTCACCATAAACAGAATGAATTAGATCACACACTCAGTGACATCAATCAATGACCAAAGAGAGCACATTCATTCCTACATTGACTAACTACGTATAGTGAAAATTAATTCTTAAGGAGGAAGACTGATACATAAAATAGTTTCAATTATCTTAAATTGAATATTATTATTTTAAATCCCAAAAAAGTGTTACTTTATGATAAATTTCCCCATTTTTTGATATTGGTGATATTTTGAGCTTAATAATAAAAATATCCCATTTCAGATTTTTAACTATTTAAAATTATTTATGTATTTTGGCCATAACATTTTCTACAATAATAAAAATTTAAATATTATTTTATTTATAGATTCTAAACATCCAGATCTACATTTCTCCCTTCTTTACCAAAATTTTAATCAGCTATATGAATCTCCAAAGAAGCTCACAATTTGGACCATAAAAACTGTTCATTGATCGGTCGATTTTTGGTGTGGGGTCCATAACTCATTCCTCATGGGCCTAATTGTTGTGACATATGGTGGGTGGAAACAAAAGAAGTTTTGGAACATATTTCATGAATGATATGATCTATTGATTTGTTGTTTGAGTGGTCATTAAAGCATTCGAATCCGGAGGTTTGTGGTTTGGAGAGTTATACTAGACAGAATAAAATGTCAGAGTAAAACTCGCATAACTCTTAGAATAATATTCCAAATACACTGAAATATTGAGGAGATACGTCCAAGATAATTATAAATAACATTTAAGAAGGGTGAGATGAGTGAAGATATTATTTAATGGATGGTGATGTACTCGATGATCGTCAGTACAAGTAAAAGGGGTAGGGAATGTTATTGATTGTTTGGGATAAACAAAACCGAATCTAGTATTTCATAAGTCATTTGAGGATATTCAATACAACTATTTTGAATATGGAAGGAGTGTCGATGAAACTGAGATCTTGGTATGGTTTTCTCTCACCATAATAATTTCACCAAGGAGGTGAGAGGAAAAAAATATGGAAACTCACTTTAATCAACTCAGATGAAGAGGTTTGAATTAAATTGAACAAGGATAGAATTAAAATTGGGAAACCAACCCTGGCCTAATGAACCTTTTAATTTCATAGTTTTTAATCCTTCGAATTTCAAATTTCCTTTCAATCATTTTCTTATCAATTTTTTCTAAAAGCAAAAAATTGTTATCCCCATTTAAAAGTGACAAACTATTTTGTGAAACCTCCTCTTTGGGAGTATTCCTAGAGTTCGTCACTTGATTACACTTAGGAAATATAAAAATTGTTTTTCCACATCCTACGACAGGCATGAGTCAAACTTTGTGCCATTTCCGTAGAGACAAAGCAAATTTTTGTTTTTCAAAATTGAATGACCTGCAACTCAAAAGAACCATTAATTGAATCTGATCTAGAATTTGAAAGAAAAATAACCCAACTAAGGGAAAGTAACCTACTAGAAATATTTTAAGAAATAGATCTCTCAGAATCAAGTAAAACTATTAGTGTTCACTCTGAACTTGACATTATGGCTAGAAATCCAAACCCAACCATGCATGATCTATGTGCACCTCAATTTGGCATTCAAAATAACAAACTCATTTCACCCACAGAACCAAATGATTATGAATTACTTGTCAATCTGATTCCTATGCTTCCAAAGTTTCATGGTCTTCCAGGAAAAGGTCCAAATTAGCACATGCAAGAATTTAGATACACTTTCTCAAGCTTCAGGCCAAGAGGAGCACCTGAAGACCAATTTTATTGGAGTATATTATCCTTCTCACTCGATGAAGTGGCTAAATAATGGTTGTACAATCTATATCCCATGGAGATCAGGGATTGGGAAGACCTAAAAAATAGTTTCATGCAAATATTATTTCCCACGTATAGGAGAAATTCCATCAAGAAAGAGATTTTACATCATATGGGAATCAATTGGAGAAACCCTCAATGAGTATAGAAATCATTTCAAGAAGTTATGTTCTAACTACCCACATCAGGAAATGGAGGAAGACCAATTTCTTGTATCCTTTTACCAATTAATTCTGGATAATGATCGAAATATTCTAGATTCCTCATCTGGGGATCATTGATTGACAAATCCCGTACAAATATCAGAGTACAAATTGAGAAGATTCTTCAAAAACAAACCACAATTAGGAATAAGAAGAAGGAGAACCAAGCGATTACTTATGGTAAAAACATCTGATTCATCTGCATTGATTGAAACCAAGGTGGATGACTTTGCAAGGTTAGTCTGTTAAATGGCTGTCACTCAAGAAAATGGACAACAAGATTCCGCTCAGGTATGTGGTTCATATTATTCTTCCCCTCAATATACTGAAAAGTGCTATGAGATACAAGGGAAAGAATACTGCGCTATGGCCTTCAAACCAAGAAAATTTCAAAAAAATTGACCCGATCAACCCCAAGACCAACAAGGATAAGGGAATCAACAAAACCAGATGCGATCATTCAATCCTAACCAACACCTGAGTCAACCTCCTTACTAACAACAGTAATACCAAACCCCCTCCATTCCAACAATCCTATAATCATCCCTTCCAACAACAACAATCCATTCAACCACAACTATTCTACTGAGTGAAATATGGACAACTATCCACTATAACACAACCTTCTGTAGAACAAATACAATCCAAGCATGAGGGCCTTGAAGTGAAGGTTGATAAGATGAAAGAAACAGTGGGAAGTCTTGTTGAAATCAGGTCCAAGAATCTAGGGAAGCTTCCATCCCAAACAGAGACAAATCCTAAAGATAATGTCAATGAAATCATAAAAAATAAGGGGAAAAGAAATCTCACTTCTATTCAACCTTTTACCTAAAACAATACCACCCGTTTTGAAGGTATAATGATGTTGAAAATTCAGAAAATCTTGTGAAAATCCACCAATAAGGAGAAAAGGAAGAGGAGTAGGAGATGGATATGACACATAATAAGAGACAATAAATGAAAATGCAAAGAGAAAAAATGGATAACAAAGACTTACAAATACTATTTCCACCAAGGATGACTGAATAAAATAAATTGCCTGAAGAAACACTTCAAAAATAAATTCTAGAGACTTTTCAAAAATTAGAAATCAATACCCCCTACTAGAAGATGTAGAAAAAATTCCAAGGTTTGAAAAATCTTTAAAAGAACTTTGTTCCCAAAAGACAAGACTTCATGGGAATGAAATAATCAACTTGGGGAGAAGTTTTTCAGCCCTTATCACACCCCAAATTCCAACCAAATTTCAATAAACAAGGATATTTTCAATTCCATGAATAATTGGTTAATTAAATTTATTTAATGCTTTGTGTGATTTAAGATATTAAATTAATGTATTTCCTCACTCTGTATACACTTCTTTGTATATGGGAGACTTAAATCCCACAAGAGTGGTGGTCCAGCTTGCAAACAGATCCAAAATTTTCCCAACAGAAGTTTTAGAGGATGTCCTAGTGAAATTCAAAGATCTATTATTCCCATATTACCTCTATGTGATAAATATGGAATAAGATAAGAACCCATCACACTCACCCATCATTTTGGGGAGACAATTCTTGAATACAGCTTAAACCATCATCAATGTCCATGAAGGTACACTCACCAGGGAATTTGGAGATAACACTATCCACTTCATCATTTTTGAATCCATGAGGTACCCATTAGATGATCACTCCATATTTTCAATCTCTCATGAATTTAGTACTAAACCCATTGAATAATCAGGTATGTTCCATGAATTCTTTGACTTAGGAGATAATTTTTACATTAATGAACACGTGAATGCACAAAACACTTGATATTCTGATTTTATGTGGGAATAAGAGGTAAAATCTGATTTATTAGATGATTTTTTGATTGATGAGGAATATGATATTGTTTCTTGTTTGCAAGAGGTCCACCCTTTTGAAGTGGTGAATTTTAGTTTAATTTCATCCCTTGATAATCCCAATGAACTTGAATTCAAACCACTCCCCAATGATTTGAAATATGTGTACCTTTGTAAGAAGAGAAATTACCAATGATAATTGAAAATAATCTATCTAAAACCCAAGAAAAATCTTTCATTGAGCTTTGGAGAGAGAATGTCTAATAAATAGGGTGGATCTTTGGTGATATCCCAAGAATAAACCCAAAAGTATTCTCACGTAGAATTTTTCTTGAGGGAGATTCCAAACCTGTTAGACAGCCCAAAGGAGGCGGAATCCCACCTTGATAGAGGTTGTGAAGAAGGATATTGCGAAGCAATTGGAAGTTGAGATCATCAATCCCATTTCATATTCACATAGGGTTAGCCTTACTCATGTTGTTCCTAAAACAACTAGATTGACCACTACGAGGAATGAAAAGAATGAGTTAATCCCTATGAGAATTCAAAATAGCAAGAGAGTATGCCTTGATTTTAGGAAATTGAACCAGGTAACTCGGAAAGATCATTTCCCCATCCCCTTAATTGACTAGATGTTAGATATATTGTTAGGGAGTACTTATTATTTCTTTTTGTATATATTTTCAGGTTACTTCCAGGTACCCATTTCTCTCGAGGATCAAGAGAAGACAACATTTTTATGTCCCTTTGGTACATTTTCATATAAAAGAATTCCATTTGGGTTATGTAATGCTCTATGTACATTTCAGAGGTGATGGAAAGTTTATTTTATTATCACATTGAAAATTTATTGGTAATTTTCTTATATGATTTCACAGTTTTTGGAGATTATTTTGATCATTGTTTGAAAAATTTGCAAAAAGTTTTGAAAACCCGCATTGAAAAAAAGCTTGTTTTAAATTTTGAAAAGGGTCATTTCATGGTTAAAAAAGGAATTTTACTTGGTCATATCATTTCCCAAAATGGAATTGAAGTGGATAAATCAAAAATTTAAGTGATGAATTCATTTCCATACCCTACTTGTGTTAAACATTTTTGATCATTTTTAGGACATGTAGGATTCTAGAGGAGGTTTATCAATGATTTCAGTAAGATTTATTTCCCTATCTCTAGATTACATTTGAAAAATTATGATTTTGATTTCAATGGTACATGTAGGGAATCCTTTTATGAGTTGAAGATGAGATTGATCTCATCACCCATGATGAAACCACCAAATTGGGAAGAACTATTTGAGCCAATTTGTTATGAATCAAACCAAGAAGTTGGAGTAGTCCGTTCTCAGAAAATTGAGGGAAGACCAAAAGTCATTTCATATGTCTCAAGAACCATAGATGTGACCCAATTCAATTAAACAACCACATAAAAAGATTTCTTATCAATTTTTTTTTTCTTTAGAAAAATTTAGATCATCTCTTGTTGGAACTAAAATCACTATGTTTTCTGATCATGCAACTTTGATATACATGATGAAGAAAGATGATGCTAAACTGAGTATAGTGAGATGGATGATAGTACTTTTGGAGCTCAATATAGAAATCAAGGAAAAAGGGATATGAGAACCAAGTGGCTGATTACTTATGTAAGCAGTTAAACACTGCTGAAATTGAAATTCCATAAAGTGACCCACTCAATGATCAAATTCCAAAAGAGCAGTTGTCCTTGATTGAAGGAGAAGTGTCTTGGTATACAAACATGGTCAATTATATGGTAGCATCATAGGTCCCATATCATTTCAATTCTCACTAAATTCAAAAACTTAAAGCTGAATCTAGGTTTTACATTTGGGATGATCCATTCCTTTGGAATATTTGCAATGATCAAGTAATAAGAAGATGTTTACCCGAAAGTGAAGTAAAATATATCTTTGAGTTTACTCTTACTTTAACTTGTGGAGGCCACTTTGGAACTCAAAGGACAACAAATAAGGTTTAAGAATCCAGAATTTATTGGCACACCATTTTTATATATGATCATGAATTTTGTAAAATATTTGAAAAATGTCAGTTTTTAGGAAATATTTCGAAGAGACAATAAGTTCCACAAAACACACTGATTTTTTGTGACATTTTTTAAGTTTGGGGAATATATTTTTTGGGAACTTTTCAAATTTCATTTGAAAATTCTTGTATCTTTCTTGGAAATTATTATGTTTCTAAATGGGTTGAAGCAAAAGACACCAAGACTGACAATGCTAAAGTTGTTTGTGATTTTATTAAGGCTAACATATTTTTTAGGTTTGGAGTTTCTAGAGAAATAATCAGTGATCAGGGGGCTCACTTATGTAATTAGTTAATAGAGACTAGTCTGAAGAAGTATTGGGTGCATCATAAAACATGAACTCCCCATCATCCACAGACTAATGGGAAAGCTGAAGTTTCCAATAATGAAATCAAATGAATTTTGTAAAATACTATTAATCCAAAAAAGAAGGATTGGATCCAAAGGTTAGAAGATAGTTAATGGGCTTACAAGACAGCCTACAAAACCACTATTAGAATGAGTCCATGTAGGCTGACTTATGGGAAAAGCTTCCACCTACCTGCGTAATTAGTTAATAAGGTGTATTAGGCTATAAGGAAAATGAATTTGGACCTTGAAAGTGCTGGGAATGAAAGAATATTGATGTTTCAAGAGTTGAAGGAAATTAGATGGGAAACAATTGAAAATTCATGGATTTAAAAAGAAAGAAAAAGAGTGTCCCATGACAAGATAATCCGACAAAAATACTTCTATCCTGGAGACAAAGTTTTGTTATTCAACTTACTACTCAAGCTGATTCAAGGTAAAATTCGTTCTCAATGGGAAGGTCACTTTATAGTTAATCACATATATCATTTAAGTCCTATGTAGATTACAAAGGATGGAGATAAATATCCATTCACTGTTAACTAGAAAATGTTGAAGAAATTCCCTGGGACCTTACCATCATATCCAGTGGAGGAGATCACACTCCTCCAACCTATTTGTCAATAAAATCCATCCGGTCATACCTCTTATTTACATTTTCTTGCTTGCAGCGATTCATTTTCAAATATTATTACATGTTTAAATCCATTTTCATTCCCATAGGACACTGCATCATTTAAGTGTGGGGGAGGGAACCTTTGTTGTTTTGGATTTTCATTTGATATTTGGTTTACTTAAAAAAATAGTATTTTGTTTGTTTTTCATATTTTTGTGTGTGTTTTTATTTTTTTCTTTGTTTTTGAATCTTTTGAATCTAAATTATTATAATTTACATATTTTAAACCCATTTAAAGGAGCTAAATAATCTATTCCATGAAACTAAGCTTAATTTAATGCTGAAATGAATTTATTTCATTTTCAAATCTTTTGAAATTTCCTGAAGAGTACCCTGATTTTTAAATCCCATGCTACATATCACTGTCTTTATTTTTGAAATAACTTTACTATGAGGCTTCTTAAATATTTGTGTCATATTATTTACAATCTCCTCATTTATTGAGATAACAAGACCATGATTTATTTAACTAGAATTAAATTTATTCCTATCAAAACTTGATGGGTTGAGGTACTTGTTTTTTAAATGATTGAGGAAATTATTTGTTTTTATGCCCCCTTTTCCAAATAATTCTTTTTTATTATTACCTAACTTATATATTAATCCATTTATACCTTATAATCCATGAACAACCTGTTATGTTAGCCACATTACAAGCCAATTTTCCCTATACAACCTGCTCTTCAAGTGAAATTGCTTGATCTACTTAAGTGTGTGGGAGGATGTCTTATGCTGTACTAACTCATTTGGTGATACATTGGGGGTAAAATTAAATGTTGAAGTGCTAATGTTTATACTAAAGATTTTATTTTGATAAAATATATGCCCTTTATAGAGATTTCATGATAAAAGAATTTTTTTTCTTTCTGGAACATCGAATTTAAAAAGAAAGTTGTGCATATCTGGAGATTTCATGTAAAGAAAGTATGTTTGAGAAGAAATATTTTCTAGTAAAAATATAAATGACATGAACTTTACTTGAGTTCTCATGATTATGGAGACAATTTTCTACCAAGGGGAAGAGAAGGAGACAATTCTTGAGTAAAAATTAGAATCTTGCAATTTTTCTTCCAAAAGAGCAAAGACCTCCTTTTTTGGCCTTAGAATTTTTAAGATCTAAATACTACCAACCAGAAGCCACAAAACAACCTTAAAAATTCCTCATGAGAAACAAATTTCCTTGACTAACATCGAGCGGAGATGTGGGAATTTATTAATCCTATGGAAACTTTTGCGTGAATTTGGATGAGAAAAGCCTTGTTTAACATTTACAATTGTGAGATGAGAAAGAATTCAGGTGAGGTAGGGGTTTTGTGTTCATGAGATAAGAAATTACATTGAAATATATTAAATAATATAAAATTGAGAATAGGAAATAATTATTTTTGATGAGGCATGATGCCCTTTTGTTTCTTAGTATGGATTTGGTAGATCTAATGGCTATGTGTTTTGGATTTGATTTGATTTGATTTTGACATTTACTTGTCTAGGAGTCCAAGTGCTAAATGTGCGGGAATTGATAGAGAAAATATTTTCAATTAATTTAAATTTCATTACATTCTTTTAAATCCCCAAAAAGTGTTTCTTTAGGATAAATTTCCCCATTTTATGATATTGGTGATATTTTGAGCTTTATAGTAAAAATGGCCCATTTCAAATTTTTAACTATTTTGAATTATTTCTGTATTTTGGCCATAAAATTTTCTACACTAATATAAATTGAAAAATTATTTTATTTATAGATTCTAAACATCCAGGGATTAATTTCATCCTTATTTACCAAAAGCTTAATCAAATATATGTAATCTCAAAAGAATATTATATTTTGGACCATGAAAACTGTTTACAGATCTGCCGATTTTTGGTGTGGGGTCTATAACTCATTCATGGTGGTCCCCATTACTATGAAATTCAGTGGGTGAATGAAGAAGATGTTTTGAAACATCTTTCATGAATTAGACAAAGTGTTAATTGGATATTTGAGTGGTCATTAAAGAATTATAATCGAGTCATTCTTGGTTTTGAGAGTATAACTGGACATAATAAATTGTGAGGGTAAAACATGCATAAATTTTGGAAGACTTTTCCAAATACACTAAACATTTGAGGAGAGATAGACACAATAATTATGAACAAAATTAAATAAGGGTGAAATGCGTGAAGATGTCATTTAATGGGGATACACCACGTCAACTTTTGGGGGAAAGATTCTAGCTATAAAAGGTGGGGAGTTCCTCCCTCTCTAAGCATCTCTTTTAATCCCATTCCTTCGAGGACACCAAGGAGGAGAAATTTTTAGTTTTTTCTATTTTATTTATTTTGTTTTACATAGATTTTTAATGTTTTTTTCTTCCCCATTCATCTCGATTAACCTTACTATAGGGGTGGGGGGGGGGTAAACATTTTGAGTGATTGGGGAAGGGTTGTCTTTCTATTTTGTAATACATGAGTTCTTGGACATAATTGAATGAAATTTCATTCTTCTTCAAAGTTATTTTCAATTTCATATAGTGTACTTTATTATCAAGTTCAATTTTTCTTCAATTTTAATTTCATTATTTATTTTTTCTTTTGTTAAGTAATCATTATCTCCCTCTCCTGATCTCTACATTATATACGTTGGAATAGACCTTAGATTAGTGGTGAAGTACTCGACGATTTTTAGTATGTGTAAAAGGGGAAGTGGTTGTTCTTTATTTTTTGGGATAAACAAGACCCAATTAGGTATTTACCAATTAAATTGATGATATTCAATACAACTATTTTTAACAGGGAGGGAGAGTTGACAAAAATGAGATCTTGTTAAGTTTTTCTCTCACCATCACAATTTCTCTAAGGAGGTGAGAGGAAACAATTGTGGAAACTAACTTTATTCAAATCAGAAGAAGAGGTTTGAATTAAGTTGAACAAGGATAGAATTAAAATTGGGAAACCGAACCTAGAATAAAAACCCTTATAATATTATAGTTTTTAATTATTTAAATTTCAAATTTTCTTTAAATCAATTTCTTATCGATTTATTCTAAAAACACACGATTTTTACCCTAATTTAAAAGTGGAAAACTTTATTGTGTGAACTTCTCTTTGGGAGACTTCCTAGGTTTAATCACTAGACTACATTTAGGAAATATAAAAATTGTTTTTACACACCCTATGACAGGTGTGTGTCAAATACCACCCATTGAGAAGAAGAAGTAAGACCTGAATGAGATCTCTCATGAAGAATTATCAGCCAAGAGGGGAGGCAGTGTTGGGTGAACCCTAGGCGAGAGAGATCCCATTAAAAACCTTTCTCCACTATAGGGTAGTGTAAGCACAGGCACACTGAATAGTATTTTCTTTAGTTCCTTAAAACTCTCCTCACATTAATCTATATAGAAGAACATGGATACCTTTAGAGTTAATATTCTAATTGGATTCGATAACCATGTAATATTATCCACAACGCACAGATAATATCCATCCAAACCAAGAAAATGACAAATCTCAGTCATAGTGGTTGGTCTAGGACAATATCCAATAACTCATGTCTTTAAAGGGACTACTGATATACCCTTAGTTGTGATTATATGTCCCAAGAATGAAACTTTTTGAAAATAAAATTCAAACTTCGTAAATTTTACATAAATCTTCTACTTCCTCAGGGTATTCATGATATTTCTCAAGTGATCTTCATGCTCTTCCTTACTCAGAGAATATATAAGAATATCATCTATAAAGACTAAAAAAACTGATGAAGGTAATATCTAAGTACTTCATTCATGAAATACATGAATACAGTAGGAGAAATAGTAAAACCAAAAGGTGCTAATATAATTCATGGTGTCCATACAATGTATGGAAGGTTATCAGGGGTATATATTTTTTTTGACCCTAAATTGATGACATCTAGAAAGTATATAAAACATGGAATAATATTGAGATATATATATTAGATCAAATAAATCACAGATTTGGGGGATATGATACTTTTTCTTGATAGTGATATTGTTAAGTTCTCAATAATCAATGAAAAGATGCATTGATCCATATTTATTGTCAACAAAAAAATTAGGTGCACACCAAGGTGACACACCAATTAGATTAAACCCCTTATCAGGATTCTCCTGGAGTTACTTCTTCAATTCTTGTAACTTTGTCAAGGCCATTCTATATGGAGTCTTGTAAAGAGTTGAAACACCATGTACGAGTTCTATTGAAAAACCATATTCATGATATGGTGAAAGACTGGGAAATTATTTTCTAAATACCACAATATACTCCAGTAAAATAGGATTATAATTGATATTGAGTTTTTCCCCAACCATTTGAGATTGACACCCTTTTTGAATAGTAATAAAAACATATTATGGATGTAATTTCCATAGGAAGTTCATTTTTTTCATCACATTGAGAAGTGATAAAAGGTTGGTTCAGAATATCAAAATCAACTTCCCTTCCACAGAAATTGATGTGAGATTAATGTAGAGAAAGCCAATTTAAGCCTAGAATAATGTTAATTTCAATTGGGGTAAGAGTAAAACTATTTTCAGGAAACACATTCCCATAAAAATCAACCAGAGAAGAATCATAGATTTGATATGCAATCATCATACCCTTATATATATTTAATAAAAACTTGATATCTAATTTTTGAGGTGGTATAGTGATACCCTTAGACAGTTCATTAGAAATAAAAGATTATGTAGATATATAATCAAATAAAACATTATCAATGATAAATTGGATATAAATTAATCCTTCCAACATGTCATTATTGTACCCCTATTTAGAATTGGTGATCTTACATGATTTACATTTTTACCCATTCTTAAGAGTTTGTTGACATCAATCAACATTATTAACCTTCAGATTTGGGAACTGGTTTTCATAATACCCATACTCCTTGAATTTTAAACACTGGAATATGAGGGGTGGATTCTAAGGAGATTTTTATTTATTAAACTCATTATATTAATTATTCTTATCACTTCACAATTAGACTTTCATAATGAGCATACTTTAAAAAGTTGAATCATTTACCAGTTACCTTAATACAATTTCCCCAATGTTTCCCTCTACATTTTTAGCACAAAGGAATGCTGATATTCTTATCTTTATTTTTTTTATAATTTCCTTTTAATTAAATTTTTTTTCTTATTAAAACCATTAGATTTATGGTTGACTCTAATCTCTATCTCCACCTTTAGAGGACACCAAAAAATTAATTCATATCTACTAAAGTCCCTTATGGAAAAATCCCATTGGAGACTTGGTTTTAAGACACTATAGATTTGATAAACCTTACATTGAGGTTAGATGAATATACCATAAGTTTACATCATAGATATTGTGAAATTTTCCACATTAATATAAACTATATCATCATTGTTTATTTTTAACTCAAGGAAATAATTCTCTATTTTGGTTTGAATAATATGAAGAAACTACGTTTTAAAAAATTAACTTTTAAATTTCTTTAACTCCATAGATTCAATTTCTTGTTTTCTCTCATGTTCTTGATAAGGGTCCACCACTGATCTACTTCACCTTCCAAATAACAAACAACTATAATAAATTTCTCATGTTCCAAACAATAAAGAACAAAAAATATCCTTTTAATGGTAATGATCCATCGCTCTGTAAATTTTGGATCAATTAGACCACTAAAAGAAGGTGTATTTTGTCTCATTAAGGACTTAATAGGACATTGTTCCCTCTTTTTCACATTTGTAAGTTTAGTATGATTCATATCTTGAGGAAGTTTTGTGATCATATCAATGATATTTTTCATTATATCCCTTTTAACATCCATTTTCTCTAGAGTAAAACCATTAATTATCCTCCACATTCAACACTAACATGATTCCTCAAGGTCCCAATCATTTACTGAAACCAAAATCATAGTTTGAGAAATAATAATAATAATGGGAAACTAGATAATCATGAAGAATAGTTTATGGGATGTCTTATTTGTGAAACCTTCTTCAATGAAACCTTAGGATTAACCTAGGTCATTCATTGTCATTACCAAAACATTACGACTTTATAATATACTTAGACTTATCTGTAGGGTTCTTTCTAAAGTTTTCTCATGAAAGTATCCAAAGTTATACTAAACCTTAATATTATACCAAATATAGTGAACTATTCTTTTCATATTTTGATATTATATCTTAATATATGAATACTCATTAAAAAATATTTTCATACATACCAGAGTCATTTGGGTCCAATATCATTAGAAATTTGGAAACAAAAAACAACTGGTTCATAAAATATATACATATTCTCCCACATATTTTTTATAACTAGAACCCTTCTTATAAGTATAATGATTAATACATTTTTATAAAAACTAGGAAAAGGAAACATAAGAACGGGTGAGCTCTGATTCTTATTATGGGTAAAAAAAGGAGATATCAATGATAATATAAGCATAATATTTGAAAAAGGGAATGCGAACAAGAGATTATTATTTGAAAACAATACCTTGTATATAATAGATCATAATATTGAGTCATGGCATGAAGCTTTGTAGTTCCTAAGATATAGATAATATAATAATCAAAGAACATGAGCAATGGGAGTAGAACATTGACATAAGACATGGAATTTTGGAAAACACATAAGGATAGGAAAACATTTCTTTAGTAGTCAAGGATATTTTCCAATACTATCATTGTCTAATGGTTTTACTCTGCAAACCATTGTAGTAGTCAATTTTAACTCCCAAAACTATTATTGGAGAACAATTCCCTTACTGAACTGGGATCACACACTATTCTAGTTTTATTTATCTATTGAGATACAAATATTTACCTAATGCATTGAAGGGAGATATAGGTCCCACCCATCACATAATGGAAATCACACATATGTTTTACAAAAGATCATAAAACATTTATTATATGAGAAACCAGGAAAATAAATGAGTTTCATATACATTTCACCATAACATAACCCATGGATATGAAATCTGCTTCATAAACATATTTCAATCCTAAACATAAACCGTAAAGATAATGAATATGGATGGTATTATTGAATCATATACCTAGTAAATAAAATGTGTAATTAAGGGTTGTTTTCTTTAATTAATACAAATAAAATTGGAAGATCATTAAGGAATTCTTGAAGAAAATAACGTTTACTTTTTAAAATCAATTTTTAAAAAAACCAAAAAAATATAATGGAAAAATTGTCTTTAAAGAGAACCATGTAAAATTGTAAAGTAAGTTTTAAATAAAAAATTAGTCATTATGGTAGGAAAATCCATTCATCCCATATAAGTTATGAAATCATTACATCCATACTTTTATTGGAAAAGTCACAAAGTAATTCATTTGGGAAATAACCAAAAGATTTAATTTAATTTTTTTAAAAAAAATAAACATGGGTAAAAATGAATTTAAATAATTATATAAGAATACAAAAAACCTTCTTTAAAACTTTTTTAGAATACATGGATATTGAAGAAAATGGGTTTTCAGCTGAAGATGGAAATGCAGTCGATTTTCATTAAAAAAATATTTCTACTATATTGAGTATATAAGATGAGGATAATAAAAGGAAAACATGTATTTTATATAAATAACCATAGTGGAATAAATTTAATTATTTTATTTAGAGATAGATCATAATATTTTATCATTGGAAACATAACCATAATTAATCCTGATAAACAATGAGATTATAACATAAAATACTTACCTTGGGTTCTCCTTGTTTCAAAAGCATGATAACATATTGTATAGTAAAGTTAAATCTTTTATACTTATATAAGAGGGCAATTTTCATACATATAATATCATATATGATCCCTTTATGACATTTCAACACCCAATTTTAACAATAATTACTCATTAAAATCATCATTTTCCGGTGTCACACTAGCACAAAATGTATTTTTCAAATTGACTTATAATGTCAGTTATTTATAACCTCCATGAAAAATCCATATGTATCTATTTTTCTTATTTGTTCTCTAATAACCTATGTCAAAAAGAAATACCACACTATTTCACATTGGTTTTATAATAACCGACATGAAAAAGATGGTATCCAACTTTTTTCACTTCAGTTATACAATAACGAACATGAAAAAGTATATTTACCACATCAGTTATTGTATAAACCACATATTAAAGTAATGGGATTATCTTTTTCCCATCTGTTATTCTTTAACCGATGTGTTAAATGTATCTTTTCACATCAGTTATACAATAACCGACCTGAAAAAGTCAAAAAAATACATTACAACATCAATTATATAAAAAAATGTGATAAAAATTTTAAAATTTTATGAATTCTATATTTGATTGATTTTGGTGTTATTCAATCATGTGAAAGAAAACTTATATCTCTCATGTATGGAAACCCTAACCTTGTTTTCTCGATCCAATGGCCTGAAATGTCAGTTTTCCTTTATTATTCGTCCTCATGATTTGTTGTCTCCATATCTTCATTTGATCTTCTCATATCTCAACTCTCAAGTATGTCTCACAAATCGATTATCCCTTGATTTCAGTCATTTAAAATCACAAGCACCCTATCTATCTCTTTTTTCGATTACATCTACTAAAATCCTTCATTATTACTTTGGTTTCTTCGGCCTCATCATTTCACATTTGTATATAGATCTTCTTATCATAAATCTCAAATTACAATATTTATATACCTTATTTATATGTTTATTTAAGTTAAAAGGTGTACATTTCATTACATTTTACTATTATATGTTAGATCATAAATTTCGGTATTATATCTTAATTTTCTGGTGTTTCTACTATATGGAAGATTGTTTACACTGAATTTTTTGACATATGTTAATTAAACTTTGATATATTATTAAATCACATTTTTATGTAGGAAATATTTTTTGCAATTTAGTGTAATATAATTTCTTTTCAATAAGCTAATTATATTAATTTTCATCTTGAATGTGTATTGCTAAGAAATATTACAAATCCATTTTATTGGTTCCTCAGATAACCGTGCCTAACATGGTTGCAAAAATATTATTGTATTTTTTTTATTTATATGTTACATATAGAAAAAATTATTTTCCTCAATATAGTATCATAGAAATGTAAGTCTTGATGATGTATTATATAATAATAGACGAGTCTCATTAATTATCTTTCTTATGGACATATAGAAAACAAAGAACTACTTGGGGGAAAATGACAGTGACTAATCATACATCATTTCTTTAGTGGAACATTTTTTAATATAAATTTATTTTATATAATTACTATTATATGTTAATTTCCATGATTTATTAAATAAAAACACAAATAGTATTTATAATTATCATAAAAGACTTATTATATATATTATCATTAATTAGACTCACTCTGATATTTGTCTATGTTTTGATTAGTGGTTTACATCCTATTTATCAACTATATTTAAACTTAAATTCGATTATTGACTAATTTATAATTGTACTTTTCAAATATGAATATATATATATATTTAAATTTCAAAGTTTTATTACCTTCAAATGATGATATATTGGATATAAATATATACCTTGTTTGACTTGATTTATTTATTCTCATTTTATCACCACTATATTCTTTTGACAAGATACTTTTTAATATTTTTTAGATAATAATGAATCAAAGTTGGATTAAGTGACTTCGAATAAGTGATGAATATGAGGAATGTGTTAATTATTTTTTTGAATTTTCTAAATGAAATGCTCTAAACAATGACATGTTTTTCTTTCCTTGCTTGAAATGTATAAATAAGAAGAAGTTGGAGAGAAGAGAGATAAAATATCATTTAATTTTTCATGGTTTTAATCTGAGCCACAACCCTTGTATTTGGCATGGTGAAACAAGGCCAAATTTCAGATCTAATGATGATGATGCTTTGCAAGTTGACATATCAGATGAAATTGGATAAATGATTTGTGATATTAAAGAAGGGGAAATTGATAAAGAACTGACAATTGAACATTTAAATGGTGATTCTAAAAAACCATTGCATCCCGGATGTACGAAATTTAGGGTTTTATCATCGGTGTTAAGATTGATTAAATTAAAGGGAAATCATGGATGGAGTGACAAGTGTTATACTAATTTTCTACAATTGTTGAAATATATTCTTCCAAAAGACAATTATCTTCCTAATCACTATTATAAGGAGAGAAAAAATACTATGACCAATGGAATTATCGTATCAACAAATACATGCATGCCCGAATGATTGTGTTCTATATAAGAAGGTATATAAAAATATATCAATGTGACCTAAATTTGGGACATCACAATTTAATTTGAAATTAAAAATACACGTTGATTTAGCAGTTATAGAGACCCCTACCAAGGAATTTTGTTATCTTTCTATAATTCAATGTTTGGAACATTTATTTTCAAATTCACATAATGAAAAAAGGTTAATATGGAATGGAAATGAGCGGATATGTGATAAAAAATGTCGGCTGCCAACTGATTTTCCAAATTTGAAGAAAATTGATGAACAATTTTCTATATTCAGAAATGAAGTTTGAAATATATGGCTTGGACTATACATGGATGCAATGAATCCATATCGAATCCTGAGTAGCACACATATTTCATGGACTATTTTATTGGAAATTTACAACTTATATCCAGAATTTTGTATAAAGAAAAATTATTTCATGTTGAGTTTAATGATCTGTGGACAAAAACAAATTGAAATGATATTGGTGTTTTATTTTCACCATTAATTGATCATTTTAAACTCTTTTGGGTGGATGGTATTAGGGTGTATTATTCTTATAAAATTGAATATTTTCAACTACATGAAATGATTATGTTCACTATAAATGAATTCCTAGAATGTGGGAATTTTTATGGACATCATGTTAAGGAGAATAAAGCATGTCCAATTTTAGAATAATAGACTTCCCATTATCAATTACATCAAGGGTGAAACATGGTACACGTGGGTATCCAAAGGATTTTATCTATAGATCACTATTATAGTTGATTAAAAAAGGAATTCAATGTCTCATAAGAATTTGATATTAATACAAAAACTTTATCCACTAATTAGTATTTTGAGAGGGTGAAAAACATTTATGTGGCATTTAGAGGGACACATAAATCTAGTAATGATTGAAATATTTGTAAGAAACAATCAATATTTTTTGACCAACCATATTGGATATATAATGAGTTGAAACATAGTGTTCATTTCATGCATGTGGAGAAGAATATATGTGACAACTTGATTGGAATATTTTTAGATATTAAAGGAAATACTAAAGATGGGTTGAATGCAAAATTTTACTTACTGTTAATGGGAACAGGTTACATGTGAGCCTCATCCTGATTTTTGATGATCTGATACACATCATGGATCAAGCCGAAAATACCCCAAGACCACCTCCATAGGGGGCAGAGATAAGTTCCAAATGCATGAAAAACTCTGTGAGGCCTTTTCCAAAGAACCTTTACATACATATGCAACCAACACAAAAAAAATGTGAAGAGGGAAAGGAATAAAGGAATCAAACTGTTATAAATAAATTGACATGCATAAACCACTAAGAATTACAAATAAGGCACCTTAACTAAAAGTTAAAAGGGAAAATATACACGCCTAACGAAAAATGTGCCACAACCAGACAACAAATGGAAAATTAAGACAACTGAGAGATCCCCACTCCTGGATCCCAAACTACAACCACTACATGCAGTCTAAGCACCTCATATCCCAAAGATCCTCTAATGTCATAATCAACTCATCCATCGTCTATAAGGGAACACCAAGTGTAGGAAAATCCCAAGTAGGGGTGAGTATAAAAATACATTGCAAGATTCCCTGAAGACTCAAGGGAGTAACAAAATATGCACTTAAGGGGGGAGTAGTAGATAGAACAAGGTATAATAAAAGGAATAAAGCTCAACCTAACAAGTGAGTGAAGTAAACTCATCCAAACACAAGGATCTAGAAATGGAGAGAAGATAGAATTATTATTGAGTCTTCGCTGCCTATAGTAGGAGAGTATACTTGTAAAACCATAAGAACCTAGACACGAAAAGCACATGACATACCCCATGTGTTTTCACCTCAACTGGAAGGGTAGTTTCCAAAATCGAAGGAGTGGGTACCGAAATAGGATATATATATATATATATATATATGATCACTCAAAGAAACCCAAAGGAGGGAGTAAGGGGATCTCTATATCACAACTCAGTCTATGAATTTGAGTAGCCAATAGTCCCAGAAGTAACCAACATCGATGCCCATCATCTCACACATCTGACCAGAATAGAAAGTCAAAGGGACTCAATCACTTCCCCTTGATACTATCCACTTTGGGCGGCACTGTATTACCCTCGTCATTTTAGGACACATCACAAGCACACATATTGGTGGGAAAATATCCCCTCTTACTTGTGAGTCCAATGTATCATCAAATTATGTTGTGTCACTGATCCATATCTGAAATGAGTAAACCCAAATTAGAGGACCCACACCCTAGTACATCAGGGGTATTCCAATATAATATTCATCATGGAGGAACCACACCTATATACATCATTGGGATTCCACTCTTGTTCATCTGGGACCCTCTTCCAAGTGCCTTAGTGGGATTCCACTTAGAATTAGCTGATAGAGGACCTGTGCCCATGAATAAGGGAGATTACACTCTTATTATCATAGAGGACCCACACCTTTGTGCGTTAGGGGGATTATACTATCATAGTTGTCATAGAAGACCCACACCCATCCTGATGTGGGATTTCACTCTAGGTCATTGAGGACCCACGCTATACCTGGTAGGGGGTTCCACCTGGAAATCATAGAAGAACTATACTAGCCATCCCTGCTAGATGGTACCTATCAAAATGAACTCATATGTGAGTGCCTAATCACTACCATCATTTGACGTCATAAAAATAGGTATGACATAAAAAAACATCTCACATCGTATCTTTATATCCTTTACGAAGGGCACCATCGCGTTCCATGTGAAAAAAATACTCAAGATAGGCTACTCACGGGCTGAAATACAATTATAAAAGAAGAAGATACGAGAGAGAGAAGAATCTGTAAAGTAGTGCACAAAGTGTGTGGGTCCCACACATCATGTGGCTCCCATACATCATGTGGCTCCACCTCATCACGCAACTATGTACCGATGCATTATTTTGTACTAAACTGTGAACCAGTACTATAGGGACCCAACCTTAAACATTAGATAATCTTTAATTAAATGAATAATACACATTAAGGATCTTTTCAGGTTTTTAGTTTTAGAGAATTAGACCATAACTGGTACATTACATCTCAAAAATTACAATTTAGACACTCTTACACAGTTTCCATTTTCATCATAAAATAAAAACTCTTGATTAAAAGAGTCATGTCTAGTTCCATATTTTAGACAACATGACTTTTCCTTGATCCCATCCTAGACCCTATTCATCTTTAAGTCTTGTGAAAAACATTTCAAAACTTGGGATGAGCATAAAAAGCATAGTAAGGGTTATAAAACAAAGAAAGAAACACTAGTTCATTAATACATACATAACATAAGCTCTTTAACATTCCTCATGAAATCTTAAGATTTACATTGTAAACACAAATCATAAAGGTAGCTTGTGGAATCCATAACATACTTACGTTGTATCTTTCACAACTATATATGGAGTGACATTTGTAATACAAATCATAGTTTATTCCCTAAATCTATTAGGAGAAACATTCACGTTTACCTCCGTCATGTTACCCAATGCATTAGTGATCTATCTCGGGCTCACCCGCCCTAGGTTTATCACGAAACAACTCGTATGCGTAACAATGCCCAAAAACCATAACATATTCATAACACATAAAACAAATATATTGGAAGGATAAAATTTCAATATTTCAATCACAATGTATCATTTAAATATATTGACATAACAAATACATTATCAAAACCATTTTCAATACCAAAATACGTAACAGAGTATATGGTATTTATTTTCATTTTAAAAACATTACGACTTGTTAAGGTAGCCATAGATCAAATAATACTCGTGACGGTGGAAATGTCGTTGTCCCTACGTACATTAAAAGAAACATTTTTTTTTCATTTAGTAAAACACCTCATAGAAAAAGATTCCCTTTGAATGAAATGAAAATTTAATTGTGTTTATATGGCGTATAAACGAAAGCCGTGTATAAAAAAAATATGCCTCAATGAAAGGAGATTGAGATGATGTCCCTTACCTCATGTCCAACTTGACCTATTCGTTCTTTAATCTCTTCAATAATAAAATAAAGTTAATTTTTAATTGCTTATGAACCTTTTTCAAATTTATCATTCCTTTTAAATCACTTATTACCATGTTATAAACATTATGTAATCATTTAAGTTAATAATAGTCCTTTTGTCGATATTTGGTACTTGAGTCAAAAATTGACTTCTTATAATTACTAGTTATTCATGTGGTAAAAAATTAATTATATCTAGAATTATATTCATGATTTAGATATCATATATATCCAATATATACAAGTATTTATAACAGTATATAACATTTGGAGGTAAGAAATGAAATGCACCGTTCATGGAGATGGTAAGTCGTACACATGCATGAACGCTACATGCATTTCAATTTAATATTTAATGGAATGAAAACATAATGATACATAGGTATATTATAATTCCGGTATAATATCATATATAATTTTACTAACTCCATCCTTTATACGTTCCTCTTATGGCATGAATGAGTCATATCACTTTGAGGGGGCGGTAGTCCGCACTTCCTGAAATGATATTATCGTATTGACCTACTATGGAATCCATAAAGGTATTATATAAATGAAAAATAAAGAAGAATGGAAACAATATAAATATAATATATATCATATATAAATATAGTGCCATAATAATGGCCACCATAAGTGGTGGTAGGATAAGATTGAACAATCATCGTTTCTTGAGGCGTTAGTTTTCCATCCACAGAAATAGTATATTCTTTACCCATTAGATGGAGGTGTGTGTAAGTGTAGTTAGAATTATTCTCATAAAACAACCTAGTATATTGAGGATACTGGTTTTTATATAAAATAAATGTATAAAATGTGTTTAGGGGGTTGTATAAGTAAAAGAAAAGAAAAGAACTTTAGAGAAGATGTTACATTTAAATTAGTTAACTTCTTTTGATTTGAACCAAAAGGGTCTCTTGAAGTGCCTTATGCCTAAGGTAAGACTTGTAGGAAAAAGAGAGCGATATTTAGAGATTATTTGGGAAGATTTTGGACAATCCAAGGGGCCTGAGTGGTGTGAGTAATGGGTTAGAGGTGAGAGATTTTTTAAGGGGGAGGAGGGGATCTTTAAGAAAGTGTGAAAATATTATTTTATTATATAATGATTTTCGGTTTCTAAATGCCCAAAACTTATTGAAGTTGCAGATAAAGTGACTCGTTGTTGAAATAAAATCATCTAATAATAATTGGATAGGTTTTGGATATTATTTTAATTATTATAATCTTATTTATTTAAATCGTTTGTTTATGAGTTAAACACTGAATCATTATTGTGACATAAATAATTTAATTTATTTAATGTCTAAAAATTATAAAAAAATACCATAATGTTGTAAATACTTTTATCTTTATAATGAATATTTATAGTCAAATATATCAATTATTTAACCCCACATTATTATTTTTAACAAAATAATACTAGTTTATAAAATATTTTTATTTTTACATTAAATAAAAAGTTATTAATATCATTATCTTACCCAAGTGACTTTCAATGAAAAAAATTCTCATCCAAGGATTGTCTTGGTCGACCATTACTCATAAAATAAGGTTAGGACAAGTTTCAAGGAAATTTTATATTATTATAATATTGGTTTTACCTTGAATTACCCTATTTACCTTTAACCACGATAAATAAAATTCAATAGTTACTATTCACAAAAAAATATTTTCTTCTTATTGAACCACATTTTACTTTATAATAATAACCATCTATATCGGATTTTTTAAATTAAATTGGTAGAAGTGGTAAAATTTCATTTAAATGAAAATGTCAGCTTTTTAACTATTACTCAGTGTTTTCACTATTCATCAAAAATTGAAGTTTTTTAGAAAAATACCAAAAATTCAGCCAAAGGTATATTTGATATTCTGAATTCAGAAATTATTTTTATTTTACCAAATTCAATACAAAGAATTTTAATTAGTTAATTTAAAATTAATTCTCATTGTCAAAACAAAAAGCATGTTTTTACTGACTGAAGATTAACTTTTTATTAATAAAATCTCTTTTTAAGAAAAGTGAGAAACCAGTCCCAATCAATCCGGCGGCGAAGAATCATAAGAGAAATCAAAGAAATAAAATCATAGCCTTAGACTATTGGTACTTTCTTCCCTATAAATTTTCCAGTTCATAAACCATACCTTAGCATCAGGGTCTTCGTCGATAACAACTTTGAAGCGAGACTCCATTTTGTCCCATGTTCGGATATACACTTCTTTGCTGATTTTCCCATCATTGAAGCCTATCATCATGATCATATCCTATTTTTCAATCCAATTAGCCTGATAATTGTTGACCTCCACTTGAATATGTATTCCCATCATCTTTGCCACTTCCTGTGGTATGTGGGCACACAAGAATTCTTAACCATTTCTTCCTCAGAGTGGAGGTTAGGTTCTTTAGAGTCCTTTGCCACTTCGATACAGTTTGCGTTAACATTACAAGTTAGAATAAACTTGTCGTTGCTGATTCCATAAATTTAAACTTGAGGCTTCTCCTACACAACACTCATGGAAGCAGATGAAATTTCTTTCTCGCATAGTTTATACTTTTTACCAGATCGCATTTCCATCAGAGAGTGTTTTTAATAAATAATAACTATCAAAATATTGACACATGTTTATGTCCAATTTCAAAGTGAAGTTACTTCCAATGACCAAAATTGGATTAAATATTAAAAATATAATCTAATTTTACTTTAAAACCAATTAAAAATATAATCTAATCGCATAATTAAATTTGATTAAAAGACAATTTTGAATTAAAATACAGTATTTTTCACTATTCCTAAAAACATGAATTTTATCAGAATAATACAAAAAAATTTCCCAAAGTAAATTTTGATGTCACTATTCTAAATAATAATTTTATTTTATCAAATAGATCATATAAAAGTGACCAAAACTATATTTAAGGAGGGTTCTCCATTAAAAGGTGGTAAATCGACCATTTAAAGAATATTAGAGTATTTATGCTTAAAATTTGATTAATTCAAATTTTAAGCCTCTAACTTTTATTGGATAAATGTAAAGATATTTAACAAACATGTATAATAATATTATAGTTAGTTTTGTTCAATCCTTCCATTACAATGACTGGGCGTTAACTACCATTTAAAATAACAATATTCTATTATTATTTTTTAGTATGACTCATCCTTGTGGGCAACATAAAATTTCACATAAACCTGTTGTTACGTATCGGGTAAACCATCGAACATAGAAACCCCTTTAAATTAAAATTAATATTTAATTCTCAAATATTAATAATTATGATAATGTATTATTCTTTATTTACTTGGGATGTTACAAGTACACCTCGGTGTGTCAGTGTACTCCCATAGTATGTGGAACAACTAGTAAAAAGGATGAAGAGTGCACGATGCATGTCATTATTCCAGAGGGGAAAAAATGAAACTTTGCTAGCATGCATTTTCGATGGACCAGAACCTTTGACCACATCTCTTAATACATATTTTCCACTCTCATAATATTTAAAGTTGAGCCAAGCCATGGGTTCTCTTCAAAAAAAATTAGAAGGATCTTCCACAAATAGTTTTTTCATGTTTCCATAATTAATGAGATAAAAAATTGTTCTGTATGTCTAGATGAATCACACCATTACAAGCCTTGTGGGAAAACATGAAATATCGACTATTTAATCTCCTAAAATAGACCTCAGGTGAAAATTTGTTTGTACCTGCATTGTGCTCGAAAGGTGTCCCATGGGGACCACACCTTAGTCCAAGTACTAATTACATAGATCACGCCATTGCGATCCTCTCAAAAGAGAAAATGAGATGGACTGCTCGTTCATCAAAAATGGATAACCTGAGAAAAAAGTTTCATTTCACCGCAACATGTGCGAACCAGAACTTGCGGGTCCCACAAATAGACTTTGATTTAAAAAACTGAAAGTCATGTTGAAAAGGTCATCCAAGGAATATGTTAAAGCTCCAATTGATGGTGTGTTAATCAAACATCCCATGCGGGCACCAGGTCCGAAACGAGAAGCCTGAATAATAATAATAATCATCATATTGTTATTATTAAACTTACATGATTTTTTTAATTTAGAAATGATCCCACATTCTTAAACTTCCAGAATGGACTAAAAAGTCCCATCTCAGATATAGGGTTATGTCACCACATACGACATGTAAAACGAGTGGTCCGTTTAAGAGATAGTTTAATTACAAGGTTACTTAAAAATAATAATTATATTATTATTTTTTAATCTCTGGCGTTTAGTTTAACTGAGCCCGAAATGAAGACCAAAAAGTGTGGAATAAACCATCTTAAAGACATCGTCACATTTACACTGACAACACATCAATCCAACGTCACACACATGAGTTATGGTGGGTCAAAGATTTAATAATAAAATTAAATCTAATGTATCATGATCTTTTCAGGGGCGTAGGACACTGGTCAACATAAATTATCTGAAATTATCTTAAAATGACAAAATTGGGAATGGGGTAATGTCTCCATTGAAGAAACACTAAACAGACTCCCCAAGTGGGAGTTAAGAGTGTTTAAAGATAATTAATCAAACTATTATTAATATTATTTTTACTATATATTTTTATTTTATTTCCTTTTTTAATTTTTTTGTCTAGGGTTTCCCCTCCCCTCACTGGCTCCATGTTCAATTGTTCGGCCTCACCCGCACATAACACCCCTAGTCAAGTGGCCTCCTGCTGCATCGGTCGCCCCGCCTAACCGAAACCCCACTCTGCCTCACTGATTTGCTCGACCATGGCTCGCTAGCTCTGTGCTACTACCTGGCCTGCTCTGTCCAGCACACTTCCACACACTATCCTGCACTCCGCCACCCTCACCCAGCCGTCGACCACCTCAAAAACCATCGACGCCCCTGGACCAGCCAACCGAATCCCATAGTTTCCACCTCCATGTGGCAATCCACATAGGCGTTGCTCTAGTGGACCCTTCCATGGACCACCGGGACCCCTCCGGATGCCCGATTTTAGATCTGAGTGTAGATTGGGGATCCTGGTGATGGGACCTTCACAACACCAACCTCCGATTGATGATCCAATGGAAAATTAATGCGTTCAAAAAAGAGTGACGAAATCCCCTATGAACTGATGTATTTTGGGATCGAAATTACAGGTTTGAAACATGGATCAATAGCCGTGTTAGTGAGGCCATTGATGATGATAATCAAAATGATGAAACAATTTAATGATGAAATTTTTTTCCATTAAAACATCAATCGGAGGTCCAAATGAAAGAAATCCTACTTAGATTCAATCAGCTCGACATCGCCAAGGCCTTCACCTCACTTATTCATCAATCCATCGATGATTTATTCTTTATTACTTGAAGAACGGATTAGAGTGACATGATAGAGAGAGACTTAGTAGAAAAAGAAAGATAAATAGTGTTTAACCCAAATTCTATTCCACTAAATCTATTTTTATAGGAGTCTCTCTTGGTACGAAATCTGAAACATCAATACCCTCTCATTTTATGTCACGATTCGGTAAAAAAACCATTCCGAACTCAAAAACGGTCTCATATATCTAATCTGAGTCTCATTTTGAAATTTATTTTCTTCAGTATTCATACTGAAATAATTAATTTTATTTATTTTATTTACAATTTTGACCCTAGGTGACTTTTCTCATAGAAGTCCCGCACCGAAAAAAGTTATGCCCCAACTAGGGTAAATGACACATTCTGGAATCAACCGTGGCTTCTGATTTTTAATCAGTGTTACCATGTCAGAGATATCCCATTTTTTTTCATTTTCATAACATAAAATATACCTAATATTTTTGTATAATTTATTCTGGGACCACCATGCTTCAAAATTGCACGTTATCTTAGTGCTTAGCTCTGAAAATATCGGTAGAAATATTTCAATGTCTTATAAGGAAAAAACCAGGTCTCTACATCATTACATCCTTTATGATTTTCCCCAAAAAGAAAAACTATGGAAACAACTTAGGTTACTAATCTCACACATGGATCTCCTGCTCCTAGGAAGAACAATCACGATTCCATGTTGGCAGTACACCAGAATGAAATGGGTTTTATATTATCATAATGTATGCTCATGCTGATGATGTGTGTTGGAACACAGATGTTTCTCTTTAGCTGTGATATGTGGGAGATGTCGTGTGCCCACTCTAGCTATTGTGGGTAGGTCAAGGTGTTAGGTAACCTCAGCATCTCTTTTCATGGTCTCAAATGGACCGAAGAACCTCAGGGTATTGTTTTCCTTCCTGGACGAACCTCTACACCCAATATCATGATCAGAATCACTGTTTTTCTTTGAAATAGGGTACAATGTTTCCCTCTATTAGAATATCCATATGGTGAAACACCCAAGGATATCTTGTCACACAAGATTTCAGAGTCTATGTCGCACAACTGAGACTCTCTTACACACTATAGAAGCAGAGTCAACACTATTGACTTAATGAAAGTTGTATCCTCCTGCTCCACCAGGGTTAGCTATGGGGAAGCTAACTTCATCGAAATTACTACCCTAGGAAAGCCTAGGACTTCTTAATAATGGAATTTGCTAAAAAATTTCCCTTTCTTGTAGTATAGACTATCTCGAAGATGTAGTCCTGCAATAAGTTTAACCAGCATTGCCGCCTTAGGTTCATGTCTTTTTGGGTGAAGACGTACCTGATACTTTGGTTGTCTATGCAAACCACAAAGCACTCTCCCAAAAGGTAGTGTCTCTACATTATCAGGGAAAGGACTACTATTTCCAGTACTAGGTAGTGAGTCACATATTTATGTTCATGGGGTATCTATCACCTTGACCTATACTTGATAACTGTAGTATCAAGGTTGACATTGTGAACACAAGGTACCGACGAATAGGGTAAATGAGTACACTCATCCAACCACAAGAGGCTAGAAAGTGAAATCATGTGGCATACCCCATATGTATTCACCCCTCTTAAAAGGAGTGTAATCCCCAAAATAGGAACTCTATTATACCCAATAGTGGCATTCCCATAAAAAGGTTGTCAAATAGAAAGAATCCACTGAAAAATGTAGAGAATGATCCAACACTCCATTGAAAAACCTCTCCATGAATGCACAAGTCATTGGGACTCATCAACCACACCTTGATAATATATTCTTTGGGAAGAACTAATGTTCCCTCATGGTTTTTATCATGTCATAATAATGAGTCTCGGTGGGGGAAGGACACCATTTTCTCATGCATTCATAGCTATGTTGAATAACACTGAAACAGGGTTACAATGATGCCATGTGTCACCCTGGTAAAAATTCAAGGAATGAGTAGGGAGAAAAGATTACTTCTCATAGAGTTTAAAAAGTTATAATAAAAAAATTATAAAAGACATAGGGCGTACCTCTTATCATCACATGCTTTGTAGGACTATAGACACACAAATCCTACAACTATTCATGGTCTCAGTTATCAGCTTTCTGAACCTGATGTGGGCCACCGGGTGGTGGTGGAAAGACCACATAACATAATTCTCGAACTCTAGCTTCTCTTTCTATTCTACCTGCACCACCTCCCTAGGGATAACCCAAATCATTGTGTTGTATCTACCATGGTGGTCCACATCCTGCCTGCCTGGTGTTCTCAGCACATCTGGTTGGGAAGTCTCATGTCATGTGACCTCACCCATCACGAGCATAACACCCAACCTCCCCAAGCTGTCCTCATTCTATACAGTACCTCTAAACCATATGATTACACACCTAAGAACAATTATGGGGAGGCCTCCTGCATTGAGGTCTAGTCTACTGGCGCCTGCAAGCTGCAGAAGACATCTCAGCTCTGTTGTGCTCCCTGCCAAAACTAGCTAAGGACATCCCTCAGAAAGAATGTTCTTTGTTTCCAGCACCAAATCTAGATCTTTGGTATATTTGGGGATGCACAAGGTTACTATGATAGATTTGGTATCTTTGAGGAGTCCCTACTCAAAATACAATGATCAAAAGTAGAATCCATGGATCTTGTACAGAGAGTAGCGCGCAAGGTCTGTGAACCTAGTCGCATAATCATCCACCGTCATCCATCCCAACTACAACTGTAGGAGCACTTGAATCCATATAGAGCACAAGTAGGATGGGTAGTAATCCTCAAAAAATAGATTTTGGAAGTCATCCCATAAGAGTTCTGACTCGTCATGCATTTGAGTAAGAAAGCTCCACCAATTCCTAGTGGGTCCATGGAAAAGGCTGGCTGCTAAATCCACTATCTAATCTGTTAGTTTCCATACAATATTGAAGAGGTATACCACTAAATCTAGAAAAATATCTACTGTCTGAGAGTATGTCTCATCACCGAACCTTATAAATCTCTATCACTGGAACTCGAGAAGTGTGTTCAGACTGTGCAAATCCTTAGCTTTCTCTACTACAGCTGTTTGCTACCCGGTAGGTGGGGGTCCTTCTAACTTCTCATCTGGAGGCAAGGGATTACATTATTGGTGTTGAACTAAGTCCTCTTTGCTCACAAGTTCATCATAATGGACCAGAGCTAGTATCTTAGATGGCTATCATCACAGACACATGTTGAATATTATCAAGGAGTACCACTATCATATGAGAATATATATATATATATATATATATATCAACAACAATAATGGGGAGCTGACTCAAGAAGGATAGTCAAAGTCTCAATCCTTTATGATGCATATACCATTGTTCCCTACAACAAGTGTCTAAGAATGATGAGTCGACAAGTAGGTAATCTGGGTCCGGGTGAATGGATACATTGGCGACACATACCATCACTAGAATCCCTAGCCCGAGAGTCTATCTGGAGACACATAGAAAATGTTTCCCTTACCCAACCAATACCTTTTTAGGGAAATGTTTGAACAATGTCCCAAGGATAATGCCACCTTTGATACCACTTCTTTGCGATCTGAACCACATCGAGGCTTGATCCTCAACTACCCCAATCTCAAATCTATAGGCCAGAGGTTGACGACAAGCGTTGAAGGCTCTAAAAACTTGGGGATACCTTTTCCTAAGAACCTTTACAAACACACACAACCACCTAAATGAAAAATTAAAGAGGGAGAGGAACAAAAGATTAAAACATCTATAAATAAACTATACATGCATGAACCACAAAATATTACTAGTATAGTACTATAACTGAAAGGGAGATGGGAAAAAAATTAATTCCCAACTAGAGAAGTTCCATAACCAAGAAACAAGTGGAAAATTAAAGTGGTTGAGATAGCCCCTCTCTTGGATCCCAATATATGACCACCACATGTGGTCCAAGAACCATGTATCCCAATGCTCCTTTGATGTCATGATCAAACTGTTTGTCATCTTCAAGGGAACACCATGTTCAAGAAAATCCCAAGATGGGGTGAGTATAAAAATACCTAGTAGGATGCCCCGAAGGCTTAAGGGAGTATAAAAATATGTATAGAAGTGGGGAGAAGTAGATTAAACAAGTCACTATAAAAGGAATGAAGATCAACCCGACATGATAATGAAGTATTCTCATCCAAACACAAGGAGCTTGAAATGACGAGGAGATGAAATTTTCATCGATTATTCAATACCTATTTTAGGAGAGTATGCTTGTCCAACCATGAAAATATAGACATGGAAAACACATGGAATACCTTATGTGTCTTCACCTCTCATAGAAGGAGAGTATCCAAAACCCAAGGAGTGGGCACCAAAACATGATATATAAATTATCATTCAAAGAATCCCAAAAGAGAGAGTAAGAAAATATCTCTCTCATAGACCAATCCATGAATGTGAGCATCCTACAATCCTATAAGTAACCACCATAGATGCACAAAATCCCACATGTCTACCCTGAATTGCAAGTCAAAGAGAGTCAATCACTCTACCTTGACACTATTTTCTTTGGGCGGCTCTATTTGGCCCTCATGATTTTAGGTTGCATCACAAGGACATGTTTGGTGTAAAAATCACCCATTACTTGGGAGTCCAAAGTAGCATCAAAGTTCATCTCTTCTGTGATCCATAACTGGAATGAGTAAACCCAAAGTAGAGGACCCACACCCTATCATGTCAAGGGGATTCCACTCTAATAGCCATCATTGAGGACCCACACCCAGATGCATCAGGGGGATTCAACTCTTGTTCATCGAGGACCCTCACCCTAGTGCCTTATGAGGATTCCACTCAAGAGTAGTTGATAGAGGACCCACACCCATACTAATGGGGGGATTCCACTCTTATTATCATAGAGGACCCATGACCTGGTGTGTCAGTGGGATACCACTCTCATAGTAGTCATAGAGGACCCACACTGATACCGATGAGGGATTCCACTCTAGGTCATCGAGGACCCATGCCCTACATGGTAGGGGATTTCACTTGGAAGGTATCAAGGAACTACATTGGCTATCCATGGTATATAGTACCTCTTAGAAAGCACACATATGCCAATTCCTGATCACTTCCATCGTCATAAGTCACTTGAATAGGAATCAAATCTGGAACATCTCAAATCGTATCTCAAAATCCACTACTGAGGGCACCATCACATTCCATGTAAAAAAACACACAGGATAGAATACTCTTGGGAAACAATTAGAGTCGAAAATAGGGGGATATGAGAAAGGGAGAGAGAGAAGAATTTGTAAAGTAGTACATGGAATGTGTGGGGACCACATGTTATGTGGCCCCGGCTCATCACCTAACCATGTACCTAGCTATTCTTGGGTACTAATCTATGTACCAGTATCTCTAGGATTTTCATTGTACTTCTGGAGTACAAGAAAAAACTAGTAAAAAGATGAAAACCGCACAAAATGGATCGTTAGTTAGGAGGGTCAAAAACATAACTTCACTGATATGCCTCCACAAAGGCCCAAAACCTTTGACCGCATCTCTTCAAATATATTCTACACTCTCACAGGAGTTGAAATTGAACCAAGTGGTGGATTCTATTGAAAAACAGGAGAAAGATATTCCACTGATATTACTTTCATATTTCCACATTTAATGAGATCATGAACAAGGATCCATATGTCCAAATAGATCACACCATTTCGATCCATGCAGAAAAACAAGAAATATCGACTATTTAATTGCCACAAACAGAACTCGGGTGAAAAATTTGTTTGTAGTCACATAACCCTCGAAAGGTGTCCCGTGGGGCCCACACCTCAGTCTCGAAACAAACTACATGGATCACACCACTACAATCCTCTCAGAAAAACACATGATATGGGATACTCATTCATCCAAAACGGATAACCAGGGAAGAGGTTTCATTTCACCACAACAAGTGAGAATCAGGCCCATGCAGCTTGTACATCAAATTTGGTTTTAAACCCCAAAAGCCATCTTGAAATGTTTTTCCAAGGACCAGGGTTGTGCTACCACTGACAATGCTTTAATCTGAAATCCCATGTAGGTGCCATGTCTGCAACAAGAAGCACGAATAAAGATAACTAGTTTATTATAATTATAGTTATGTTCTTCATTTAACCGATAAATGAGACCACATTCTCAAACTTCCTAAATGGACTAAAAAGGCCCATCTCAAAAGTAGTGTTACGTCACTATAGATGACATGTAAAACGGGTTCTCCTTTTAGGATATATGTCCATCACAATGTTTATAAATAATAATAACTAAATTATTATTATTTAAACTCATGTTTTTAGATTAAACGATCCCAAAACCAAGATGTAAAAGTCCTAAATCGACTATCTTAGAGATAGGGTCATGTTTCCACTTACGACACATCGATCGAACGTTGCATGGAGGAGTTATGGAAGGTCAAAAATTTAATAATAATATTAAATCTAATGTCTCACTAGCATTTTTTGGGATCGGGCCGTGGGTTGGGTTAAATTATCCGAAATGGTCCTAAAATGATGGTATTGAGAACGAGGTTAATTCACTATTAATAGCACAGTAAACAGACTCCACAAGAAATAGTTATGATGGTTTAATGATTAATAATTATAAGATTATTTATATTATTATTACTATTTTTCTACATTTTATTTTCCTTTTTCCCTTTTTATCTAGGTTTTCCCCTCCCCTCGCGAGCTCTACATGCCACCAGTCCACCTCATCAATACGGGACAACCTGGGTCAAGTGTCCTCCTGCCGCTTTTGTCACCCCGCCTGACTGTGACCCTACTTTGCGTCACTGCTCCGCTTGGCCATGACTCACCGTCTTTGCCTAGCCGCACCAGTGCCCAACTTCCCGACCTACTCCATCCAACACACTGATGCGTATTTTCCCATAATCCACTCACCCCCTGGCCAGATCCCATGGCCTCCACTTCAATGTGTAGTTTCCATGTCGGTAATGCTCTGATGGTTCCTTCGGTGGACCACCAAGACCCCTTCAGATGCCCAATTTCAAATCCAAGTTTAGATTGGTGATCCCCACGACAAGACCTTCCCAGCGCCAACCTCAGATCAATGATCTGATAGTCCATTAATGTGTCAAAAAACGAGTGACAAAATCCCTGAAGAATAGATGTAATTTCATATAAAAATTAGAGGTTTGGAACATGGTTTGATGGCCATGTTAGTGCAGGCATCGATGGTGAAAATCAAAATGATGAAACAATTTAACAATGAATGAATTTTCTATTAAAACTTAAATTGGAGGTTCAAAGGGAAAAAATCATTCCTTTATTCGATCATCTTAACATCACCAATGGGTTCACGTCACTTCTTCTTTGATCCGCTGACGATTCATTCTGGATTCCTCACAGAACAGATGATAGAGACCTAATAGATATATACTTAGTTGAGAGTGAAAGAGAGATAAGGGTTAACCCAAATTCTAATTCCCTAAATCTCTATTTATAGGATTCTTGCTCAGCCCAAAATCCGAAACCTACGTGGCTTCTAATTTTATGTCGTATTTATGTAAAACACTCAATTCTGCACTCAACCATAGTATCTGATTTTCAATTCAAGTCCCCATTTGAAATTAATTTCATTCGGAATTCAAAATAAAATAATTAATTATATTAATTTTATTTAAGATTTTCCCCTGGGTTACTTTTCTCACAGAAGTCCCGTGACAACAAAATTTATGCCTCACATAAGGTAAACACCATGTTCCTAACTCAACTGTAGCCTTAGATTTTTGGTCCGAGATACAGTTTAAGATATATCCCATTTTTGTCACATATGTAGTATAAATTATTCTTAATATTTTTGTATAATTTATTCTAGGCACCCCAGGCCATGAAATTGCAAGTCGCCTCAGCGCCTAACACTGGAAATATATGTAGAAATATTCCAAAGTCTTATAAGGACAAAATTGGGTCTCTACACAGTTGGCGAGGACTCTCCAAAGGCATCAGAGACACGAGTTCAATTCAAGCCAGAGGCATATTTCCTAGTTATTGCATCAGTATTGTAGCATGTTTTTTAGTAGGTACTATAGTAGGTATTGTTTGGTATTTTAATAGCCAGAACTATTCATCTATTTCTGCCTTCGGGCCACCAGTTTGGTCACCAGGTCCTGCAAGGCCTTCAGGCCACCCAAGGACTTTGGTGTAGTTATTTCTTTTGGGCTACCTCAAAGCTTTCGGGCCACTTCAAGGCTTTCAAGCCACCTCAATGCCTTCAGGGCATTTAAAATGAAGATGAAACGAGACATAATTTCATGGAACTAGGTTCCAGATAATGATTCAAGAGCAGACATATTCACTAGAGTATACCTAACCTAATATGGAAGAATGAGAGGGTATGACATTTTCAATGGTACTGAGCTTGTACATCTTTACAGAGGACAATTAGCTGAACAACCTTACAAAGGTGGATACATGACATCATAATATTTTCTGGGGAGGGGAAGTTTCAAGTAGTCTATTTGGGATGAATTCCTATTAGGCCTTCGGGCCAACTATTGTCTCTCTAAGCCTACTTACCATGTAAGGTTTCACCCTCTACCCTTAATGGGGGGATTATAAAAAATCAATAAAAATTGAAGGCATTCAGGCCATTTAGGTAGGAAGGTCAATGGGAATAATTTTGAAGTTAGCTCCCACTATTGAAGAAAGGTTAAAATTTCTTCCTCAACTTGACATACATTATCCCAGATGGAGAAAATTAGTTTTTTTCTAGTGTCTACATTATATCAAAGAGCCACATGGTTATTCTAAAAATGTATGAAAAACTTTATTTAAGTATATGAAGTCAACAGGTATAAAATCTCATGATCTTCATGTCAGGATACAATAACTTCTACCAATTTTGTGTCTTTGATTTCTAGGATAATGACAGAACAATCTACTGATCAACCACATACTTCTAGAGATGGGTGTAGTCATACTTATGTGGTGTAATGTACACATTATCCTTTTGATGATCCCCATAATTCTTTACAAGAGTCATATACGTCCACATATCCAAAGAAGAGTATGAGGGTTATTAAAAGTGGAAACACACATTTACAAAAATTATCAGCCACTTAAAGCCAGGATGAGAGGATACTGGTTGAATTTGATGATAATGATATTCCAAGAGGTCCTAATGAAAAAAAATCAAAAGTTTTGTGTCAATTCAGTGTAAAATAAAAGTGAGTATTTTGATTAATTAGTTGATAAGTGGTGAAAAAGTAATACTATCTCAGTTATGGGAGACAATTTTGGTAAGATCATTTGTTATTGTTTGACTAATCCTGAAATGTTTATAGTATTATATGTTTTACCTTTTTTTATCATATGATGTATGATATACCTGATTCTGAAGGAGTCAGGATAAATTTTTTATCATTTCCTACAAAGAGGTGGAGGTATTTCATATCAAACCTTACATATGATTTCATTTTCAGGCATAGGAAACATCAAAATCCATGTGATATATATCCTTTTATAGACAAAGACACATAGAAGAAATTTTTTTAAAGTAGAATACAAGAATATGTTTTGGAAAGTTTAATGTAAAATTTTAGAAGTTTATTTATATTAACAATATTATTAATGATTTCGTATTATT
This sequence comes from Viscum album, assembly GCA_963277665.1. Classification (NCBI taxonomy): domain Eukaryota; kingdom Viridiplantae; phylum Streptophyta; class Magnoliopsida; order Santalales; family Viscaceae; genus Viscum; species Viscum album. The sequence goes on along the minus strand of OY728138.1, from coordinate 1,041,310,894 downwards.
AATTTATATAAATCAATGAGATATCATTAGTATATGAAATCTAGAAATGTATACCATCATACATTATCTTTGGGATGATATACATTATTGGAAGAACAGATGATGACTAAATTTTTTCAAAAACTGAGAGCTGAGTCTTTAAGCTCTAGAGAGGTTTCCCTTTACCCCTAGCCAGAAATGAAAAATGGAAGAGGGGTCATATGAGTAAAAAAGGACAATATATTAAAGAACATATGAGTTTTGTATCTCAAAGGATCATAAAATATTTACTTTATATATTTATTTATGTTAATTAAATTAATTATATATTTTTAATCATTAAATAATTTTTCAAATAATTTATATAAGATTATCTTGAGGAGAAGATAACACAAGGGGTCTTTGTAGTGGAGGGTTGGAAGGATATTTTATCCACAACATTGGGATTCCTGAACACCTGAGTTGAGTATGAGTATACGCAATACGTTTATCGGTGAGAAAAGATTTTCCAAATTCTTAAGATTCTTCGAGGGAGGGTTTTATAATGAAAAATAGAATCTTTGGAGCCTCAAGTTTAGAATATTAATGTGATAATGGAGGAAAAGTTTAGAGCATCAGTACAATCCATGTTAGCTGACATGAAAATACAATTTCAGACTGCAATTACCACACCTCCACATCCACCATCAACTCCCTCTCCTCTACCTCCACCTACAGACCCCAATCCCTATCGTACTTATGAACCCCCTACTCGATAGCTTCTTGGTTACAATGAGTCATTTATTGATGATGCTCAGTTTCATTTTGCGGCATATTGGATGATACTTTATATTAGATATACCACTCATGATAAGAATATAGATATAGAAAATAATAGGGTTACAGTACAAGATATTATAGATAGAAAAACTAGAGTACTAGTACCTAAAGACAAGGTGACATTAATTGGTCAAAGTATCAGACACTTTTTAGTTTGGCCATCTACAGTTCTACGACATATTACCTTAGAGGTATCTATATATTTTATATTTTATTTATTTTTTGTATTAAATTTGTTTTAAAAAATTAAAGTGTATATATTTATGTTTTTTGATATGAATAATTTAATGGTAAATAAATAGTTTATAGTTTACAAAAAATACAAAGTGCTATGAATTCAAAAATAGATTCTTATAGGCTTGATAGATTGTTATGATATTCAATTTTTTTGTTGGGTTTTTATGAGATTCCAATAGAAGATGATGTTTATGGGAATACAATGACTATGGAAATTTAAAAAAATGATATAATGGAGATTTTTATAGAGATATGTAGTGAATCTACATGGTGAATTTTTTTCCCTATAGGTCTTCACAAAAATCTTTCCATGTATTTAATTTATTGAAAATTTATAATGATGGTTTTTTTATGGAAGGTATGTTTTTACAATGTTTACAGAGAATGTAGAGACAAATGTTTTTGGATTTATGGACCTATAGTTCATTTCACCTCTAACAAGGTCAATGAATGAAGCAGAAAGAACAATTTTTATTGTTGAAAGATTTCAAAAGAATGTAATTATTTAGTGATGGATTTTTCTATATATTCATGAGTAAGAAACATTTATATCAAAAAATATTATATATTTTTTAACATAATAACTAATTACATTAAATTTCATTTTATATTAGTGTCCATTTGATGTTAGGTGTTTTTTTCCATTGGAGAAGACATTTTACTTGTTATGGTCTATTAGTGGTGAAGTGCGACAAAATTTTAAGGATGTATTGGAAATATATGTTTTAAATTATTAATACTTGTTTATATTATAATGGATTTTAAATTTATTTATTTGTTAATATTTTTTGACTTGGGATGAAATTTATTTCGAGAGACCACATAGAAAAAGAGCACTATGATAAACTATGTAAAATTAAAGGTGATTTTTAATTTATAATTATTATATTTTAGATATATTATATAAAAATGTTATCTTGAATTGAAAAACTCATTTAAATATAATTTTCATAAAAAAAATTATCTAAGAATGAAAAAATTATGTTTTATGATTTATAGATGAACAAATTTCAACTGGGACATTTACAATGCTCAATCTTGTTAGATTTGAATATAGAAAATTCATTAATATTTTATTTGTTTTATTCATAATACATGTTGAATGCTTTGAATTTAATTTTTAACGTTTTGATGAATCTCTCACTTATAATGAAAAAGATCTATCAGACTTACAAGTGGAATGGGAAAATAATTTTACTCGTTTAGTTCGATTTTATTTTGTTTTTACTAAATATTGGAATTTTGAATTTGAAAATTGTAAATTTATTTCTAGTTGTTATGATTCTACTTTTTTTGTTTTATTTTTTCTTTAACTATAGAGGTAATGGTTGAAAATAAATATTAAGAAAATTATTTTTTACATCGTTTATTTAATATCTAACATGAAAAACCATATATGTATGGTTTTCCACATTAGATATAAAAAACCAATTTTAAAACAATATTATTCCTCATTTATTCAATAATAGTCATGAAAACTCATTTATTGCATCCATTTTTCATTTTGGTAATTAAATAACCGATGTGAAAAACTATACTTCACATCAGTTATTTAATAACCTGGATGAAAAATTCTTCATCCCATCAGTTTTTCACATTGGTTATTAAATAACCGATGTGGAAAAACCATTCTAAATGGTTTCTTATGTCAGTTGGAAAATAACCAACGTAAAAAAATATTTATAATGTCTCCTTCAATAATGTATTTTTATAAGAAACATGAAAAATAAAAAAAATCAATATGAGAAATAATTTCTACACTAGTGTCAAATGTTTAGTTTATCATGAGTATTTCATATTAGTAGTTTCGGTCCTTGTATATTTATCTTAGTTCCATCATATAAATAATATATACCATGATATAAATATCATATATATATAGTCATATATAAAATTTATGTATAGAAAAATGAATTACACCATTCATGGAGACAGTATGCTATACATATGCATAAAAAATATTTTTATTTTTCAACAGATAAAAAAAAAGATAAATATTAGTTCACATTTAAAGGATCATATTTATATCATATATACCATATATATTCATTAAATAAATCCTCACTACCATATAATTAAAATATAAATGAAAAATTATTCACATCGCTTTGTGGAGGTCGTAGTCCACGCATACACACGATAAACATTATCATTTCCCAAATAATTGGATGGTAAGAAGGTAGAAATGATACTATAATAAAAAATTATAATTTCTTCATAAATATAATATATAAATATAAATCCCATGATAATACCCATCTATATAAGATTTAAATGAAAATTAATTATATCTCAATTTGGAGATGGTAAACCATACGTATGCACGAGCGATACGTTATTTATCCATCGATGGGAAAGAGGATGTATATTAGTTTTTTAACAATCATAACAAAATTTTAGTATATTTATTATACTAAAGTTATTATTTTATGACACATACCATAGATTTAGAGTAGGTAAATAATATTAGTAAATAAAGTGTTCAGTTAAGAAGATTACCTCTTCTTTGAAATAAATCCTTTAGATTTCCTCTAATGGGATGTTGGGTTAGTATTTTGGGAAGAATAGAACCTATAAAATTTATATTGTAATGTTTATTAGAGAAATTAACAAATTTTATTCAACATAGAAGGCTCAATGTTTTTAATAAAGTGAGGGAGGATGCACCCTTTTATAATTGAGGTGAGGGGAAATTTTGGAATTTCTCAAAAGATTAAATTATAATAACTTAATTCTAATAAAAACTCCTGAAAATGGATATATATTTGAATATAAGGAATGATACTGTTGTAATCCCTATAAAACATATAATTTAGACAAGTTTTGGGGTCATTGTAAACCTTATCATTTTGATTAACGCTTAGTTAACAAATTTTATTTTTAACTATGGTAAAAAACTTTCAATATTAAAAGTTGTAATTTTTACATGTATGGAAAAATTATCCCATAAATGGGAAATTTTAAAAAATTTAGACCATATAATATCCAACTTTTCTTATTTCATGATTTTTATTCTTTTTAAATTATTTAATAAAATGTTTTTTGATAAAATATCATTATTGTTATTTTTGACACTATTCATTAAATTTGACTTAAAATAAATAAATACAAAGTTGGAATTAGAATATAATATCTTCACATAACAATAATATTTCATATTCACCTATAATTTTTTTTAAAAACTATCAATAAACCAAATTATATTACTTTTAATATTTTCAAAATCATTTATTTTATTTTTTCATTAATTTAATAAATACTATTTCGGAATTGTGTAAGCATTGAAGGTTATTATATAATAACTAAAAATGAAAAATAAATTAATATAATTAATATATTTTTTTATTCACAAAATTTATATTAATATTCGTTCATAACATGTTTTTCTCACCATGTGAACATATAAGGATATTTAAAACTAAAGAGTGGCATTTTGTAACATTCTTCGATTTAAATAATATATAAATTATTTTCAAAACAAATTATCCTTTAAAGTAATAAATTTCAAGACTAATGTGATATTTCTAGAATTTAATTCATACAATAAGAATCATGATGAAAAATTATGACCTCGTCACATATTCTTAATCTCATTTAACATGATTTACTCTTTACTGAGGTGATAAATTTTACCACAGTTACAATTCATATTGACCAAAATAAAAGAGGAATATTTCCCAAATTTTAACCAAATGATTATAAATATGTTATCAATTTTATCAAATTCAAAAACTATATATGGATGAACTTAATTTTAATGTATGTGTGAAAAATGAGACAACAAAAAAACATTTTAGAAAAAAACCATTTTTAAGTATAAAACTTCATCTATTAATATCCTATGCCTAGAAAAATATTTTCTGAATGTTTAAAAAATTTGATCATTTAAAATATATATAAAATTAATTAAAATAACTAAAAAATAGATATTAATATAATTTATTAATATAAAATACATTGTGTGCTAAAAAAATAATTTCTGATTAAACCATCACTTTTGTTATTAATTTTAATCATTTTATATCTAATGAATTAATTTAATAAATGTGTAGAACATATATTTTTTATAATTTATTTTGTACTATTTATAACCACCAATCTAATATCTAGGCCATAAGATACACATAATATTTTAATAATACTACATGGTTCATTTATACTCGGAGATGCTTGTAACATAGGATATTGAATAAATAAAGTCATTTAAAGAGAAATATCTAATAAAAATAATGGGGTGTAACATAATATAATTTTAGATAAATAAATATGGTAACTATAAAAGACTATTATTTATCTAGATTCAGTAACGGGTACTCAGTGAGTGTATTTGGGGTACCCGATTATAGTGACCCAGGATAGAAATTCTTTTATTTAAAATCATTTCCATATGGTTAGAATTACATTTCATAAAAAATACCATGATAAAAATAATGAAAGGTTTAGTGTTTAGGTATATTAAAAACTAATATTATATCATTTGTGAAATGTTTTCCATAATTTTTCGATAATATAATTTGTAGAATACTTATTAAATGTTATACTCATCTTTATAACCTATAGAAATGGAAACATAAGAAGGGGTTAGATGAGAATATTAGTTGGGGTAAACATAAGTGATAATATTCAAACGTCATAAGTAAACATAAGATGAGAATATAGGTATTATCAAGATATATATGGAAATTATTACAAAACTAGGCATAGATAATAAATCTTAGAATATGAAATTTCATAACATAAGAGATTAATCAAAGAGTGTAAAAACATGAGTCCCAAAACATGATCCATGAGAGCTTAATAAAGTCATGAAAATTAGCATAAAACTGTGAACATCATTCAACTTTTAAAAAAAATTATTATAGGAAACATTACTCTCATGATCCACACCATTAGTGACCAAATTTAATAGAAACTAATGAATACTCATCAATACTTATCTTATGTGATATAAAAATTAATTAAATGCGTTGGGGGGGGGGTGATATATGACCCCACCAAACATCATATATTCTCATGGTTACCACTTGAAACCAATCACTTTTTACATCATAAATATACCATTCAAATATAATGGATTTCCTAAAATATTAAAGATATTTAAAATTCAATTTTATAGAATAACGAACCCATGTAAAGGAAATTGGATTCACTCAACACATATTAACGAACCCATGGAAAGAAACATGGGTTTCATCTGGATTTACATGATGAAATAATTAATTATTCCATCTATAATCATAACAGGATAAACCTATGTAAAATAAATGGGTATTCAATTTCATCAAGTTACTTTCTAGGTTACTAAAATTCAATCATGTTAATAAAGAATATGGTATTTTCACAGTATAAATAAATTCCATAGAGATAAAACAATAATTACCACAAATAAATCACTATAGAAATAAGAAACATCCCTAATATTTGGAAAATATTTCAAAAAAAAAATGTTACAAATAAAGGAGAATAATATTTTATTTTATAGAACCATTACATATTATAAAGGTAGTATCATAGATTATAAACCAGATGACAGAATGTAGTGTTCACATGGAAAAAGTTGAAAAGATATTTGTTTTACACTTTGGCGAAAACAATCCAAATAGCCCGAATTTCTTAGAGGCCTTCTTTTTTATTTTATTATGGATAATACCCCTTTTAAGGGTTGAAGAGGAACCCATACATGACCCGTAGTCCCTAGGCATAAGGCCTGACTGACTCACAATACATGAACCGAAGGCCTAGAGGCATATCATGCCCAATACATGACCCATAGGTCCGCCCCACTTGAACTACCCTCCCCAGCTTATGCGTCATTGATCACCTAGCTCCCCACCATGCATTGCAAGTCAACTATCATTGACTCATAGAAAGCTGCACGATGCCTGGTATAAGGCCCCAGCCTTAAACCTTACTTAATCTTGAGTTATTACAAGATTACACGTTGAGGATCTTTTCGGGTTTAGAGTTTTAGAGAATTAGATCATAAAACTTGCATTACATTCCACATATAAACAAAGTGGTTACATAAAGATAGTATTCTTCATTCCCATCAATGGAAACACATTTAAAATAAAACATGGATTATTTCTTGACACATCCTTGACTCTATCATCTTATCATGTACCTTTCCCTTGACCTGTGAAAAACATTTCAAAAACTTGGGATGAGCGTAAAAACTCAGTATGGGTTATAAAAACATGGAAAGGAAACATGAGTTCATATATACATAAGAATGAAATCATACTTTACCCATAAAACATAGGCACTTTAACATACCTCATAAAAACATGAATAAATCATATAAATCATAATACGTAAAGGTAACTTGAGGCATTCATAACATTCTTACGTAGGGGGTAACCCTCTTGGTTACGTTTGGAATACCCATCACAGTATATTCCCTAAAATCTCTTCGGAGAAACCTTAACGTTTCACTCCTTCGCGTTACCCAATGCATTGGAGAGCTATAACGGGCTCACCCGCCCTTAGTTTATCACGGAACCACCCGTCTTCATAATAATGCCCAAGGACCATAACATAATCATATCACATAAAACATGCATAAAGGAGACATAACATTTCCACATTTCAATCACGAGATATCAATACAACACATTGATATAATAAAAACATTATAAAAACCATTTTCAATACCAAAGTAAAACATGGTATTTATTTTTCTTTTAAAAAGAAGGTATGGCTTGTAGAGGAAGCCGAAACTCAAATAACGGTTACGACGGCGGAGAAGTCGTTGTCGCCGCATACGTACGACAAAAACATTCCCTTTTGTCGTTTAGTAAACGCTTCGTATAAAAAAGAATCCTTTTGAGTAAACGTAAAAGTCAAAGGGGTTTATACACCGTATAAAAGAAAGTTGTGTATAAAATAAAATATGCCTCAACGAAAGGAGATTGAGACGAAGTCCCATACAAAGATAATTTTTAAAATAAAATAGATACATTATGTGTATTCACTATAAGTACACATAAATAAAGTACAAATACAAGATACTACATAATAATATAATGACATAACTTGAAAGTAGGAGATTAACCCAAAGAATGGAAATTGGGTTAAGAAGTTCCCATACCTCGTATCCGACTTGACCCGACCGTTCTTTAAACTCCTGAATAATAAACTTGAGTTAATCTCTACTTGCTTATGAATCTTTTTCAAGTTCATTATTCCTTTTATACCGTGTTATGAACATCATGTAATCATTTAAGTTAATAATGTTCATTTTGTCGGTATTTGGTTCTTAAGTCAAAAATTGACTTCTTATACTTACATGTTGTTAATTTGGTCAAAGGTTCATTATATCCAGAATGGTATTCATTATGTAGATATCATATATGTCATATATATCCAGTACATACATTCATTTATAATATTACATCACATTTAGAGGTAAGAAATGAAATGCACCGTTCATGGAGACGGTAAGCCGTTCGTACGCATGAACGCTACTTCCATTTCTATTTCATATTTTCTGGAATGGAATCATAATGATATAAAAGTATATTATAATTCCAGTATAACAACATATATAATATCATTAATTTTATCCTTTACACATCCCACATATGGTATTAACGAATCAAATCACTTTTAGGGGGCGGTAGTCCGCACTTCCTAAAATGAAGATATCGTGTTTTACCCATAATGGAAACCATAAAGGTATGCCCAAAATGAAAAAAACAGAAGCTTAAGGAAAACATAAACATATAATATATCATATATAAAAATAGTGACATCATAATGGCCACCTTTGAAGGTGTTAAATGAGTATTGAACAATCATCGTTTCGGGAGGCAGAATTTCGCCATCCACGGAAACCGTATGTTCTTTAACCATTTGATGTAGTTGTGTGAGAGTGTAGCTCAAATATATCTTATAACAACATCCTAGTATATTGAAGATACTGGTGTTGTTACAAAAGAAGTAAATAAAAAGAGTTTAGGGGGTTGGAGAAGCAAAATAAAACAAATGAACATGAGAGAATGAATTACCTTAAAAAGTGTAACTCCTTTTGAGTTGAGCCTAAAGGCTTCTTTTGAAAGGATTCTGCCCAAAGGGAATCCTCTAGGATGAGGAGAGGGATGTGGAGAGAGCAAATGGGAAGGGGTTGGCCGAGCCAATGGCTTGAAGAGTGTGTGAAATGAGGTAGAGGTGGGGGCCTTTTATAAGGGGAGAGGAGGGGCACTTTTGGAAAGTAAAGAAACATTACATTATTTGAAAATGTGTTTCGGTTTTAAAAGGTCCCACTTTGATGGAATTCGTGTATAAGGTGATAATGCATCGAAATCCATTCATCCAATTGGTTTTGGACATGTGTAGTTCATAGATTTTATTTTATCTTTCCATTTTATTTAAATCGTCAAATAATGATGTCATCGCTGCATCATTATTATGTCATAAATAATTAAATTTATTTAATGTCTAAAAATTATAAACAAATTACTATGATGTAGGAAATCTTTTTAGCTTTCCATTGAATATTTATAATCAAAATTTGGACTTGTATAACCCCACTTAAAAATTGTTTTCGCAAAACATATTATGTTTGTGTCATTTTCACTTTAACATTTAATAAAAAGTAATTTATGTTATTTCCCAACAAAAGTGGATACATGGGGTCCCCAAGTTAGGCCATGACTTGTCTTGGTCGGCCATGACACAACCAATGAGGTTGGGACATGTGTCTAGGTCATTTTATATTATTAAAGCATTATTTATACATTAAACTACCCTAATTACCACTAATCGCGATTAAGAACTTAATAAGTTACTATTCACCAAAAAATTATTATAATCTCATTGAACCACATTTTACTTCTTAATGACAACCATGTATGTCGGATTTTCAAAATTCAACACACATTAGTGGTAAAATTTCATTTAACCGAAAAATCAGTTTGCTTGATTACCACTTAGTGGTTTCACTATTCATCAAAAATTGAAGTTTTTCAGAAAATTACCAAAAATTCACCCTAAGATATATTTGATATTCCGAATTCAAAAATGAAGTCCATTTTACAAAATTCAAATCATATAAGTCACATTAATTAATTTAATAATTAATTCCCGCTGCCAGAGCAAAAAGCGTGTTTTTACAAAACAATAAGTATCAAAAGATTGACACCAGTTTAAGTCTAATTTCAAATCGAAATTGATTCCAATGACCACCATTGGATAAAATGGTAAAAATATATTCATATTACACATTAAGACCAATTCAAAATATAATCTAATCATATAAATAAATTAGATCAAAAAGAGGTTTTGAATTAAAATGCAACATTTTACACTATTCATAAAAAAAATGAACTTTATCAGAAAGGTACCACAAATTTACACAAAGTAAATTTTGATGTCCCGATTCTAAAGAAGAGTTATATTTGGTCCAATAGAAAGTATAAGAGTGATCAAAACTATATTTAATGACGGTTCACCGTCAAAAGGTGATAAGTGAACCTTTAGTGAAAATTAGAGTATAAAAGCCAAAAATTGAACTCTTTCCATATTTTAAGCCTTTATCTTTTATTGGGTAAATGTAAAAACATCTAAAAACATATCTATTCATATTTTAGTTATTTCTATTCATTCCCGCCAGTACAACAGCTACTTGTTAACTAACATTTAAAATAATATTATTATATTACTAGTGTGCTACGTAAGTTTCAAAGAAACCCATCGTTGCGTATCGGGTACGCTATCGAACATAGCAACCCCTTTTAATTAAAATTCATATTTAATTCTCAAATATTAATAAATATGAAAATTATTTATTCTTTAATTACCTGGGATGTTACATCCTTCCCCCCTTTTGGGAATTGCGTCCTCGCAATTTTATTCACTTATCAAAATAAGTGGGGGTATTTATCCCTCATAGCATTTTCAGATTCCCATGTTGCCTCTTCAATCATGTGGTTTTTCCACAAAACCTTTACCTGGTGAATCACCTTATTCCGTAACACTTGGTCCCTGTGGTCAAGAATCTGGACCGGTTGTTCCTCATAAGATAGGTTCTCTTCCAGCTGAACTACCTCTGGACTCAAAACATGAGATGGATCTGGCATATTCTTTCTCAACATCGAAACGTGAAAAACATTGTGTACCTCGAAAGATAGATCCTTCCTCTGGTTATCTGCATAACTCTTCTGCCTACTCTGAGCTATTCTCATGTGTTTCTGAATCAACTGAACTTTTTCTGCCATCTCTTCTACCAATTCTGGTCCCATCAACTTTCTTTCACCCACTTCATCCCAGAAAGCTGGAGTTCGACACCGCTTCCCATATAATGCCTGAAATGGTGCCATCTGTATACTCGAATGGAAACTATTATTATATGAAAACTCAACCAAAGAAAGATGTTGGTCCCAACTTCCCTGATAATCCATAGAACAAGCTCGTAGCATATCCTCCAATGTCTGAATTGTTCGTTCTGACTGCCCATCTGATTGAGGATGAAAAGCTGTACTAAAATTTAATTCAGTACCCAACGACTTCTGAAGGCCTTTCCAAAAGTTAGAGGTAAACCTGGGATCACGATCTGATACAATGGAGAGGGGAACTCCATGTAACCTGACTATCTCTTTAAGATACAAACGGGAAAGTTGATCAAGAGAGAAAGTATCTCGTATAGCAAGGAAATGAGCAGATTTGGTCAAGCGATCAACAATAACCCAGATTGCATTATTACCTCGAGATGTCTTCGGTAATCCAACAACAAAGTCCATGGATATATTCTCCCATTTCCACTCTGGCACTGGTAAAGGCTGAAGCATCCCTTTCGGTAACTGCCGCTCAGCTTTAACCTGCTGACAAGTCAAACACTTCACAGTAAAATCAGCAATATCTCTTTTCATTCCATCCCACCAGTAATACTCCCGCAGATCTCTATACATCTTAGTACTGCCCGGATGAACTGAAAACGGAGAACTATGAGCTTCACATAACAACTCTCTCTTCAACTGTGAATCAGAAGGCACACACAACCTCTTCACAAACCTCAAAACACAAACACAAACTTATCCAAGAACTCATGGAAAATTTTATTCATAAGGTCCATGAATACAGCAGGTGCATTGGTTAACCCAAAAGGCATAACTACAAATTCATAATGGCCATATCTAGTACGGAACGCAGTCGTCTGCTTCTTTTACTTTCAACTGATGGTACCCTGACCTCTAGTCAATCTTCGAAAAATACTGAGCTCCCTGGAGCTGATACCACTTCATTCGATGGCCCAACATCTGCTGAAGTTGTTGCAAATGATTTTACCACCCCTTTCTGCTTGTAGTCTAGCTGCTTCCCATCACTCACGCTCCTTGTCGGACACTCGTTTGCATAGTGACCCATCTCATTGCACTTAAAACATTTCACTAACTGTAAATCAAATTTGTTTTTACCTTCACCTTGATCCTTTTCAGTGCAATCACGAGCCTTATGTCCCATCTTACCACATCGGTAGCACTTCCCAGAATTCAGAAGACATTCCCCAGCATGCCTTTTGCCACATTTATCACAAACTGGAAACTTAGTTCTCTTACCATCAGACTTCTTTGAAGAATTCTTACTTTTCTCCTGCCACCTCGGTCTCTTCTTCTGCTGGTTGTTATAGAACACTTGGTCATCGGCAAACTCCATTTCCACCTTCTCAGCACATCGAACAAGCTTTTCATAACTTTTAAACTCTCGAGAAGCTAATGCCCTTCGATACTTTGGCTTTAATCCTGAGTAAAAACGATTGATTTTACTATCAAGGTCCCGGATAAAATTGGGAGCATACCTTGCCAATCGAGTGAACCTTTCTTCATAGGCAGCCACTGAGTCTTCCTCTTGCCTCAATTCCAAGAATTGCTTTTCCATCCTAAGTCGAACAGCCTTAGGAAAATACTTCTCAAGAAACATACCTTTGAAATCATCCCAGTCAAGAGCATCAATCTCATCGGCTTCCCTGATATTTTTAACCATAGACCACCACTGATCTGCTTCACCCTCCAGACGATAAATAGAAAGACTAACCTTTTGATTGTCTGAACACCCCATGACATCAAAAATCTTCTCCAGTGCTTTAATCCACCCTTCAGCTTGCACAGGGTCAGATGATCCTCTGAATGATGGGGGATGTTGCCTCATGAAATGTTCCACCATTGACATGTTCCTATGCGGTTGATCTGGCTGATCTCGTGCATGGATACCACCACCATTTATAGCCTGAGTCAACTGTGCCATTACTGCAACAAACTGTTCAGTTCCGATTCCGACCATCTCAGGTTGCTGATTTGGAAGGTTGTCTTCTTCCTGATGTCGTCCCAACATAGATGCTTTGTTTCCTCTGCGGAAAACCATTCTGAACACCGAAATATCTTAGGCGAAGCAACATGGTAATCTGTAAATGCTATATCATTTAAATCATATTATAATTTAACACTTTTCTAACTCCTAAAGTTGTCTAAACCGACCTTTGATACCAACTATAAGGCCCCAGCCTTAAACCTTACTTAATCTTGAGTTATTACAAGATTACACGTTGAGGATCTTTTCGGGTTTAGAGTTTTAGAGAATTAGATCATAAAACTTGCATTACATTCCACATATAAACAAAGTGGTTACATAAAGATAGTATTCTTCATTCCCATCAATGGAAACACATTTAAAATAAAACATGGATTATTTCTTGACACATCCTTGACTCTATCATCTTATCATGTACCTTTCCCTTGACCTGTGAAAAACATTTCAAAAACTTGGGATGAGCGTAAAAACTCAGTATGGGTTATAAAAACATGGAAAGGAAACATGAGTTCATATATACATAAGAATGAAATCATACTTTACCCATAAAACATAGGCACTTTAACATACCTCATAAAAACATGAATAAATCATATAAATCATAATATGTAAAGGTAACTTGAGGCATTCATAACATTCTTACGTAGGGGGTAACCCTCTTGGTTACGTTTGGAATACCCATCACAGTATATTCCCTAAAATCTCTTCGGAGAAACCTTAACGTTTCACTCCTTCGCGTTACCCAATGCATTGGAGAGCTATAACGGGCTCACCCGCCCTTAGTTTATCACGGAACCACCCGTCTTCATAATAATGCCCAAGGACCATAACATAATCATATCACATAAAACATGCATAAAGGAGACATAACATTTCCACATTTCAATCACGAGATATCAATACAACACATTGATATAATAAAAACATTATAAAAACCATTTTCAATACCAAAGTAAAACATGGTATTTATTTTTCTTTTAAAAAGAAGGTATGGCTTGTAGAGGAAGCCGAAACTCAAATAACGGTTACGACGGCGGAGAAGTCGTTGTCGCCGCATACGTACGACAAAAACATTCCCTTTTGTCGTTTAGTAAACGCTTCGTATAAAAAAGAATCCTTTTGAGTAAACGTAAAAGTCAAAGGGGTTTATACACCGTATAAAAGAAAGTTGTGTATAAAATAAAATATGCCTCAACGAAAGGAGATTGAGACGAAGTCCCATACAAAGATAATTTTTAAAATAAAATAGATACATTATGTGTATTCACTATAAGTACACATAAATAAAGTACAAATACAAGATACTACATAATAATATAATGACATAACTTGAAAGTAGGAGATTAACCCAAAGAATGGAAATTGGGTTAAGAAGTTCCCATACCTCGTATCCGACTTGACCCGACCGTTCTTTAAACTCCTGAATAATAAACTTGAGTTAATCTCTACTTGCTTATGAATCTTTTTCAAGTTCATTATTCCTTTTATACCGTGTTATGAACATCATGTAATCATTTAAGTTAATAATGTTCATTTTGTCGGTATTTGGTTCTTAAGTCAAAAATTGACTTCTTATACTTACATGTTGTTAATTTGGTCAAAGGTTCATTATATCCAGAATGGTATTCATTATGTAGATATCATATATGTCATATATATCCAGTACATACATTCATTTATAATATTACATCACATTTAGAGGTAAGAAATGAAATGCACCGTTCATGGAGACGGTAAGCCGTTCGTACGCATGAACGCTACTTCCATTTCTATTTCATATTTTCTGGAATGGAATCATAATGATATAAAAGTATATTATAATTCCAGTATAACAACATATATAATATCATTAATTTTATCCTTTACACATCCCACATATGGTATTAACGAATCAAATCACTTTTAGGGGGCGGTAGTCCGCACTTCCTAAAATGAAGATATCGTGTTTTACCCATAATGGAAACCATAAAGGTATGCCCAAAATGAAAAAAACAGAAGCTTAAGGAAAACATAAACATATAATATATCATATATAAAAATAGTGACATCATAATGGCCACCTTTGAAGGTGTTAAATGAGTATTGAACAATCATCGTTTCGGGAGGCAGAATTTCGCCATCCACGGAAACCGTATGTTCTTTAACCATTTGATGTAGTTGTGTGAGAGTGTAGCTCAAATATATCTTATAACAACATCCTAGTATATTGAAGATACTGGTGTTGTTACAAAAGAAGTAAATAAAAAGAGTTTAGGGGGTTGGAGAAGCAAAATAAAACAAATGAACATGAGAGAATGAATTACCTTAAAAAGTGTAACTCCTTTTGAGTTGAGCCTAAAGGCTTCTTTTGAAAGGATTCTGCCCAAAGGGAATCCTCTAGGATGAGGAGAGGGATGTGGAGAGAGCAAATGGGAAGGGGTTGGCCGAGCCAATGGCTTGAAGAGTGTGTGAAATGAGGTAGAGGTGGGGGCCTTTTATAAGGGGAGAGGAGGGGCACTTTTGGAAAGTAAAGAAACATTACATTATTTGAAAATGTGTTTCGGTTTTAAAAGGTCCCACTTTGATGGAATTCGTGTATAAGGTGATAAGGCATCGAAATCCATTCATCCAATTGGTTTTGGACATGTGTAGTTCATAGATTTTATTTTATCTTTCCATTTTATTTAAATCGTCAAATAATGATGTCATCGCTGCATCATTATTATGTCATAAATAATTAAATTTATTTAATGTCTAAAAATTATAAACAAATTACTATGATGTAGGAAATCTTTTTAGCTTTCCATTGAATATTTATAATCAAAATTTGGACTTGTATAACCCCACTTAAAAATTGTTTTCGCAAAACATATTATGTTTGTGTCATTTTCACTTTAACATTTAATAAAAAGTAATTTATGTTATTTCCCAACAAAAGTGGATACATGGGGTCCCCAAGTTAGGCCATGACTTGTCTTGGTCGGCCATGACACAACCAATGAGGTTGGGACATGTGTCTAGGTCATTTTATATTATTAAAGCATTATTTATACATTAAACTACCCTAATTACCACTAATCGCGATTAAGAACTTAATAAGTTACTATTCACCAAAAAATTATTATAATCTCATTGAACCACATTTTACTTCTTAATGACAACCATGTATGTCGGATTTTCAAAATTCAACACACATTAGTGGTAAAATTTCATTTAACCGAAAAATCAGTTTGCTTGATTACCACTTAGTGGTTTCACTATTCATCAAAAATTGAAGTTTTTCAGAAAATTACCAAAAATTCACCCTAAGCTATATTTGATATTCCGAATTCAAAAATGAAGTCCATTTTACAAAATTCAAATCATATAAGTCACATTAATTAATTTAATAATTAATTCCCGCTGCCAGAGCAAAAAGCGTGTTTTTACAAAACAATAAGTATCAAAAGATTGACACCAGTTTAAGTCTAATTTCAAATCGAAATTGATTCCAATGACCACCATTGGATAAAATGGTAAAAATATATTCATATTACACATTAAGACCAATTCAAAATATAATCTAATCATATAAATAAATTAGATCAAAAAGAGGTTTTGAATTAAAATGCAACATTTTACACTATTCATAAAAAAAATGAACTTTATCAGAAAGGTACCACAAATTTACACAAAGTAAATTTTGATGTCCCGATTCTAAAGAAGAGTTATATTTGGTCCAATAGAAAGTATAAGAGTGATCAAAACTATATTTAATGACGGTTCACCGTCAAAAGGTGATAAGTGAACCTTTAGTGAAAATTAGAGTATAAAAGCCAAAAATTGAACTCTTTCCATATTTTAAGCCTTTATCTTTTATTGGGTAAATGTAAAAACATCTAAAAACATATCTATTCATATTTTAGTTATTTCTATTCATTCCCGCCAGTACAACAGCTACTTGTTAACTAACATTTAAAATAATATTATTATATTACTAGTGTGCTACGTAAGTTTCAAAGAAACCCATCGTTGCGTATCGGGTACGCTATCGAACATAGCAACCCCTTTTAATTAAAATTCATGTTTAATTCTCAAATATTAATAAATATGAAAATTATTTATTCTTTAATTACCTGGGATGTTACATCTGGTCCCGAAGGCGGTTTCCATACCCTCTCATTCTTCTAATTTCATGAGCTTTGCCTCTGGTGGCTGCTACTCTTGTTACTATGATCCTCTTCTAGGGCCTGTTCCATGTAAACTGGGCTACTCCATGGTCTCCAGGGCCCGAAGGTCCTATAACCTGAAGGCCTTTGATGACTCAAAGGCCATTGAGACCTGTAGGCCCAAACCGGTGGCTCGAGGGTCCAAATAAGGTGAATAGGTTTGGCTGATACAGTACCGAACAGTAACTAATACAGTATTGCTGTAGTACTTATACAGTAACCTGAAAATTATCTTCCACCCTTTTTTTAATAAGTTTACGTAGTTGAATGTTCCCTTTCACATTTATTAATGAATATAAATGGAAAATTGAAAAAAAATCCAATGAGTATATTTATGAAAAGAGGGTTGTTCTTGACTAAAAATTAGAGGTAACATCAGTTTCAATTAGAAGAAAAACTTTTTAAAAAACATGAGTCATGGGTAAATGAATTTTTTAGGGGACATGTTAAAACCCTGGAATTTAAAATTTAAATGATAAAGGTTTTATAAATAATAAAAATTCCCTTAATGGATTTTCTTTTTTTTTAAATAACAATTATTTTAAAATAATATTGGTAATCAAAACACTTATGGTTTTAGAAACATCTAAATCAAAACCAATTTCAAGTTGGGTATCTTCTGAATTGATGGAAATTTAATGAAATTAAATTACATGTATAATTAAACCACATGAATTAGGTAATAAATATTCATTTTTTAGTAATTGTAAATAACACAAACCCACACTCCTAAATATGGTGCTAAAAAATAATCGTAACATTTTAGGCATTGATACTGATAAATTAGACCCAATATTTCTTAAACCAAAATTTACAACATAAATATCATATATTGGATAACTTAAATACCCAAGAAAATTTTTAGGATTGGACTTTTAGGGAATTAGGATAAAATCTTACATAAAAAATACCCATGAATATAAGAGAGTATATTTCCCACTATACCATTTTTTTATACTTTAAATTTAATCTTCAACATCTCCCATAAAAATATTCACACATGAAACCCTTATAGACACAAATCATTTAACATAATTCTTTATAACTTGAGGTTAAGTAAATATAAAATGTGTAAACTCAAATTCATTGTAAGGATAAACATAAGAATTAATCTTTTTATTCATTAAGAATAATACGCACATTAGGGTATGTTGATATAATTAAATTTAAAGATCATAACATCAAGTAATTCTTACCCATAAATACCTAGATCATAAATTATGAAACATGGAATAAATCATGAAAAAGTTAATAATTATTGGAATCAATAATAACAATCCATGTGATGTCAATATTGATCAAATGAGTCATTAAAAACCTATAGAAAGCATAAATAGAACCTGTCGGTATCTTAGAACATTATATTTATAGAACCATTATAATTTGAATAAACATATAGTCAAATTCTATACCCCCTGCATTGGAGAGAAATAGTGGAGCCACCCATCCTTGGTATATAATAGAACCACATATCATCATAAATAATTTACAAGAACCATAACATAAATAAAGTGCATAGATCTTGCATCTAATAATAAAACTCCGTGAAAAATCAAGTTTTCATTTCATATCTTGATTAAACCATTGAAAAGAAAAGGGTTCTATGACAATGTATTTGAAACAATCATAATCGATTTTGAGAAATATTGAAAATGGCATCATTAGAATTAATCCCCATTGGATCATAAGTAACATCAATAGTTTTTATAATTGATGAATATAAATACTATAAAAATTTTATGAAAAAAATTCTTAAGTAAAATACAGTTTTCCCTTTGAAAATATATTTTAAAAATTAAAATATCATAAAATTATGTGAAAATATTTTTATTTGAAGATAACCTTGGAAAATTAAAAACTGATTTTCAAAAAAAATATTGTTCATAGTGGTGGTAAAATTGTTTCACGTCATAAAAATTAAAAAAAAAATATATTTTAATAATTTTGTGAAGAGAGTCAAAGGAGACCCATTTAGAAAATTTTAATAGATTTAATTTTAAATTATTTTAAAATAAGGTCAATTATCATGTAAAATAACTTTAAGAATTAAATTATCTTTATAAAATACAATTTTAGAAAACATTTTAGAAAACATGGATATGGATGAGAGAGATTTCTGATCTAAAATAAGTGAAAAATCTTTATCATTTACAAACAACTTACATTATATTTCTTCAGGAAATAACGGACTAAATGAAAATTAGACATTTAAAACACATTAATAAAAATGGGATAATAAAATTGTTGTGGTTCAACAAAAAAATATAATATTATTTTCTCCAAAGGAACGTTGAACATAAATAATCCCAAAAATAATGAAAATTGTAACATGGAGAATTTACCAATTTGGTAACTATTAAAACATAAGACCCAAAAATAATAACTTGAAATGAAAATTTAAATATCATTAAAATATGGATATTCTTGTTGTATTTTTTCAAATGGTAATTAAATAGACCTCGTAGAATCATATAGGTTCATATAATAAACATATGTCCTAATGAATGGGAATTTGAGATGAATAAGCCTTAAAACGATCATATCATTGAATTAAGAGTTAATCAATGGAATGTTTATGTGTAACAAATTTAAATACAAAAAATACGTGAAAAAAAAAATTTAATTTCACACATAATATTATCATAATATAATCAATTAATAAATGATATAACCCAATTAAAGAAAATTTAGTTATGAAACAAAAACCACTTAGTAAAATTCAATTCAAATCCATTTGGTTGAAATAAATTGAATTGAAACTTAAAATAACATGATTTAATAGTGATTCATGATATAACATATAAAATAGACAACCTATATTCCACATAAAATAAATTAGGTGTGTAACATTAAAATATGACTCAAGGAAGTAAAATTGATACAAAATACCTTACCTTGAGTCCAGACATTCTGTGTATTATTTTTAAATCCTATAAAATAAAAATATATAAATTATTTATAATTTTAATAAAAATTTCCAGGATTATTAATTTATCACTAATTCATTTATGTTTTTGTTTATGGTGAAATATTTAATTACTTAATCTGTTAATTCCACGTTGGGTGTTTTGAGGACTTTTAGTTCATAATCTAAAAATAACTTCATCATGTTGACTATGGTCAAAGGGGTAATTATTTAATCATATAAATAACAATCATTAAATAATTATTATTTACATGCAAAAATTATACTAAAACTAAACATGAAATATTTTATGTGAAAAATGAACAACGTTACAATTATTGAGATTGTAATCCATACGTACGCATGAGTAACGTTTCAATTTTTCAATATCATTATAAAAATAAGGTATGTATTATTTTATCATTAAATAATGATAATAATATAATAATTAACATATTAATACTTTAAATATACTTATATATATCATAAATGTGATTTGGTTTTGAAAAATGAATCATATTGCTTTGTTGAAGAAGTAGTCAAAACATATGCACATACGACGTTATATTTTCTAGGGAATGGAAAAGTAAGAAAGTGTATGATTTATTATATTTTTATAATTATAAAAAGGTCATGAATATAATATATGTATAAATTAAATCCATTATTATATCAATCTATGATAGACAATGGTGGGAAAATAAATTACATCAGTTCATGGGGTTGTAGTCCGCTATACACATGAATGTCGTTTTCGTTTCCCATTTGATGAAAGTGGAGATGAATGTGGTTTAATAAATTAGTATAATAAAATATTAGTATATTTGAGATAAACAGGTTATTATATCATCATTATTGAATAAAATTGGAAGGATATGGAAGAATAAATAAAACAAAAATGCCCGATTAATAACTACACCTTCTTTTCAGACAACCTCTTATGGTTTGCACGAAAATATTTTCAAAGATAGTTTTATCATAAAACCAAGGACTATAAAACAAGGGGATTGATTTAATGGAGGTATCTTTTCAATTATTTTCAAAACCACATGGTTCTTACAGAGTGAATAAATAAGAATAAGAGAAACCCAGTTATAAATCTAGGGAGGGGCACTTTTGGAATTTATTAAAATATTAAATTATACTACATTATTTTTGATGTCAAAATGGATAAAAATTAATAATATTAAAATATAATATGATTATGAGTTCAAATAATATCTTACAATAATTTTTTACAAATTTTTATCCCTTTTTTACCCTAATATATTTATTTTAGCCCTCCATTAACCCCATTGGAGATTAAGATGATATCAATGTTTATTGCTTGCATAAGCAAAGTGTCAGTACTTCACAACCATTTAATGTAACTATTTCATCAATAGAAATTATCAATAAATGACAATGATGAAAAAATATATTTCAGATTAAAATTTAGATGCAAATTTTTATCTACTTATCTATATGTAAAAAATTTAGAGATAATAAAACAAATTGAATAATATTTTTGACTTTTCTTTACGTAAAATAATATAGAGGTCAAAATAAAATCCAAATGAAAAATAGGACATATTCTATAATTGATGATAATTATGTATGACATATACCCATAGAATAAAATTTGATCAAGTGTTAGGGTTATTTTTTACTTCTGATCCTTTTATTTGTAACCTTAATTACCATATTTACCTTTTACCATGGTAACAAAAATTACTAAGGTTACCATTCAATATTTTAGAAAATGAAATGGGCCTATTTAAATTTTTTTCTCATTGATTAAAAATTTTTAATCAATTTTATATGATTCAAAATACAAAAGTGGTAGATTTTTTTTTAAAATTAAACCGATAAAATGTGATGAAAAATGATTATTTAGAAAAATAACTTTTTTGAGTATAAATTGTTTTTAATAGAAAATTAAACTATAAAATTAATTTCAAAACAATTATTATCTTATTTAAAATTAATATAATCTAATGAAATTTTAAAACTAATTCAAAATATAATTTTATTTTGTAAATACATGAGGAAAACATAAAAATTAGTATTTTCACAATTCATTAAAAATAAATTTTTTCATAAAAATCTTACAAAATCACCATAATATAAATTTTATATGATTATTTTGAAATTATATACTCATTATTAAATAAAATTTATGAAATTTTTAGAAATTAATTTTAACAGTTTCTCAAAAAAGGAATAAATACCATTTTTTAAGAAACCGTATTTTTAGAGAATAAATGACATTTCTAAAAAAAATCAAGTGTTTATTTTGTAATAATTAATAGATATGTTTTTATTTATTAAGTATTTTATATATATTTTATAAGGTTGTTTGTCCTATTCAAACCCACTAGTTCGACGAATAGTTTATAATGGAAAAATTTAAATAGTAAATTTTTTTGCTTCATTTAAACTCGGTGCAGTGTGTCATAAAGAATTTCGAACATAATGTACTTATTGAAAAATATCAGTGTGTTATAGAAATCACATCATAAATAAGGTTTCTTCATGAAAATTTCAAAATATGTATCAGAAAATTAAATTTGAGATGAAGAACCCCTTACCTTGTTTCCCTACATAGTCAAACACACTCTAAGATCCTGTATAACAAACTTAAATATCCCAATAACCTATTTCTAAACCTTTTTTTATATAAATAAAATTTTATAAAACACAATTTATAATTATTATCTACGTTTATAATAATCAGTTATTAACAATTTTTGATGTCGGGTATAGGTAATCTTGATCGTTTTGAACAATTTTGGTAATAATGGTGTTTCAATTTGCTCTTATCCCAGATTTCATCATTACAAGCTTCTTAAAGTTACTATAATTTATAAATTAAAACGTCTTATAAATTTTAAATTTCATTTCATTTTTAATTAATCATTATCCTAGAAGATGAAATGGATAACTAATATTTATCAGAGATTTTTAACATATGAAGGGTGTTTGCTTAATGAATGAGTTAAATATAGATATAACTTTTATATTAAAAAATAATTATTTAAATAATTATATAATAATATACTGGTAAATTAAATATCATAATTATACCATTAAAGTTATTTTTAATTATTAAATTAGGTTGTCCAATAGACCCAAACATGAACATACGATACCCAATGGATGATTACTTGGTGATTTGGTTGAAATATAATTACACTGGTAGAATAATGATTTAATTAGTTTATTATTGGTGTGATATATCATAATTATAAAGTAATTAAAATATGAAATAATTGATATAAAGGTATTATATGATTTAAATTATATATTTTCCTCTTAGCATGATTGTTCTAAATGACTGAATTAATGATAATCGTTTGTTTATCATATCATTATTAGGTTCTCCAATTTTTTATATGAGAAACTTAATGATATCAAAAATTAATATTTATCCACTAAAACCATTCATATTTACATCTATTTTAGGTTGTGATGAAATGAAAAATAGAAACCAATCATCCCATCGAGGTGGTTATCCACACACAAGTATGGTTGACGATTTTGTTTTCTACAGAACAGGGGAAATGAATAATTTGTTTTACCATTTATGAATATAAAATATGTTATTAATTTAAATATTATTTTTTAAATTAAACACTGGTACAAGCCCTTTAATGTTGTTAAGGAATAAACATGGTGTTTTGTGGAGGCGGTTGTCCACACACTCACACACAAATATCATTATCTCTTTACACAGGAAAAAGGGAAGGGTGATTAAATATTAATACATTATTATAATAACATACCAATATTATAAAGATTTTAATATCATCATTTTTAGGTGGTTAAAATAAAAATTTAGAAAGAATAAATGAACATATAGAAAACGAAGAGGAATATAGGTTAAAAAGTTATACCTCACTTCTTGGATCGTCTCCTTTGCGAAGGGTATTAAAAATTTGAAGGATGGTATTTTGTGAAAAAAAAGATGACCTTAATTTTTATAGAAGTGTTAAGGATATTTTTTGATATATTTTTTTCTGAGATATTGGGGTTTTGGTTTGATGTTTAGTGAGATATGAGATCCCCTTTTATATCTCAAAAGGAGTGACATTTTTGTAAATACCCAAAATATTTCAATAATGGAAAATTACTAAAAAAGGAAAATGGATCCAAAATTGAGAAATAATAAATAGGAGAAGACATAATAATTCTAAATATCCCAAAAAATGAACTAAAATATATATTTTTTAACATTTTTTCCCTTTTACCTCTTAAGTTACTCAATTTTCCCATTTTTGTGTTCACCACAATAACTAGTTTTTACCTAGGAAATTTATCCTTTATGAATAAAAATAAAATTTTACTAATAAGGTAATTTGAACCCAATAATTAAAATTTTGAATTCTAATTTGTTGATTCGATTTAAAAATTGTTAATTTTTTTTAAAATAATAAATGTATTCTATATTGAAACAATTTTTTTTAAAAATATTAATTGACTTCTACCATATAAATCACAGGTTTGTAGATTGTTATAAATATTTTAAAATGTGTAATGTTAATTTTAAAATAATTATTTTTGTTTCAATAATTTTTTTTTCATAAATTAATATTTCATACTTATATACCAATAATGATAGAAAAGTTTCAGTATATATATGCTGCACTATTCACCTAAAAATTTATTTTTTATAAAAAGTATAAAAAATTCATGATTAGATAATTTTTTCATTATAAATTAAAAAATTTATATATATATATATATATATATATATTTCATATTCTAAAATTTTTAAATTCAGTGTTTAAATGTAAATACACAAATTAAATAAAAAAGGAAATTGAATCTAGATTACTGTGATGACTCATGATATAATTTCTATAGAGATATCATCCTTTAATACAAGGGAGACATATCCCTTTCCTTTGAATATTCTTATTCCTCATATTGAGTTTCTATCCAAAAATTTGTGCCATTAGTCTGTTGTAATTTGGTATCAAGACCCAAATTATATCATTTTTTGTTGAGGGTGTATATTATTATCAATTAGTAGTATATCATTGGTTATTTTGAAATTCATTTTCCCTTAATCTAGATTATTTTTCATCTATGTGGGTGGAACTAATCCATTACAAAAATCACATTAAATTTATCTAAAGGAAGGATAATAAGATGTATAAATGGAACATTCCTATAAGATTAATGTTGTAATGCAATAATCATACCACTAAAATATTTATTAAATATTCGAAGCAATAGGGTGGTGATTCAATGATCTTAGATAACTTCTTGGATATAATATAGTTCCTCGAATAAAATTCCAAAAAGACATTAACAAATATAGATTGGATGGTACATGTACTTTAAATATATGGGTCCACTTCAAGAGTAGTTCTTTTATAGGCATTATATTGTCTTATTAATTTTGAACTTAGGTGATTATCATCATCCTGGTAAGTTATTATATAAGGGAATTTACATGGATAATGCCAATGTTACCCACTCATAAGGCACCAAATTATTAGTTGGACATTAAGAAGAACTATATTTCTTTCTATCATGTTAACTTAAATCTTCATTTTCTTATATAATTTTGATGCTTGATGACCCCATCTTCCATGAGTAAATATTATTCTAGTTCCCTAGTGGCTATTTTATTTCCACATTTTGAACATATAGAAAATTGAAAATTGTTTTCTTTATCATCTTCATCACTTGATATTTTATGAGACTGTATATTTCTCTTATTTTGTGTATTTTATAGTTTAACAATGTTCACAATATTTATCATATTTTTTGATAACTACTATGGTATAGTTACCAGGTTTCTTACTCCAGTTACCATTTTGATGAGTTTTTGATGAGTTAATCTCTAT